>OZ025239.1:34581016-34751016 GCA_964019155.1 Osedax fenrisi
TAAATAAATGGAACGCAATCATTTGATTCAGTATTTGAATGCATGGCTGTCAATATAGCGTACATTTATATTTTGTTAATTTAAAAAATATTCAAAGTATATAAGTAATAACATAACTATATTTATATATTGAATTGATGAGTTCACCAACATATAAATATGTCAGAAATATAAAGTATTGTAGTGTATTTTTAAACTAGATTTACTCGAAATAATTATTGTTCACGTTTTTTGCTTTAACAAAAACTATAGAAGCAATTGCTAACTTGATGAAATTTCAAGTTTTCAATCTTATTTATATTATACATATTTCAGAATTATTTCGTTTATTTTAAACTTATATACCTGAATCTATATATAATCTAACTTTAGAGATGACACATTTTCTAACAATAAAATAAATTTTTAAAAGAATACGAAATTAACTATATATAAAATATTAAATTAATGTCATTTACCGTATACGGTAATGTATATATATATATATATATATATATATATATAAGTAATATAATATATAGATATACATTAAACCCTACAATATAAAATATAACTTATATCGTAAAATATACTAATTTAAATATATTATTTATTATATATTTTATAATATTTTATATTAGGGAAAATTGTACATAAAAATATATAATAAAAAAGAAATAGTAAATAAATAAAATAAAATAAAATAAATAGTAATATACCATACTATTTATTAATTTGTAACAAATACTAATTTATAAAGTTATTCAGTAGGCTGATAAATCATAGATGAATGTATTGTATTAAAATCCAATCTGAAAATATAAATACGCCTTAAATAATATTCCTATATATAATTGTGTATAGAAATAATCGGTTTTCGTTAAATCATAGACACAATAGAGCCAGCTAAACACGATAATGGCTACAAAATACATTACAGTAAGATGTTATATAACATAATTTTAAAATTGTACAAATCGATATCTAGAAAAAAAGTATCTAAAAATAGACATAATTCAACAAAATGCAAATGAAATAATAATAACACTCAGAATATATAGAACACGTATTCGGAGTATGGCGTACGCCTAATATATTGCTATTCATCTCGAATAATGTTGCATTTTCCTTAAAGCTAAAAATAGATTTATTATTTCCAGTTCTCTAGATTTTCAATGTATATAATAAATGATCTTATTTTTACCTATATAAAATATAAATAACATATAGGAATGTTAACTAGTGTTATTATAGATTAATATTTTTAATATATTTTTTAAATTATTGTCTTTCATCTACTTTGAATAACTTAGTTCCTTTAAAATCTCGTTACTTCACTCTACATACTTCATCACCTTGGGTTTCTTCTCATCTTGCTATAATAATAATAATAATAATAATAATAATAATAATCAGATTGGTTCGTCGTAATAAACGAGAATGAACCCAGATAGATATAGAAGTTCACTGAACTTATCGAGATATCTACCTGTCAGCAAAAGGAATGGAAAAAAACAAACAGTAATAAAATTGACAAAGATAAAATAAAATTGGAAATTAAAAGCAAAATATAAATATAAAGTAAAATTTTAAATAATAAAATAGTTAAAATACAAATAAATATTATATATAAATAATAATAAAATTATAATAATAGATAAAAATAACTATAAAACAAGATGTGTACAAATAAAGAGGGAAAAACAACACATAGTTCATAAAACGACCACAACGAACGAATAGTATACTATATATAATAGTATATATATACTATATATATTATATATATATATATAAGGCTACCAACTTTCAGTAAGGATGTGCCAAGTCATTTATACCTTGATATGATCCCCGTCACAATCATAACGGTAAACTTACTACTCGGCATATAATACACCACTGCACACTACAATCAATATACAAAAACACGAAATTCTTCCTCTTTATAAAATAAAAAAAAAAAAAATATAATATAAATAATAAAATAATAATAAACAGTTAATAAAAATAATAAATGGTAATGAAAAAATAAATCTTATAAATAAAATTACAATAAAATTATTACAAGATAATAATAATAATAATAATAATAATAATAATAATAATAATAATAATAATAATAATAATAATAATAATAATAATAATAATAATAATAATAATAATAATAATAATAATAATAATAATAATAACAATAATAACAATAATAATAATAATAATTATTATTATAATAATAATAATAATAATAATAATAATATTAATAATAGTAGTTAACTCGTAATACAAATTTAATCAAATAATAATAAGAATAATAATAAACAATACATTTAAAAACAAATAATAATAAAATTGTTAAAATATATAAATATTGTAAAAAATAATTTAATTATAAAACTATTCCAATAACTGAATTTCATCATTTGATAAAAAAAATATATAAAATGAATAAAAATAAATAAATAAATAAGACTTTAATAGTGACCAATAATTTTTTTTTTTTAAACATTTAAAAACTTTTTCTAAGAGTTAGTGGTTATATCAATAGATAGTGAATTCCATAACAAAGTACCTTTATAACCAATACAGAATTTATCATAACAACGTGATATATTGCGAAGAACGAATTCATTAGTTGACCTTAGAGAATATATTGTCTTTTTTTTTATTAAATAACTTAATAATTTGTGGATGTATATTATTATTGTACCAAGCTTTATACATATATTTGTAAATATTTAAATCAATAATATCATTAAATTTGAGAATACGTTTATAAATATGTATATAAATATGGTCAATATTTGTTCTATTATGTAGATAATAAATTGATCTTAGACATCTATTTTACAATATAGTAATACATTTAATATTACTAAAATACGTATTACCCCAGAGTATTGAGCAATAATGCAAATGACTATGGAATAAAGAGTAATATATTTTCATAAGGGATTCTCTATTCAATTTATATTTTAATCTATTTATTAAAGAGATACATCGATTAAGTTTGTTTTTAATATTATGAATCTGTTTTTTCCAATTGAGATTTTCATCTATAAATATACACAAAAATAAAATATAAGATGATTGCTTTATAATTAAATCATTAATTTTTATATTTAATATATGTTTAATTCGTGACCTATGAAATAATATGAAACTAGTCTTATCAATATTTAGTTGTAATCTGTTATTATTAAGCCATTCATGAATATAAACTAAAGTTTCATTAATAATATTTTCAAGGTCTTGTATATTTTTATTAGAGAATGCAATAGTTGTATCATCTGCAAAAAGTGTAAAATGACAAGGATTTTGTATATTTGATAAATCATTAATAAATAATAAAAATAAGATAGGTCCCAACACCTAACCCTGTGGAACACCATATTTTATAGGCAATGTAGAAGATATAGATGAATTAAAGTATACATATTGATTTCTATTAGTTAGGTAACTATTAATAAAATCACCACTTAAACCTCTAAAACCATATAAATATAATTTTTCAAGTACAATGTAGTTATCAAGTGAATCAAATGCTTTTTTAATATCAATAGAGACTGCCGCGCAATGTTTATCATTATTAGTTTATAAATAACCAATAAAATCAAGAAGTGCATCACAAGTTGAAGTAGATTCTTTGAAACCAAATTGACACATATTTAAAATTTTATTTTTATTCAAAAAACTTAATATTCTTATTTTTATTAATTTCTCAAAAAATTTAGAGAATTGAGATGTAATAGAAATCTGACGATAATTTGAATAATCACATCGATTATGCTTCTTATATATGACAATTACCTTCGAGGTTTTTAATATATCAGGAAATATACCTGTATTTATAGAAAGGTTAAATAAATACATAATAATGTGACTAATAGATGTACTTATTCTTCGTAGTAAATATAGGTTAAATCAATGAGAATCATTACTAAATTTGTCAGAACATTTGTGTACTATATTTTCAATTTCCGTTACAGTAACAGGTTCAAAGAATATAGAACTTAGGTTAGAAGTAATATTAGTCAATCTATCACTATAAGGGTCATTAAAACTATTATTTATTTCAGCTCCAATAGAAGTAAAATATTTATTAAAATTATTTGAATTTTCAGAGTCAGATTTATTATTATTCATGTTAATAGTGTTTTTATTTGTATTCTTCATAATATTATTTAGAACTCTCCATGTATTTTTTATATTATTGGTTTTTAGTTTACCAGAATAATAATTTTTTTCACATTTTTTTAAAATTTTACTTAAACAATTTTTATAATTTTTATATTCCATATCTAAGTTTGAGTTTATAATAGTTTCTTATATATACATTTTAGTAGTGATTTTGTAATCCATGGTTTATTATTTATATATCGTTTATTTTTAATTTTTTTTAAAGGACAACAAACATTATAGAATTTTGTAAAAATTTTGATAAAATGGTTAAAAGCAATATTAATATTAGAACATGAATAAATATCAGTCCAGTCAACTATTTGTAAAGATAAATTGAGTTTTAAAATATTATTTTGAGAGTGGTTTCTTATATATTTAAAAATCGGGGTATCATTAGTCTTGTTTTTTAATAAGTCAAAAATGGAGAATATAGGTAAGTGGTCATTTATATCTGTTATTAAAATACCATTATAAATAAGATGTTTATTAAAATTTGTAAAAATATTATCATTTAGTGAATTTCCATTAGAATAAAAATGAGTAGATTTTGTTATTAGTGGTATAAAATTCATAGAATAAAATGTGTCAATAAAATACTTGGTTATATTATTATGATGCGAATGTAAATTAATATTGAAATCACCTACAATAAACATATTTCTATGTGCAAGATTATTAAAAGTATTATACATTATATCTGAGAAATTTCTTATATTAAAGGTAGGTGATTTATAAATACCAGCAATAAGTATATCTGTATTACAAAAAGACAAATTTAAAGATAACATATCAAATTCATCACGTATTGATACACTTAAATTATCTATTTTATTGAATGTAATAGAATTATGTATGTAAATAGATACACCACCTCCACGTTGATTGGTTCTTGTCGTATGTATTGCCGAATAATTTTTTAATTAATAACTAAATTTATTAATCGAGTCCAGCCAGGATTCAGTTATGATAATTACACTAAAAACTACATTAATATAATGTAAATAATCAGTTAAGGAATCAAAGTTTTTTGGGATGCTGCGAATATTTATATGAATAATTGAAAAATTAGAAATATGTAACCTTAAAGGTGTAAGGTCTTTATAAAATGTGCATTGTGTGAATATATCAGTGGTATTTATACGTAAGTCATTATCATTATAATACGGAATATACTTAAATAAAGGCGATTTAATCAATTGATCATCAGACATAGTATATACAAATTTATAAATAATCTAATTGTTCAATGTTATTGATTTTGTGCGTATCATTTTCTACATTTTTTATATATATACAACCTTTATAAATCCAGGTATTTAAAATTGTATCGTTTTTTCGTAAATTACGTGTATTATAAAAAATATTAGTGTTTGTTTTAGTTAAAATATCGTTGATAAATAAATTCGTACCCTTGAATTTATTTTTATTCTTTAATAGAGAAATTGTATCTGATAAATTTGTGAATGATATATTATATTTGTTTATTTTATTAACAGTAATTTCACTTTTACTATTATTTAATATATTATCAGGTTCAACTATATTAATTTTTTTTAATTCTATATCATTCGTACTTAATGTTATATCTAAATTATTTTGTATTATATCACAAAAAGATTCTACTGTATAATTAACTATATCAGTATCAGTATTATTGTCTAAGAAAGTAATTTCTTCTATAAATTTAACTTGCTTGTTTTCAATATTATTTAATGTAACCGATGGTTTAATAATTGGTTTATTAATAGGCCTAGTATCTTTATTATTATAAATAATATTCTCTAAACAAATTAATTTATTTAATAGTTTAGTATTATTAGACACGAGATTAACTATTGAATCAGTTTGATTATGTATAATAGTAGATAATGAATTTATAGTATTTTCTAATACATTTAATTTATTGTAAACATCTGAATTATAAATATGTGACATGATAAATATAATTAACTGTAATGTAATTAAGATGTAAATGATATATTAATATAAAGTAAAATTAGTATATATAATATATATATATATATATATATATAAATAAATTTATAATGTAAACTAAAATAAGTAATATTAAGTAATACTAAGATATTAGATCAAATTAAATATATATTCAAGTATAAATAAAATGAAATAAACAAAAATTGACTATAATTAAAAATCAATATTTGAATTTAAATTGAAAATAAGTCAAATAATATATCAGATTTATACTATTACACATGCAATATATAATTATATTATTATGATATATATAATATACTATTATAATATACTATTATTATAGTTGATAATTTATTTAACTAAATATTAATTACTAACTATTATTACTATATATTAATAAATAAATAATATATATATATACAAAATACTATACTAATAAATACACATATACATATATATATATATTATATATATAATATATATATAATATATATATATATATATATATAAATATATTGCTTATGAAAAATAATATAGAATGTAATGCATAATATAGTGTCACAGTTCAGTGATTTGAATAATATATAGTATAATGCTAATTTAAGGATGAATCAAGTTAATGTAATATTAATTTATAAATGTATAATATGTAGTATATATTTATAATTATTATGTTAATATTATAGTATGTGATGACTTAGCTTTATATTGATATTTTAAGATCTAAACAATTTTATAATTATAAATGTATCAACATTATGAACTAATATATATAAGAAGTAATTGTATTGTGGCATATTACCTTACTATAAACAACATATCTCATTTTAATATTTAATGGTATGATTCACAAAATTTTAAATATCATTATAATATATTGTACTAAATAATGGCTTCAAGATTTAATAATTTAATATTCAGGTAGTTTTATTTTTTTATTAAAAAGAACATATTCCGTGTAATAGAGATTTCACATTGAAATGCGTGTATTGTAGTCAATAGTCCCGGAAGTAACAAATACGATCGGGTCGTGTAATACAATATTTAATATTTATTATATTTAAAATAAATATATAATATTAACTGAATACTTTTTAAATGCATAATTGTATAAAATAACTTGTAAATTAAATAAATTTGCGTTTATTTTTGATACAATTTATGAACATTATTTTTTCCAATCGTTAATAAATATTAATAGAATTAACATATTATTCATACTATTATTCTGATAATTCAATTAAATATTATAAATAATATAAAATATAAATAAATAATATACATAGTAAATTAAACATATATATGATTAAATAATTAATAAGTTATAACAAACATAAATATATGTAAGTATATATAATTAAAATAATATGCATGATTTTAAAGTAATCCATATAAGATCATAATTGTATGAAATGTTAATAATACATTTCACATTAATTATTAGTTTATACATCTGTGGATTGTACAATGTACAATATATATTATACATACCATTGATAGATATATGTATATATATATATATATGGTTATTTTTATTTGGTGGAGTCCTTTCATCCCATCCAGGAACTTAGATGAAGTTTTCACTTATAACCATATATGGCTCTAATGGTATAAATATATAAATATATATATATGTATATCATTTAATTTATATTAATTCTTAATCATTACAAATACTGTATTAATATATGTTTGTATTGAACTAATTTAGTGTTGGCAACAGGGTTTGTTCATTTAATAACATATAATATTATAATTATGATTAATTACCTATTTAAATATTTAAAATAAATTAATAAATATTAAAGTTGACATAATTAAAAAAAAATACTTTTATTACCATTTTGGTAAATATTTATAAAATATAATATATATGTCTCGTATTTCTAAATAAATATTGATTAAATAATAGTTAATAATGCTGAATATCTTTAAGATCTTATGTAATATTTAGAAAATCAAATATTTTATATCATTTACATGTAACCAACCACCAAATGGATCCTACACTGTTAAAAATAAGGGTACCATAGAAGTCACAAATGGGTACAGCCTTTGTCCCTATTGTAGTACGCTTATGGGTACGCTAGAACTCGCTTTTGTGGAGTGTAGCGTACCCTTTACGGTACGCATTAAACGGCATATAGCGTACCCTTTACGATACGCATTAAACGGCTTATACACTGTTAAAAAATAACGTACAAAATGATCTCTAATAACGTACAAAGCTTGTCCCCCTCAGTGTACCTTATGACGTACAAATGACTTTTTTTATTTCAAATGAATTTTTGGACGTTATTATAATACCACATTGTACGTTATTTAAAAACTATTTTGAACGTTATAAATCATGCCTCCAGCTGGATTCAAACCAGCGACCTAGGTATCAGAAACCCAACTCTTTGTTGATCGGGCTAAAGCGCCATTCGATATTTACGTAGTAAACGCGCATCTATTGTATCGAGTTTACGTATAATTTCAAAATAAGTATACGATACTATATAGATAGTTGGGTTATCGCGTAATACGCGTCATATGGATGTATTACGTTATACGTGTCACCAGTAGCCAGTATAAGCTGCAGCTTATCCATTGATATATTATTACACGTTTAACGTGAAGTTACCAGTATAAGCTGGATATATTATTACACGTTACCATTTAAAGCTTAAAATATAAACATATCAGTTGTAATGTTATTGTATATATATACATATATATTATTAAATATATTATATGAATTTATATACAAATTTATGTTGTATATACCCGTACTGTTATTTGTATGTATAATAACTATGTATATTTATAAAATAACATACCATATGATATGTTAATATTGAGATTAAGACTTTTAACATGTTAATATATATACGTATACTTTGTGTGTATGTGAGTGGGCTTATGGAGTATATTTTACTAATTATATATATATATATATACACATATACGAGTATATATTTATTACATATATTATACACTATATTTAAATTGTTGACAACATTAGTTTCCTTATATTTACACTATAATTTTCCTAATAGTTAATCATATACATGCTATTACATTGTTATGTAATATTGACATATATGTAATTATATATAATTTAATTATCTTACAAAAATGTTAAATTAATACGTTCAACATATTACATTTGTATAGAGTTCAATATATATATATATATATATATATAACCTTTAAGGGTACGCTTCACTTGTAGCGTGTAGCGTACCCATTTCTGATTTCCCATATATGATAAGTTAACTATAAACTATAGTTTCTTAGGTATATATATATTTAAAATTATTGGTTTTACGATAAGTAATTCATTTTGTATTTATTTATATGAATAATATTTTATTTAGATGTTTAATTTAATATTATATGATCCATTAATAATGGACCATTATAAAGAAGTACACATTAACTATCTAAGAAATCACAATTGTTTCAGATTGTTTTACAAATTAAATCACCTTCTGAATAAACTAAGATATGAAAATGAACACATTACGAAAAGAAAGGATATATAAAACATATTACAAAGTGCATAATACTATTCTATACTATTCGATATAATAATGACAATATTCATAATCTTATATATATATATATATATTTAATTAATTCATGAAAAGAATAAGTATTCGATTATACAAAGCGAAGTTAAATATACACATGTGTGTAAAGTTATAATAGATTTAGATACGTTTTCATAGGTACCAAGTTAATATATATATATATATATATATATTTAAATATATATATATATATATATATTAAACATTATATCTAAAAATAGGCGTAACTAAATATATGTAAATGAAATAATAATTAGAATAAATAGAGCGCACATGATCTATTCATATTATAATTACATATATTTGGGTTTTCTAAAAGCTAAATATAGAAATGTTATTTCCCGATTTTCTGGTTTTTCAATTGCTATAACCAATAATATTATGTTTATGAATATAACATATAAATGACATGTTAGGTATGTTAACGAGTGTGATTAATATCTACTGATATAGTAACGTAACTATTATATAATATACATAATTTGATTCGATTATACTATCTAATATACAGTTTAATTAAGTTTAATCAGATAAAGTAATATACATACAGTGTATGTCATACACACATATGTTGACAACGTATATATAAATATATATATATATATATATATATATATATATATGTATATATACAAAAAGTAGGACACGGATATGAGCCTGTTCCGGACAATTAAAATACGTCTGAAAATAATATTTAGAAGTGAACTTATATAATTGTGTATGCATAAATGATCGGCTCTCGTTAAGACCATGGATGTCTCAACATGATAGCGACTTCGAAGGGACATTAGATCCATATATGGTTATAAGTGAAAATTTCATCTAAGTTCCTGGATGGGATGAAAGGACTCCATCAAATAAAAATAACAATAACAATATATATATATAATTTTATATTTTAATATAAATAAAGATTTAAAATTAAAATTAATATAATTTTATTCATAATTGTCTTTGAAATTTCCTGGAAAATCGAAATTTCTGTGTGAAATTATTATTTTACGCTTGAGTGATTTTATCGTAATGTAGGAGTACATATTTGAATTCGAAACAAAAATTATTTTAAAAACTCACTTTAAATCAATAATTTGAATATGATAATATTAATAATGTGATATAATGTATTATATATTGATTGATAATTATATAAGTAAATACATAGCCGAATATATAATCGAAAGTAAAAAGTATAAATATTTGCTAAATATATTGTATTATATTACATGTAGATACGTTTTAGAGTTATACCATATCGAATGATATATGTTAAGCAATTTATCAACACATAAACATAACTCAATATACGCTGATAGAGCGTATAATGTGATGGATGTACGCCGTACATATATTACTCATATTCTAGACGAATAATTTATGGTTTTCTTAAAGCTAAATATAGAAATGTTATTTCCAGATTTGTTCGCTTTCCATTGGCTGTAATCAATAAACATTTTTTTTGTATAACATTTATAATCATACATTTAATGGTATGCATAGTATGATCGACAAGTTTGATTGATATATATACAATAGCATAGTGAATTACATAATATAGATAACTATTGTAATAGATTATTATCACACATATTAACATTCATTACTTTAATTTATAAATGTTATTCATAACATATATATATATATATATTAAATAATACATTAAATAACAATTAAATTAATAATAATAGAATCTGGTCATAGGCCATAGCCTATAACATTCCTATATTTAGATTTAATACAACCATAATTATGTATATTAGTATATACATATAACATATTCATGACTATATATATATATATATATATAATATATACATGATTCTATATATAGTGTCATGTATAATTTTGACATACGTATAAACTGTATTTCTCAGCATATATCTCTGAATAAGTAACATTTGAAACACATGTAATGCCGATACCACTAGCTAATAATATAATATTTATATCGATATCAATTTGATAGTAGATTTTATACATTTCTTGTGCTATTTTCTACCTGTTACATTAAATAAATATACCTATAAATATTGTTCTGGTACTGTCAAGTCAACTTGACTTTCCGTTAGAACTAAATACACATCCGCTATTCATTATGATTATTATCAAGATTTCATTGTAATTGAATACTTAACGCATATCAATAGAAAACTTATTTATGCTATATTAAATCATCTTTTACATACTTTAAACTCGGCCCGTAAATTAATAATAGTTATTCGTTTAAATCCTTATTAATTTATTCACTGTTGCCTTAGACAACATTGTTCGTTAATCCAACTCTATAGAGAGTATGTATATTCATAATTATAATAATAATACTATTATGTTAGGAACATATCTTCCTTATGATATCATTATGATATCCTAAGTATAATAAGCTTACTATATATATATATGTTAATATATATATTAAGGGCATATAATATCAAATTATCTTAAATAGTTCTCATGCTCAGAATCAGTATTATATGTATATTATTAGTATTATTCATATAATGTGTTAATTTATTTCGGTGTAGTCTTTATAGATAATTACATGACGTTTTTATTTAGCTATCTTACTCTAATGTATTTTGTTTACGTTATTGCATTTTGCTGTCTCTATTGTATTAAGGTTTAACGAAAACCGATTATTTCTATACACAATTATATATAGGAATATTATTTATATTTATATTTTCAGATTGGGTTTGAACACAATACATTCATCTATGACTTATCAGCCTACTGAATAACTTTATAAATTAGTATTTTTTACAAATTAAAAAATAATATGGTAGATTACTATTATTTTTATTTTATTTTATTTATACAATTTTTTTTTATTATATATTTTAATATACAAATTTCCCTAATATAAAATATTACAAAAAATAAATAATATATTTATATTAGTATATTTTACGATATAAGTGATGTTTTATATTATAGGGTTTAAGGTATATCCAAAGATTTTGCGAAGCAAAGATATAACACTCCCTATGCATGCAACGTAATTTAGCCTATAATAGCCCCAACCGCTGCTAGCAGTAGTATCGAAATCACTGAAATAGATTTAGGTTCGGCTCTGTTTGCATACAACAATGTTTTCATTGCTCTATTAAATTACATGCAATATAAATTAGCTTTTACTCACTAAATATATACTTATAGCATTTAAGTCATACATATCACATTTGTTTGTTATATATTAGTAATGAACACTTAGTTTTCATCATATAAATATTAATTTAAAGCATATTATTTAACATTTTAAAAGTGTATAGTTAAATACGAATTTACATTATAAACAAAACATAGTTCCTAAAAGTAACCCGCTATAGGTGGCACCAGGGTATTTTGTATACAAATTCGAATTACACGATTTCGCGTAAGTGTTATATCTTTCCTTCGGAAAATCTTTGGTATATCTATATATTATATTACTCATACATATATATATATATTATATTACTTATTATTGATGTTATTGTTATTTTTATTTGGTGTAGTCCTTTCATCCCATCCCAGAACTTAGACGAAGTTTTTCACTTATAACTATATATGGCTCTAATGTCCCTTCGAAGCCGCTCTCATGTTAAAGCATCCATGGTTTTTAACTAGAGCCGATCATTTATGTATACACAATTATATAAGATCACTTCTAATTAATATTTTAAGACCCATTTTATAAAATTAATCAATGGTCAGGACGAGGGTCGAACCTGTGTCCTACTGCTTGTGTGTCTGAGTAGGCTATATATATATAACGTTATACTTGGAGTTAAATAATGTGACTAATTCACGTACAACGTTACATCACTATCGCGAGTCATAACCAGATCTCCATAATTATTTCACATTTCTAATTATATATATTATATACATTGTTGTAGACGGTAAATGACATTCATTTAATATTGTATACATAGTTAATTTCGGATTATTTTAATAATTTATTTTATTGTTAGAAAATGTCATATTTAAACTTAGATTATATATCAGTTATATCTGATAAATAAACAATATATTAATACATATGATAATAATATAATATTAAATTATATATATAGATATAAATATTCAGGTATAAATATTCAGGTAGATAGAATAATAGATAAAATATACATATAGTAACATATAAAGTAGAGGCCTAGTAATGGATATGCGGCCTTTGGAAATAGTAGCATATTTTAATTATTATTATTTTGTATTCAATAAATATAATATTTAGGATGTTATCTAGGTATCTGCTATCAATATTACGAAAATAGAACCGGAAACGATCTATATATATAATTACAATTAACGATTTAGAACTCCATCTTTAAAAAAATAATATATAGCTTATATAATGTTATTGGAAAATCTTGAAAAACTATAAAAAATACGTTTATTCTATTTTTCAATATTTATAATTTAATATTTCAAATATCAATACAAAATTAAAATGTCAATAATATCTACTATTATTGCATGTAGTCTTGAATGTTACAGGTTAAATAAATGGAACGCAATCATTTGATTCAGTATTTGAATGCATGGCTGTCAATATAGCGTACATTTATATTTTGTTAATTTAAAAAATATTCAAAGTATATAAGTAATAACATAACTATATTTATATATTGAATTGATGAGTTCACCAACATATAAATATGTCAGAAATATAAAGTATTGTAGTGTATTTTTAAACTAGATTTACTCGAAATAATTATTGTTCACGTTTTTTGCTTTAACAAAAACTATAGAAGCAATTGCTAACTTGATGAAATTTCAAGTTTTCAATCTTATTTATATTATACATATTTCAGAATTATTTCGTTTATTTTAAACTTATATACCTGAATCTATATATAATCTAACTTTAGAGATGACACATTTTCTAACAATAAAATAAATTTTTAAAAGAATACGAAATTAACTATATATAAAATATTAAATTAATGTCATTTACCGTATACGGTAATGTATATATATATATATATATATATATATATAAGTAATATAATATATAGATATACATTAAACCCTACAATATAAAATATAACTTATATCGTAAAATATACTAATTTAAATATATTATTTATTATATATTTTATAATATTTTATATTAGGGAAAATTGTACATAAAAATATATAATAAAAAAGAAATAGTAAATAAATAAAATAAAATAAAATAAATAGTAATATACCATACTATTTATTAATTTGTAACAAATACTAATTTATAAAGTTATTCAGTAGGCTGATAAATCATAGATGAATGTATTGTATTAAAATCCAATCTGAAAATATAAATACGCCTTAAATAATATTCCTATATATAATTGTGTATAGAAATAATCGGTTTTCGTTAAATCATAGACACAATAGAGCCAGCTAAACACGATAATGGCTACAAAATACATTACAGTAAGATGTTATATAACATAATTTTAAAATTGTACAAATCGATATCTAGAAAAAAAGTATCTAAAAATAGACATAATTCAACAAAATGCAAATGAAATAATAATAACACTCAGAATATATAGAACACGTATTCGGAGTATGCGTACGCCTAATATATTGCTATTCATCTCGAATAATGTTGCATTTTCCTTAAAGCTAAAAATAGATTTATTATTTCCAGTTCTCTAGATTTTCAATGTATATAATAAATGATCTTATTTTTACCTATATAAAATATAAATAACATATAGGAATGTTAACTAGTGTTATTATAGATTAATATTTTTAATATATTTTTTAAATTATTGTCTTTCATCTACTTTGAATAACTTAGTTCCTTTAAAATCTCGTTACTTCACTCTACATACTTCATCACCTTGGGTTTCTTCTCATCTTGCTATAATAATAATAATAATAATAATAATAATAATAATCAGATTGGTTCGTCGTAATAAACGAGAATGAACCCAGATAGATATAGAAGTTCACTGAACTTATCGAGATATCTACCTGTCAGCAAAAGGAATGGAAAAAAACAAACAGTAATAAAATTGACAAAGATAAAATAAAATTGGAAATTAAAAGCAAAATATAAATATAAAGTAAAATTTTAAATAATAAAATAGTTAAAATACAAATAAATATTATATATAAATAATAATAAAATTATAATAATAGATAAAAATAACTATAAAACAAGATGTGTACAAATAAAGAGGGAAAAACAACACATAGTTCATAAAACGACCACAACGAACGAATAGTATACTATATATAATAGTATATATATACTATATATATTATATATATATATATAAGGCTACCAACTTTCAGTAAGGATGTGCCAAGTCATTTATACCTTGATATGATCCCCGTCACAATCATAACGGTAAACTTACTACTCGGCATATAATACACCACTGCACACTACAATCAATATACAAAAACACGAAATTCTTCCTCTTTATAAAATAAAAAAAAAAAAAATATAATATAAATAATAAAATAATAATAAACAGTTAATAAAAATAATAAATGGTAATGAAAAAATAAATCTTATAAATAAAATTACAATAAAATTATTACAAGAAATAATAATAATAATAATAATAATAATAATAATAATAATAATAATAATAATAATAATAATAATAATAATAATAATAATAATAATAATAATAATAATAATAATAATAATAATAATAATAACAATAATAACAATAATAATAATAATAATTATTATTATAATAATAATAATAATAATAATAATAATATTAATAATAGTAGTTAACTCGTAATACAAATTTAATCAAATAATAATAAGAATAATAATAAACAATACATTTAAAAACAAATAATAATAAAATTGTTAAAATATATAAATATTGTAAAAAATAATTTAATTATAAAACTATTCCAATAACTGAATTTCATCATTTGATAAAAAAAATATATAAAATGAATAAAAATAAATAAATAAATAAGACTTTAATAGTGACCAATAATTTTTTTTTTTTAAATATTTAAAAACTTTTTCTAAGAGTTAGTGGTTATATCAATAGATAGTGAATTCCATAACAAAGTACCTTTATAACCAATACAGAATTTATCATAACAACGTGATATATTGCGAAGAACGAATTCATTAGTTGACCTTAGAGAATATATTGTCTTTTTTTTTATTAAATAACTTAATAATTTGTGGATGTATATTATTATTGTACCAAGCTTTATACATATATTTGTAAATATTTAAATCAATAATATCATTAAATTTGAGAATACGTTTATAAATATGTATATAAATATGGTCAATATTTGTTCTATTATGTAGATAATAAATTGATCTTAGACATCTATTTTACAATATAGTAATACATTTAATATTACTAAAATACGTATTACCCCAGAGTATTGAGCAATAATGCAAATGACTATGGAATAAAGAGTAATATATTTTCATAAGGGATTCTCTATTCAATTTATATTTTAATCTATTTATTAAAGAGATACATCGATTAAGTTTGTTTTTAATATTATGAATCTGTTTTTTCCAATTGAGATTTTCATCTATAAATATACACAAAAATAAAATATAAGATGATTGCTTTATAATTAAATCATTAATTTTTATATTTAATATATGTTTAATTCGTGACCTATGAAATAATATGAAACTAGTCTTATCAATATTTAGTTGTAATCTGTTATTATTAAGCCATTCATGAATATAAACTAAAGTTTCATTAATAATATTTTCAAGGTCTTGTATATTTTTATTAGAGAATGCAATAGTTGTATCATCTGCAAAAAGTGTAAAATGACAAGGATTTTGTATATTTGATAAATCATTAATAAATAATAAAAATAAGATAGGTCCCAACACCTAAC
This sequence comes from Osedax fenrisi, assembly GCA_964019155.1. Lineage (NCBI taxonomy): Eukaryota > Metazoa > Annelida > Polychaeta > Sabellida > Siboglinidae > Osedax > Osedax fenrisi. The sequence continues at coordinate 34,598,512 of OZ025239.1, forward strand.
CCTGTGGAACACCATATTTTATAGGCAATGTAGAAGATATAGATGAATTAAAGTATACATATTGATTTCTATTAGTTAGGTAACTATTAATAAAATCACCACTTAAACCTCTAAAACCATATAAATATAATTTTTCAAGTACAATGTAGTTATCAAGTGAATCAAATGCTTTTTTAATATCAATAGAGACTGCCGCGCAATGTTTATCATTATTAGTTTATAAATAACCAATAAAATCAAGAAGTGCATCACAAGTTGAAGTAGATTCTTTGAAACCAAATTGACACATATTTAAAATTTTATTTTTATTCAAAAAACTTAATATTCTTATTTTTATTAATTTCTCAAAAAATTTAGAGAATTGAGATGTAATAGAAATCTGACGATAATTTGAATAATCACATCGATTATGCTTCTTATATATGACAATTACCTTCGAGGTTTTTAATATATCAGGAAATATACCTGTATTTATAGAAAGGTTAAATAAATACATAATAATGTGACTAATAGATGTACTTATTCTTCGTAGTAAATATAGGTTAAATCAATGAGAATCATTACTAAATTTGTCAGAACATTTGTGTACTATATTTTCAATTTCCGTTACAGTAACAGGTTCAAAGAATATAGAACTTAGGTTAGAAGTAATATTAGTCAATCTATCACTATAAGGGTCATTAAAACTATTATTTATTTCAGCTCCAATAGAAGTAAAATATTTATTAAAATTATTTGAATTTTCAGAGTCAGATTTATTATTATTCATGTTAATAGTGTTTTTATTTGTATTCTTCATAATATTATTTAGAACTCTCCATGTATTTTTTATATTATTGGTTTTTAGTTTACCAGAATAATAATTTTTTTCACATTTTTTTAAAATTTTACTTAAACAATTTTTATAATTTTTATATTCCATATCTAAGTTTGAGTTTATAATAGTTTCTTATATATACATTTTAGTAGTGATTTTGTAATCCATGGTTTATTATTTATATATCGTTTATTTTTAATTTTTTTTAAAGGACAACAAACATTATAGAATTTTGTAAAAATTTTGATAAAATGGTTAAAAGCAATATTAATATTAGAACATGAATAAATATCAGTCCAGTCAACTATTTGTAAAGATAAATTGAGTTTTAAAATATTATTTTGAGAGTGGTTTCTTATATATTTAAAAATCGGGGTATCATTAGTCTTGTTTTTTAATAAGTCAAAAATGGAGAATATAGGTAAGTGGTCATTTATATCTGTTATTAAAATACCATTATAAATAAGATGTTTATTAAAATTTGTAAAAATATTATCATTTAGTGAATTTCCATTAGAATAAAAATGAGTAGATTTTGTTATTAGTGGTATAAAATTCATAGAATAAAATGTGTCAATAAAATACTTGGTTATATTATTATGATGCGAATGTAAATTAATATTGAAATCACCTACAATAAACATATTTCTATGTGCAAGATTATTAAAAGTATTATACATTATATCTGAGAAATTTCTTATATTAAAGGTAGGTGATTTATAAATACCAGCAATAAGTATATCTGTATTACAAAAAGACAAATTTAAAGATAACATATCAAATTCATCACGTATTGATACACTTAAATTATCTATTTTATTGAATGTAATAGAATTATGTATGTAAATAGATACACCACCTCCACGTTGATTGGTTCTTGTCGTATGTATTGCCGAATAATTTTTTAATTAATAACTAAATTTATTAATCGAGTCCAGCCAGGATTCAGTTATGATAATTACACTAAAAACTACATTAATATAATGTAAATAATCAGTTAAGGAATCAAAGTTTTTTGGGATGCTGCGAATATTTATATGAATAATTGAAAAATTAGAAATATGTAACCTTAAAGGTGTAAGGTCTTTATAAAATGTGCATTGTGTGAATATATCAGTGGTATTTATACGTAAGTCATTATCATTATAATACGGAATATACTTAAATAAAGGCGATTTAATCAATTGATCATCAGACATAGTATATACAAATTTATAAATAATCTAATTGTTCAATGTTATTGATTTTGTGCGTATCATTTTCTACATTTTTTATATATATACAACCTTTATAAATCCAGGTATTTAAAATTGTATCGTTTTTTCGTAAATTACGTGTATTATAAAAAATATTAGTGTTTGTTTTAGTTAAAATATCGTTGATAAATAAATTCGTACCCTTGAATTTATTTTTATTCTTTAATAGAGAAATTGTATCTGATAAATTTGTGAATGATATATTATATTTGTTTATTTTATTAACAGTAATTTCACTTTTACTATTATTTAATATATTATCAGGTTCAACTATATTAATTTTTTTTAATTCTATATCATTCGTACTTAATGTTATATCTAAATTATTTTGTATTATATCACAAAAAGATTCTACTGTATAATTAACTATATCAGTATCAGTATTATTGTCTAAGAAAGTAATTTCTTCTATAAATTTAACTTGCTTGTTTTCAATATTATTTAATGTAACCGATGGTTTAATAATTGGTTTATTAATAGGCCTAGTATCTTTATTATTATAAATAATATTCTCTAAACAAATTAATTTATTTAATAGTTTAGTATTATTAGACACGAGATTAACTATTGAATCAGTTTGATTATGTATAATAGTAGATAATGAATTTATAGTATTTTCTAATACATTTAATTTATTGTAAACATCTGAATTATAAATATGTGACATGATAAATATAATTAACTGTAATGTAATTAAGATGTAAATGATATATTAATATAAAGTAAAATTAGTATATATAATATATATATATATATATATATATAAATAAATTTATAATGTAAACTAAAATAAGTAATATTAAGTAATACTAAGATATTAGATCAAATTAAATATATATTCAAGTATAAATAAAATGAAATAAACAAAAATTGACTATAATTAAAAATCAATATTTGAATTTAAATTGAAAATAAGTCAAATAATATATCAGATTTATACTATTACACATGCAATATATAATTATATTATTATGATATATATAATATACTATTATAATATACTATTATTATAGTTGATAATTTATTTAACTAAATATTAATTACTAACTATTATTACTATATATTAATAAATAAATAATATATATATATACAAAATACTATACTAATAAATACACATATACATATATATATATATTATATATATAATATATATATAATATATATATATATATATATATATAAATATATTGCTTATGAAAAATAATATAGAATGTAATGCATAATATAGTGTCACAGTTCAGTGATTTGAATAATATATAGTATAATGCTAATTTAAGGATGAATCAAGTTAATGTAATATTAATTTATAAATGTATAATATGTAGTATATATTTATAATTATTATGTTAATATTATAGTATGTGATGACTTAGCTTTATATTGATATTTTAAGATCTAAACAATTTTATAATTATAAATGTATCAACATTATGAACTAGGTAGTGAAAGTGAATATAATAAAGTGATAATGAAACGTTCATTAAGGAAACTTGAGCGTAGAATTCATCAATCTTCTTATCATAAGTATATTTTCTTGGAGGCAAGGAGGGCTTATAATAAATTTATTCACAAAAATCTAATTTCTATGAGCAAAAACTAAATGGTTGTGGTTCAAATTCCCAAAAAAATTTCAAAATTGTGAATAGAATACTTGGTAGTTATGCCAAATTATTTTGCATCATAATTTAAACTATTTATCTTTACATCAGTCTTAATTCACCACCTTCCAACATCCCTGTTGATCAATTAAATATTAGAGTTACTTATTTAATTAATACAATTAATGACATCATTAAAATTCATATCATTATCCGATTCCATTCCTATATGAGATACTGACATGGATACTCCCTGATACTACTGAACAATTATTCTCTGATAAAATCATCAATAAAATCTATATATAAATCAGCATCTTGCGTACCTACATACAAATCTCACCGGATTTATCTAATACACGTTGGGAGTGAATTCCATATCTTCCAATACATCTAATGGCCGAGTATTAATATTTTAGGAACGAAGAGGAACGATGAGGAACGAAGAGGTATATATAGTATATAGTATATCCTATAGTAAATAGGAGAAGCATAGTTTCTAAGAGATTGCTGAGGAGATCATAATACTAAAGGAGCAGATATATAGAAGGGAAACGTCTAAGAATATATTGGGAATTAATAATAGATAGTATTAAATAAGAGGGACGTTTGTTAAATGGGTACCAGGAGGTAAGTATTGATTTAGGAAAGTATAGGAATTATCTTAAATATTGAGTTATATGTAGGTGGATTGTCAAGTGAATAACTAAGAGGAGATAAGGGATATTGATGAGGTATTATGAACAGTATACGTGAGAGGATAATATAATTAACTAGAGTTTTAGTGAGAGACACGGTAATATATTTTTCTAATTCTGAAAATATTATAATTAGTAGGATTAGACCTAGATTTAGTGATGGCAGTAATATGAGGAATGAAGGAAAGGGTCAAATCAAAAATGGCGGTTATGTTGGATGGAGTAGGTAAAGTAGATATTACAATGTTATCAATAAGAAATGTAGGAAATAAGTAGGAAATTGAGAAAGATTGAAAAATGTATTTGTGAACGCATTAGAATTAATGATAATTAATGGGAATATTAAGTAGAATATTATTTGAAATAAACTATTATTTAATATCATTATCACAATTGGAGAATTTATCATTGAGACTTGATGATGAATAAGTGGTAAGAAAATATAGATCACTATATTGTCTATACAGATATAATAATATATTAGGATAGTTTGACATGAGTAAAGGGTTCATTCTTAATAGGTACCAAAATTAAGATTTGATCATGATAAATTTAGTATTCGTTACAAAGGTGCATGTTTATAGAAATCTTTAAATACAACCATATCATCTTTGACGAATTTGAATACTTTTACAATGTATATTAAAAACATGCTTTTAAATAATTATATTTAATCACTTACACCTTATCTGTATTGTTTGTTATTTTATTTACATGGTCATATTTTCTTCTTTTTAGCTCTTTTAAATTGTTCATATTGTATACATATTTTTTATCTTTGTAGCCTTACTTTGGTCTTTAGTTTTCTTTGATTTTTTAATGTTTAACTTATTTATTATTTTAGTAGCTTTTTACATTTTTAAATATTTTATTATATATTTTTATTATATTTTATTATTATTTTATTGTTATATACATGATGATTTCTTGGTATTGAGAGATATATTTAATTTTATTGTATTGATTTTTTTATGAGACAGAACACGAATGAACAATATAATATTGTAAAATATTTATTTATATGTATTCGTTTTTGTATTAATTCTCTCATTACCAAGAACAGGTTGGTAACTCGATAAGTTCAATAGAACTTCTATAGGTCTCTCAACTGAGACTGCCCTTCTTCAAATTCTAAATAACATTTATGCAAAAGTTTCTCCCTCACTATGATGTTAACGGGTTCTATTTGATCTATGTTATTCATTTTAATCTCTTCTCAGTTGTATACTTACCGCTAGATTAGAGATGATTGACTTTAATGGTACTTCCCTGAAATAGCTTACTATCTACTATCATATGTATGCTGACGATATCCAACTCTACTCCTTCCTCCCTACATCCCTCTTTATTAACTATTACATGTTTATCCTTTATTAAATACTGGCTTATCTCCAAAAACCTTCTGCTAAATACCTCGAAAACTGCCCTTCTCAATATACCTAGAAATTCCACATGATTCCATTTAGTCTACTTTGATAAACATATTATACTACCTTCCAAATCAATTATTAATCTTGGTGTCATATTTGATTTTGATCTATATTTTTTTCTAGCCATATTGCTAAAATCGCTAAAGCTGCTAACTATCACCATTTATTTAGAATCCGATTCCCCCGTAAATATATTACTCATCCCCGGGTGATGTTCTTATTAACTCCTCTATAATGTTTCTATTGATTATTGTTCCATTTCATTATATCACCTACATGTTTCCTCCATCGCCCCATTAAACATAATCACCAGCTAATTAATTTTAAATATTATAATACCAGGTCATTCCTTTACTGACTCCGTTAAGCTTCTACCAAAGTAGTTCCCCAATGACGAACGAGTTCTATTGCGACTCCTCTCACTCACTAATATTCCTTCACTAATTCCTATATATTTGACTTATTCCTATTTCGTGGCAACGCCTATACTACTCGTTCAACTTGCATGAATGTTTGCAGGAATGCAGTGTATATCTCTTTAATTCTCAGGCATATTCCATTACATTTCAGAAACATTCATGTTCATATATAACCCCATATTCCTGGAATTAACCCCTTTTATATACTATGCACTTAATCTCACACCTGTTTCAATACTTTAAAACTCGTATCATATCTATCCCATGCTTAATGTCCTCATATTATTCGATTATGATTACAATTTATATAAACTATGTTACCAGTGGTAACTTACCACATACTATTTTTTATATTTTGTTCTTGATACCACTATATTCTTCATTAGTTTTTTCGTTTTTGTTGTGTTTATTTTTGTATTATTAATTTCACATGCGAGTAGTTATATCATTGGATAATAAACATTATGTCATAATCATATATATATATATATATATATATATATATATATTTGAAGAACTATTGGATATTACTTAAATTACATTTTAAAACACTTTCATAATAGTTATGTTTAGATATATGTATATGCTATAGAAACATTACTTGTATTCAATATATATATTATATATATATATTATATTATATATTAATTTATACCATTTTATAGTTTATCTAGACCTATTTTCTAAACTTATGAATGTATTTATCATTCGTAATACCTACTGATTATGCTGCCCCTCACTTTATTCAATAATCTTATTAACGGTTATTGTATGCATGGTGTAGTATGAATCTATAATCTATAGTATACTATATTATAATACGTATTAATACAATACTTATTTATTATTGTAATATACATACGAATACATATACATAAATGTACAAATATATACTATATATGTATATATATAATTCAGAATTTGGTATAATAACCCAGATATATATTGAAGCAAAGCTAATGATCTTCCTTTGAATTCAAAAATTATGAATATAGTCACAAATTAACAAATGAAAGTTTTAAATTGTAATGGTAAACTATTATAAAGTATTATAAAACTTTAAAAAAAAACATTGTTATAAATAAATGTACAATTGTTAACACACACTTAGGGACATGTAAGAACATATATACATCAAGTCTTACACCCCCATAATATTAGCATGACCCACTAAACAATAAATAGCGACACGTTTCAGCTTTGGTATAGTGACTTTAAGTTGTCGAGTATCAATATTAGATCGTAATGATCTTTTATGAACTACGAACTTTAGATGTGATCTAATATACGTAGGCTAATTATGGGTCAACGTTCGATGAGTTATGTTCAGTATTATTTGTTCTGCACGGTCTGAGGCATTCAAGATTCTGCTGTCTTTCATTTTCAAAGTTATACTTGAGTGGTCGTGTCTAGGTTGTCGATAGATATTCCTAACTGCCGATCTAATAATTCTATCGATAGGTATTAAAGTAGATTTCGGTTTACTACTACTACTACTACTACTACTACTACTACTACTACTACTACTACTACTACTACTACTACTACTACTACTACTACTACTACTACTAATACTACTACTACTACTACTACTACTAGGAAGCCATACAATGGACAGTCCCCATATATTAGTTTTTTGACATATCTTTACACCTATAATATCAAATGATTACACAGCAGGTGAGATCATATACTAAAATAAAGTAACAAATATGTATTTTATAATTACAAAACTAAAACGAAAACGTAAAATAGCTAACATTAAACAGAAAGACAACGCAGTAATGCATGTTCAGCATGTTCAGCATAACAATTGGATTTAATATTTAGAATATAAATATCAAATTTTTGCCGATGATATTCAATTGTATATTGAGCTTCCAATAATAGCTAATTCATCTGTTAATGTAGATTTAATTGATTGTATTAATATGGTTACAAATTGTTTTTTTTTTTTTTTTACAAAATAGCTTAATGTTTTATATGAATAAAACTCAACTTCTAAATATATCTATAACATTATCAGTTTTTCCTTCTGTTATCATTGATTCACAATTGTTCCTTTCAATAATGTTACATACCTTGGTTTTATTTTCGATGATAACCTACATTTTTCTGATCAGATAGCTAATAAGTGTAAATCAACTAATTATCAATTATATAGAATACGATCAATAAGGAAATTCTTACCTTTTAGATTTTCTAAAATGTTAATAAAATCATTAGTTATGTCACGTATAAATTATTGTTGTTCTCTATATTATGGCATTGTGCTACTAAATCCTTAGCTAGAATAATTAGATCATCGATAAGAGTTTTACATCGTGTAAAATGATATGACCATAAATCAGTCAATTATCACTTAGTTAATTTTAAATGGTTAAATATTTATCAGAGATCTACCTTCAGCTATTTAAGACTAATTTGTAAGGTATACCTTCAGTATACTGAAGAATCGTCTTCCGAGTTATTTGAATATTATATTACAATTCAGAGTTTACAAGATAGATCTACGAAACTCTCTTACTCGGCTATTACTAAAGAGAAAATACAAGCTATTAATATATGGTAAACGATCTTTCAGTGTAGCTGCAGCAGATCTATGGAATGCGTTACATATACCATTAAGAACTAATGTAAATTATTTGTATTTTAATCTAATGTATTGTTATTAATTCGTAAAATTAATTTCAACTGATTTATATTTTGTTGTATACATTGTTATTTTTATATTTGTTTACACAATAGAGAACGTTTAACGTTATTTTTGTATTGAATTAAACATTCATTCATTTAGAATATCAATGTTGATTTTACATACTAGATTTTATCCAAATCCTATACTAATTATAAATATAATTGTCAAAATCCGTTGGTTCCTTCAAACAACTATACTCAACCTCCCATATAATCCAAACAATAATATCGAATCATATAAGACCTTTCTCTAAGAATAATATATCCTATTGTTCCCAATATCTAAATAAAATCCCACATAAGATATTGTTTCATACACCCAAACTCCTCGCAAGTTCACCACCATCCCACTATTGTTCTCCCACCATACAATACTGTACCCACCTCGATTGTATACTATATATATATATATATATATATATATATATATACCGAAAGCTGATATATTAAATATGTCATATATTCATACTAAACATGATAACACTATTGCATGATTTAATTAAACTAATCTTGATTTAAAATGCCTACCTTAAACTTGTCTCAATGACTATTATATATATAATATTAGAACTTAAAGTTTACTCTAAAGTTTACCCTGGCAAATAGATATAGATCCATCATGGATGTGGTGTGGCAATTCTTTACAAGTCGTATCTCAAGATTATAACAAGTACATACCTCTATCTTGTTTATTCAGAATTATGTTATATACCTTCCTTTCAACTAATTCACGCACATTCACCATCACATTCGTTGTAATGCGTCAACAAAATAAATGTCTTATATACCCTATATACAAAATACCATTACTCTAAGTGACTTAAACATCCACATTGATCTCAAAACAAACCACAATAGATATATCAACCTACAATTTAATGTATTCAACTTCGTACAATGCATAATAATCCCACTCTTGTAACAGATAACACACCCGATCTTGTCATTTGTACCCCTTTCCGAAACCCTTGTCCACGTAATCTCTATTCCACACAAATATATCACTAAATTAATAAACTTCAAATGATTCAACTCTGAACTGTCATTATATAAATACAATCTATGAATACTTTAAAACTACTAAGCGAAAACCATAATTTTCAAACAAATTATTATAAAACGTTTCATAACCCATCAATTGATAAGTAAACTAATAGAATATAGTACAATAATCTCTTAAACTTATGCAACAATAAATAGCACAATTTATTAATGCATCAGAATATATATCAGAATATATCAGAATACATATATATATATATATATATATATATATATATCGATTATATAATCATTACAATAGGAAGATATATATATATTAGAAATTGTTGAAAATATCAATTTTCTAATTCTGTTTTTATTATACTCGTCATTTTTTTAAATAGTTCTAATTATAAATATCAGCCTATCTTCCTTTTGACATAACTATCCATCCTTAATATTGCTAATATATTAATTAGTGTTAATTACATAGTTTATGCATATTGTATATATATATATATATATATATATATATATATATATATATAAAACTATGATTATCACTAGTAAGTATACTCATTTATACTCAATTTATCAATATTTAAATATTAATCAAATAATATATAAGTAAGATATATCCATATGATATATATGTCATATGTCCATATTATTTTAATCAGATTGTAAATATCTCTATCCGCAGTAGGTTCTTAATCTGCGTGGTTGGCAACATATATGGTACCCTATAGGGTATACCCCTCTGATAGAGTAACATACTCTCTTTTAACAGAATTCTATCTACTTATGTGTATTCGTATATTTAATTATTCAAAAGTATAAATGTCAAAATTAATAATCTACATGCAATAACATTTTACTCTTTGGTAATTTTAAAAATAACTAACAAATTTACTTATGGATCATATAGGGTACGAGGTATACCTATTGTATATATATATATATATATACAATATATACAATATATATATATATATATATATATATATATATATGTATACGTTATATATTTATAACTAACTCATCTATAGATGTAAACATAAATGTTTACATATAATTAGTCTGATGTTTTATACTCGGGGAGACTACGTTAGCCTGATGCTAGTTCCATCTCGCGTATCGATTAAGGGACCTATAGGTATACTGTATGCACTTATAGGTATTCGCGTACTACGTTTCATTGACATTTAATTTACCTATTCGCAATATTTCGATATCTAAAATTAGAATACTATACTACAATATAACGGTACGCCTAACTATACGACGCGATGTTAATATACTACTAGTTAACGAATACCGATTACGTAGCCACGCTAGCAAATCACGTGATAAGATCAAGTAAGTCAATACAATATTTACGTAAATAAAAGGTGCGGCGGCGGCCAGCGAGCGAGCGAGCGGGGTCACTGTTACGTAATAGGCCACACCCCCTCGAAGTTTCCAAAAACGTCTACGATATTACGAGCGAGCGCGCGCGCACTAACGGCCTAGAAACGACGTACGCACGACGCGCGCGCGCTCTCTCTCTCTCTCTCGAACGAGGCGTGAGTCGCGCTCGTTGCCGCCGCCTCGAAATATAGAGGTCGCTACCAGTTCTAGGATGTAGATCGATTACTTCGGTATAGTAATCACTGTATTACGGTCGCAGATATCAGACAACGCTCGTCTTCCTTTACACACATCTATCTCTCTCTCTGTCCGTGTGTGTGTGCGTGTCCCTCTCTCTCGTCCCCTATCTCTCTATCGTAGTAGTAGTAGTTAGCTAGTCGCTTCGGTACGGTACGCGGTACCGAGCACCTCACCTCGTTCGACTCGTTATCCCGTTGTAGCTGGCGTGGATAAAAATCGCCCGTTATCATCGGACCTACTGGATAATACGGAGAGGTAGCACGGTGAAACTTAGCGACGGCCGCGAGATACAGGTTAGGTGCGATTCTGCTTTGTTAAAGTTACGTAATTCACGCGCGTGTGTGTGTGCGCGTGTGTGAGGAGGCTGTACCGAGATTAAGAACATCGATATTCGTGGGGGGGGGAGGGGGGAACCGTTGCACCATTGAACCGTGGTGGCTGAAACACCGGATGACGATGAGTCATTATTACTAGAATATATACAGCCTATAGCCGGCTAGATAATATCTATAGTATACATAGATCCATAGTATACTATATAGCATATTAATATATATATACTACGTATAATATATAGATATAGTATACTATGCATTACTACACGTGTTTCAAACGCACACCTCGTACTCGCACACGTATCCGCACACACACACTCCAGCACTCTTGTATACGCACACGTATCGAATATGCGCTCGTATACGAATACACACACATACACACACATACACACACATATATATATATATATATATATATATATATACAAAGTAGACCTATGTGTAATATAACGTATATACACAATATAATCCACACTATATATAGTGTATAATTGATGTTTTAGGGGTATAGTATTTATATTAAAATAGTGACTAATTAAAGATAATATTTTTTCACGAGGTCCAATATGATTCATCAGTGAAAATAATAATTATAATAATAATAATACAATAAAAATGGACGTTTAAAAAGAAAGTGCAGTGCGAATAAAATATGTGTATGTAACAGCACGGAAAATATAATATATATATATATACATATATCGTATATACAACATAAATACATATGATTGTGTGCATATTGGACATGTTTCTAGATGAGGATTTATTTAATTTACTTTTAACGATTTTAATGGAAACATTATGTTGTTTGGCTTAGAGAGGTCGATCTTTAAGAAGAAACTCTCATAGCAAATAATGATATTATTACGATATCTAATCGATGTAATCAGTTTTAGAAAGTATATTGTAAGCTGATTAAATTAACTTAACTTGTAAAGTACCAGAAATTATTAGATTAAAAGATTAAATTAACAATTTGTCAGTAAAATATTTAGTTTGTATACAAATAATACATATGGGTATACGTCGTTTGGTGATATGAAGTAATATAAAGTATTATATAAGTAGTTATAGTAAGTAGGCTATAGTTCATTTCGTATGTGGTATAAAAATGGTTAACAAAATTAAATATTGAACCTTTGTATTTAGTAATACCCGTAGGAATTATTCTATTATAGTATACCATATATACTATATATAGTAATAATAATAATTGATAAAGTGAGTATTTGATTCAATCGATATTGGTATAGGGGAAAGTCCCCGATTACCGATCCCCTAGGAGGGGCCTAATACCGACCCCCTATCGTATCTCAGTAACTATAAGAGATATCAAAAAATAATATATACACGAACTGTTAGTAATTTAATGATACATATGAATAAGTATTTTGTTTTACAAAATATTCAATCCTACAATTTTTATTTGATAAAATGTAATATTATGTTTTTACTTTTTAAATATTTGAATAATAACTTTTTTTAAATCATTGTAAATGCTTTATTAATTAAAAGAAAACTTTATACTGCGCATAATATTGTAGATCAATAAAATGTTTATAACTTTTATAAAAATAATTCAATTTGAATAACTATTAACCAAAATATCTTAATCATAGCAACCCATATTATTTTCCTAATACCGACCCCCATGTGATTTATAATATCCTATCAAAATAGATCAGTATTTTACTTTAAAATATGTCATAAGTTGTTTGTGTATCATTGATATAGATTAAGGATTCGTGATTCCATTCGATTATATACATACTGATCAATAACTAAATATTAAATAATAATATACACTATTTTAATATAATTACTATAAAGTTAAAATTTAAATTTAATATTAATATTAAAACATAAATTCAATAAAAAATAATTGCATGCATGTTATAATTAATTATATTTATGTATATCTACTTTTTTGATTGGATAGTATAAAACTACACTTATTTATATCACGATTATTTTAGTGGGTCGGTAATAGGGGAAGGGGGTCGGTATTAGGAATAGGTATCCGATTACCGACCCCCCTGTTTATTCTTGTAAATATAATTATATCAAAAATTTAAAATAGCCACATTATTCATTGCCATAATATTACCATAATTACAAAATTTCAAATAAATATATTTAATATTGACTAAGTTATTACAAATAATCATTTAGGGGTCGGTAATCGGAGACTTTTCCCTATATTTATCAGTATACTTAGAAAGTTAATAGTATACTATATATGATAATTGAGATGTATGTTAATTTTTGAAAGTTATTGAAGTAGGTATATAGTCGCTAGGAGCACTTTAAAGGGAACGAAGATACGCGATTATATTTGTATTACTTGTTACGGTTATAAGCGTTATCTTAAGCTTGTAGACTAGTAGTAGGTATGGTATAGAGTAACCTATAGAGTAAAACGAGATGAGAATTGAGCACGTACGACGTACACTGTACGACTGTACGTGTATCCCAGTTATCATATATACTACCTTAGTAGTACACTAGAAAGTAGGGAGTACATGAAGAGAATGAGCGAATGAATGAATGAATAAATGAATGAATAATATTTATTTTACTTCTATACTATGAATAAATAACTAATTCATATAGAAATATGTATATAATACAATAGAGCTATATAATATGTAAAAAAAGAAACCCTTTAATAGAATTATACTTTCGAGAAAGGATTCCTCAAAAAATATAAGAACCAAAGAACAAATATAATAAATATGATACTAATATAACTATAATAATATAAAATAACTATAACAAAATTAAATTACATTAAATATAACAAAATTAAATTACATAGTGAATCAACTATATATAATCTTATATTCGGAGAATTGTAACCTGGCTTTTATATAGTTATCATCGTGTATACATGATTTACCCCTTTATGGGTAAACGGAGAGAAGGGGTAAACATTGGGTAAACGGAGAGAAGGGTTAAACGGGGGTAAACGGAGAGAAGGGTTAAACAGGGGGTAAACGGAGAGAAGGGCTAAACGGGGGGTTAACGGATAGAAGGGTTAAACATGTGTTTACTGAGAGAAGGTGCATTGAACCGTATCTATATATCCTAGTTAGAAGCATAGTTAAGCTATCTTGAAGTTGAAGGGGGGAGGGGAAGAGGTACGGAGAAAATGTGTATTGAATATTGATGTTATAGAGCTATAGTTCTAATTTAGTTCCATTTTATACTAACTATATATATCCATTTTACATAGGTACCTAACTATAACTATATATATATATAATCTAGAATTTAAATTGTAAACATATATTAGAAACATGAATTTGTGCAAAAGAGACTTTAGCTTTATATTTGCACCTTTAATACGTCGCTATTTACTAGTAGGTATTGCTATGAATCAGGCAGGTAACGAAGTGTGAATAAGTAAACGTTTAATTGTGTGCATTCATTACCGTATACCGTACACTGTAACGTAGTTTATGACGTATTGTTGTTTATTATATAATTATCTTTTATTTCATATTTCGACATATATATATATAAAAATATATATATATATATATATATATATATATTAATATATATATATATATATATATTCTCTTCAAACGCTGCTACTCGATGCAATAAATTCCCGTCAATGCATGTCCTACTAGACAATCTGGTACTTTCTCTCGTGTATAGTGCGACCTAGATATACAAAGCCTAGAATTACATATGTATTAATTCATACCTCTACACTATGTGAATACCTAACTAGCTCTCGTTGTTCGTACTTACTTGAGTTAGGGATAAACCAATGCAGGTTCCTTATTAACTGAATTGATGTTTAAATTAACTACACTATTCTTTTATTATAATAGATTAGTAGAATACTAATACACTAAAATAATAGTAGCCACAATTCTCTAAAGTGTAATCAAATAATGTTAACAATAACAAAATGTATAATAAAAGATGTTTCTTCAGTCTTTTTCGGAATATTGAGATAGACGGAGCACTTATTATCGCCAGATGTATAGCTTGTTCTACATCGAAGTAGTAGATATCCTGAAGGACCTCCTTGTGATTTGTAATCGACATCTAGCCTCTTCGAGTTTCGCTGGATTTCGCCTCGAGTATTCAATTCTTATATCTGATAATAGTGTTGATAAATAGAAAGGCATTCCAGAAATAATTACTATTTTAATTAAACATAAAAACGGTAATTAATCCTTTAAGATACCCCTAACCATTATAATTTTTGTAAATAATAACTAGTCGAATATCTAATAGAATATGGGATATTAAATATAATTTGTATACATCTATGAATAACTCGTTTAATGTTTAAATAACTCGTTTTTAATATATATATATATATATATTGGAGCTCCATATATATATATTTATATTTAATATTTTAATGTATATTTTAATTTGTTTCCATCATATATAAGTATATATGAGTGTGTTTGGGTACATCATTGGAAATGCTTGAGTCATTGGGTGTATTAGGGATGTATAGTATCGGGGAATAAGGATATCAGCGTTTAGAAAAATCCGTTTATACCTCTGGCAATGGTGTAATCCCAAATGATATAGTATTTGAAGAATTCTTACCTGAAAGTTGATGTTCTACGCACCCTGGATATACTGGGTAGCAATGGTATTATCATGTGTTGTACTTAATAGCAGCCTATTATCTAGTATTTTTTATAATTTTTTTTAATTTTTTAAAATTTGTGTTTATTTAAAAAATATTTATGTTTATTTCATTTATATTTAATTTAGTAGTATTATAGATTGTAAGTAATATTTTATATTATATTATAGTTTTATTAATATAATATTATATTTTTATATATTTAACATATATATTTATATTTTTTATTTATATATTATAGTTTATTAATTTACTTCTCGTAATCTCGTAAATAGGTGAATGACCAGACAATCTTTTGCTTTTTCATTCAACTAGGCTCTTAAGCCAACTCTGAATATATTATTATAACAAATAAATATGTTTATAAAGAGAGTAATATTATACATTTCTATATAATATATTATAGTATAGTAATATATATATATATATTATATATATATATTACACACATTAATATTTGACACCTTCCATTACTACCTCAACTATATTATAATTATAATATATCCTACTGTTATATAATATAATACACTATATTACACACATATAATACTAATGTCACAGATTTTGCAAAACTTAGACAAATCATTGATACAATACAATACATACCATAATACCCTGTATACAGTGTATACCCTATAGGGTGTTCTTACCTTACCCTTACCAGGTCGAGCTTGCTCGGCATTTCTTGACACGTTCCATCCATCCTTTTCTATCGTTCATCGCGGTTGGTATCTCATCTATATTGCATCCGGTATCCTCCAGTAGTTGATCGATGTACGTCTTGGCAGGTCGTCCTCGTGGCCGTTTGCTGTGAGTTGGTTGCCAGAGAAGTACATCACTTGCTAGCTCATCTTTGCTTCGCCAACAATGGCCTGCAAATCGTAGGCGTTGTTTCCGAATAGAGGCTGATATTCTTGGGATTTCAAGATAGAGGTCTTTGTTAGAGATGTGATCTTTCCAGGATTTATTGAGTGCAGCACGGAGCATGCGAGTATATGCTCCATCCAGTCTATTTTCCAACGTTGCTGTTAGAGTCCAAGTCGTCGCACCATACACTAGTACTGATTCCACCGCAGCTCGGAAAAAGCTTCTTTTGAGATTTTCTGATAGATTTGATTTCCACAGTATATTCATACTATTCAGTGCAGCCCAGGCTTTTGCTATTCTTGTATTGATATCATTTTCAGTATTTGCAATGTAGCTGCCGAGATATTTGAAATTGTCTACGTTTTTGATAGAATTTCCATTTCTGCTTATCATGTTGTCACTCTTTGAATTTAGGCTCATATACTCAGTTTTATCTGAGTTTATTTTCAGTCCAATGTCTTCTGCAGCTTCTTCGATTTGATGTAGCATTTTCTCAGCATCTTTTATTGTATCTGCAGTAACTGCAATATAGTCTGCGTAGTCAATGTCGGTAATATGTATAGCTGGATGTCGACTGCTTCTTCTTTGTGAAAGTGTAAAGCCTAGATTAATATTATCATCTATGGAGTGTTTTAGTATATAGTCAAGGCAGATTATGAATAAATACGGAGCCAATGTATCTCCTTGTAGGACACCGGTCGTAATTTCAAAATAAGGAGTATCTCCGTCAGGTGATCTGACCATAGCGCTTGTATTCCTATATAGCATCATTATTGCATTGACTATGTCCTTTGGTATTCCATATATTATTAATATATTTTCCATTTTAAGTCTGTCTATAGAATCGAAAGCCTTTGCAAAGTCAATAAAAAGCAGCGTTATAGGTAGCTTTTTGGCTTTCACGCCTTCTAATATGCGCCGAATTGTTAATATTTGTCCAGATGTGGATCGGTTTGTCCTGAATCCATTTTGATTTTTCCGTAGGATAGGGTCGATCACAGGTCTTATCCTGTTTAGTAACATCAGGTTGTATATCTTGGCAGCAATTGGTGTAAGTGTGATTCCTCTATAGTTTTTCGTTATTGATAGATTACCTTTTTTGGGGAAAGGGAGAATGCACCCTTCTCTCCATCTTCTAATACATTCTTGGTTGTATACACAATTACAGGACTCTAGAAGAAATTCTTGAAAATCGTCTATTTTCCATACTTCAGCAGGAATTTCATCGAGGCCAACCGCTTTTCTATTCTGGATACTTTTGGTGGCTTTTGATAATTCAGGTGCAGTAAAAGGTCCAGTTTCTATATTTAGATGCTTATTGGTATTTACGATGCATTCATTTCCGCTATTTGTTGAAGTTTGTATCGGTTTGCCGAGTAGTTCTTTGAAGTTTTGGTGCCATAGTTGTAAGCGTTCTTTTTCGCTATTTGCTTTAATCTTGGCTTTTTCTGTATTCTTTCGTCCGCTGACTTCGTTGACTGTTTTCCATGCAAGTGCTGATTTTTTAAAATTTATTGCGTTTTTTATTTCAATCTTGCGAGTAACATATTCGGTTTGTTCATTTTCATACATTTTGGTGAGCACATTTTGAGCATCTGTAAACTTTTTGATATTTTCTGAAGTTGGATCGCTGTTTTTGATCTCTGCCGCTTGATGGAGTATTTCACGCTTTTGATATATATACGGTGTTTCCCATGGTAATCTCTTTATCATTTTCGGTTTCAACGGGATTTCTTTTGTAGCTGCTTCCTTGCAGGCTTTTTCAAAATTGTTATATCTAGAGTTTGCAGTTGATTCGTTTTGTTCAGTTTCTTGGAGGACTGTATATCCGTTTTTCACTTCAGTAATGAAACTTTTTCGGACATCGCTATCGTCTTTCAGTGTGGACCAATTAAAGGGCTTATTTTGACATAATTTCTTTTTATTGGCTCTCAGACAAAGACATATTTTAGCTGAAATTATACGATGGTCAGATGCTACACTAATAAACGAATTGAATGCTCTACAGTTTTTGGCGCTGTTTTTCCACTTCTTGTTGATTATTAAAAAATCAATCTGAGATTTAAAACCATTTGGTGAGGTATGTGTCCATTTCTGTCCTAATATTTTCTGATAATGAGTATTTAGGCATAATAGATTATTTTCTTGAAGATAACTTTGTAACATATTACCGTTTCGGTTTGTTTCCCTGTGTAGGGAATATTTATGTCTATCATCGTATCCAAGGTGTGCGTTGAAGTCTCCTCCTATAATTAGTACATTATGCTTTGGGATGTTTCTTGTAAATGCGTTTAATGCGTATCAGTATAGAATAATTCAACCTCCTGTTCATCGGTAACGTTTGTCGGGCTGTAGCATAATATAACTGTTGTCATCGGGTTTCCTTCGAAGTGTATTGCCATTATTCTGGGGTTTATTTTTTCAACGCTTGTTATTTTATCATATGCTCTCGAGTTCAATAGTATACCAATTACACCGATAGCAGCATTCATACTATTTTTCCATGCAGAGCAAGTTATTAGTATCCATTTTCCGAAGTTGTGTTCTTTGATATCAATGTTAGGGTGTACGAATCTGTGTTCTGTATGCATAAAACATCATGTCTGGTTTTTTCAGCTGAAGCTACTAGTTCTGGTTCTGGGTGTTCACTATACTATATTATACTATACTTTACTATACAATACTATACTATACTGTACTGTACTATACTATAATATACTTTACTATACTATACTATACTATACTATACTATACTATAATATACTATACTATAATATACTATACTATACTATACTATACAATACTATACTATACTATACTATACTATACTATACTATAATATACTATACTATAATATACAATACTATACTATAATATACAATACTATACTATACTGTACTATATTATACTATAGTATATACCCCTAGTCTACAATACACTGTATAAAGTGCAGTATAATATGCATACATATGTTGCAAGATGCATAGATACACATGTTAGGATGCACTACTGGTTAATGTTATGCAGTCTCATACCACTATCATTAATGTATATATATATATATATATATATATATATATATATATATAATATATATATATAATATATCACTGAAATAGATTAGTGACGTATTTTGGTTTATTGACACTCATAAATATAGATATATTCTATATTAATACAATTTGTATTATACAAATCTATATACTATTTAATAATATATATATATATATATATATATATATATATATATATATATATATATATATATATATGATCCATTATACACCATTCTCACTATTTCATCATTCTTAAATTATATATATATATATATATATATATACACTTTATTAAATAGTAGATAACCTATATAGATTTGTTTAATAAAAATCGTAAAATAATAGAAAATATCTATATTTCTTCAAGTCAATGAAGCTAAATACGTGATATTATACATTCCTTCAGGAAACAGTTATCTACCCAATATCGTAGTGACCCATACGTCAGTAACATTCTGGAATGAGTCAGCTCTCGTCAACTAACATCCTTTTAAACCTTAACAAATCTCCGTTTTCCTCAGCAATATAGTTGTCTCCAATGGCACTCCGCAGAAACAACCCCTATAAACACTATTGATGTCATCACTACTATTCGTAATAATACTATCAACCAGTCATGTTTCACACATACACACACAGTATATTCGATATGCTATACCATCACGATTTGTTATCGTATATATTTTTTATATATATTGCCCTTTCCTGGCTTACTTCATACCTATATCATCATATAAGTTCGGATAGTATGAAGGTATGAAACTATAGCTTAATATATGCTATATATAGCAGCAGTAACAATTCGTCAAATATCTAATTATTTATCTTCCCCTTCTCCCACGAAATATAGTGGTTCCCCATAGATTATAACTTAGTCCATCACTTTTAACATTTTCTCCATCTAGGTATCTCCAATTTGTAACCACTCATTGGCTTATAATTAAACCATCCTAATATCTAGTATCATCGCCATGTAAACGATTAAAGATATATATATATATATATATATATATATATTTTTTATCATCAATAATTCACCATCAGGTTTCAATGATCAACTCTAAAAGTATACTAATGATATTAAATGGCTTATTTCAAATAAAATTCTCTTTAATGCCATACAAACTATATTTTTAATCTTTCTCAATTCTACTACACAATTCCCTCATTTAGTAGTGATAACGTTATCCCTCCTTCCCATATTTCTTCCAACCTAGGCGTTATTCTTGATGTAATCTTCCCTTAATTATTACTATTACTGCCATCACTAAATCTGCTAATTATCATATTCACAGAATTAGACAAATACATAAATCTACAAACGTACCTCTCACTCTAGTTAAGTCTAGTCATCTCTCACTAAGTCCTCTTACGCATGCATTACTATGCAGCACTCATTATCAATATTCTCGTATCTTCTATCTCTCCTCTAAATCGAGTTATTAGCTCGTTAATCCGCACTATCTATAACCTATATTCACGACTATTGCCATATTTTCTCACATCAATATTAACCCCTGATTCCCATTTAACAAATTATATATATATATATATATCAGTTTCCATAATACATTCACTAAATAAATAAAAATATTGACATCAAATGACAATCTGTAATAATTATTTTATTTATCTTTATTATCTTTCCGGTTTATTTTATTATTTTCTGAGGTTTTACCTAATTTTATTATGTTCATATAGTACACTTTTGAGTAATAATGTATTATATAATTAGGTGTATACACCTAATTATATAATACATTATTACTCAAAAGTGTACTATATGAACATAATAAAATTAGGTAAATAGGCCTATAGGCGTTCTATAAATGTACTATACATGTGCTTAAATAAACACTATTAATCGTCATAATAGTCATCAGCATCATATATATATATGTTTAGTGAACATATAGTTAAATCCCGATAACTTGACTTGACGATATCTCAACATTTCCGTGTCGTAATGAGTATTAAAATACGGAACATGCAAGTTTTAGTGGGATACCCCCTTTAAAGTTACTATATTTCCTAAAGGAAAGTAAGGGGGTATCCCACTACAACTTTCTAGAAAATCATTTTATAGTAAGAGTTTCCGGACTTTATTTCCGAAAATAGTGGTAGTGGGATGTGGCCCCCTTAAGAAAGTAACTCTAGATACAACATTATTAGATGTATGTATGTATGTATGTAATATATAGATATATTGTAATGGCATATAATATAGATGTATATATATATATATATACATATATATATATATTGATATATATATATATTTATATTGATATATATATATATATATAACACCTTATATATAATTCCCTTAACTATATATTATACACATCACATACGATAGATAAATAGATAATATATAATAATAATACTATTAGGTAGTAAAAGAGGTAGAAAGAGAGCTAGTAGAGCTAATAACATAAATAATACTAACGAAAGTCGAATGACATATGCAGCTGTCTATAACCGTTGTACATATTAGTATACTATATTAGTTTTCATTATGTATTCATTAAACATTTGTATAATTATATATAATTATATATATATATTATATATATAATATATATACATAAACATATCGATAATTGATAAGATACAGCTATATATAATTAATTAATTAATCTCATTTTATATAAAATACGCCACTTTCTCGTGAATTGCATACAAATAGACTTTTATTAAATGTAATATATCTCGATTACTTGCCAATATCACTATATGTGTCACTATATTTCACACTTGTCACTATTGGTAATTTAACACACTATATGGCATCCGTGTATATTAGCAAAGCCCTTTGATATTAGTGCTGTAAAATTTCAAGTCTAAAATATCAAATCTCAAATATTTTTTAATCTATTCATTTATATATAATTTCTATATATATAATAATGCATGGGTATCATATTTTATATTATATTCTTCTTCATATATGTAATCGCATATATACAATTCAATGTAAACTGTATGTCGTCCGTGGAGATTGTACATTTTATAATATGCATTTACTACGGTTGACCTACTTATGGTCTATGACTCATTACGTTAATAATAACAGTGGTCTGCATTTAATAATTAGTTGTTTACTGTCAGTATATTTTTAGTTGATTCCAGACTAAATTTGTATTCTGAGTTCAAATATGTAAACCATTTAGCAGAACCACGACAAGTTTGTTTTATTTCAATTTTAATATTGTTATTTAAATATAAGAAATTTAATTTAAATTTTTTAAATATATTTAATTGTTATATTATAAATATAAAATAATATTAATAAATAAAATAATACTTAGTAATAATAAGTTAGTATCATTATACAAATATTACGATTATATAAAATTCAAGTACTAGTCTCTTAAGTTTTGCAGTAAAATAATATATGTATAGACATCAAAGTTTTCTCGTTAACTCATGTACTTTGATCTTCACTGAAATAACGGCCGCCATTACTGTAAAGTTATTACTCAGATAGTAGTATAGATATCAATGACACAACTTCATTTTCATAGAATTTAGATATCCTAGAGTTTCAAAATAATTAATTAATTCATCAACTATAGAAGTATACTTCTGTAATATTCTTTCTACACCCACCCGTACGACACCATCAACTCCAAACTTCAAGAAACTTCTTAAAATGCCTTTATTTAATGTACAAAATTAATTTCACACATATATAGACGGCCGATTGCTTTATAATCACAGTTTTCTGTCCGAAAACTGACAACTGTAAAATGTATACATTTTATGTATATTTTATGTATACATATATGTAGGGAAATCTCCTATTACAGAACCCTCCTAATAATGACCCCTCGTATCTCAGTAACTATAAGGGATATCAACAATTATATATAAATAAAATATTAGTAATTTAATGGTAAAAATTAATAAGTATTTTGATAATCAAAATATTTAATCATACAATTTTTATTTGATAAAATGTATATTCTGGTTTTCGTTAAAAATAGTGTGACGTTAGATTTTTAGTTAGGCCAAGTTAACTTACCACACATATTACATAATTTGTTTGATTATTAATATAGGTCTTCTATTCATGACAATATATTATAATTATAATAATAAATAGTTATAAAACTATAGTTATATATTAGATATATAGCATAACTAATAGAAGTGATAAAATAAAAATATTTTAATTTTGAAATATAACTTATATGTCACTTAAATCATTTACCAGATTATTAAATATTATATAATAATAAATGTTATAGATTTAAATGATAATTATTTATGTCAGATAGCAGAGATGTTTTTAAAAATAATACTCTTACATTTTCCTTATACTAGTATATACTACATAATTTAAAATATTATAAAAATAATTAATATACTATATGATTATTAAAATAAACTGTATTTTTCATATTAAATTACTTATATTTACTATAATAAAATTGAAATAAAAAAATCTTAAAGCGATTCAGCTTAAACGGTTTACATATTTTAATTCAGCATACAAAAGTAGTTTAGTTTCAATAAAAAAAACCCTGACATAAAAAATGACGCACACTAGTGTAATAATATGACAGCAAATTTTAAAAATCTGATGATATATATAATAATAATTTAATAATGTAATAAAATACTATATTATTATGGTATATATACTATGAAATATATAGTATAGAAAAATATATAATCTATAATATATATACCAATATATATATACGGATATATACTATATAATCTATAGTATAAATACTAGTTAATTTAACAATAAATAACAATAGATCAATACATTATAGAAAATATAATAGACTATTAGATTTAATAATATATTATTAATTTTTATAATTTACCTACTATTATTATTTGACATCTATATATATATAGATAACATGGGCATGCACTATATATAGCTAATATTCCTATTTTTATTTTAAATAGGTTACAAAATAGGTATATTCACTAGATTTTTGTCCTAATGATATTTCTATATATATATATATATATATATAGAAATATTATTAGGAAATAAATGTAAATTGATTCTAATGCATATCCAACAAATGTTCGAAAAAGGTCGCTACATAGTAATTATATTATATATATATATATATATATATATATATACACTAAATAAACTATGTATATACCCGAATATACCAGTCCGTCTAATCTATAGTTTAAACTGGCTAGTATTACATAATCAATAAAAGTATAATGTCGATTGGTATGCGAGCTTACTCGCCAGGAATTCAATATCTCGCAAATCACGTGACATTACCAGAGCTAGTTTCGTCCGAATATCGTGTTGTATAATATAAGTAATACAATATATCATGAAATTATATATATATATATATATATATATATATATAGTGATCCTGTGTATACTAGCCTATAGGGATCGGAATAATGCTCTATACACAGAGGATAGTACGCTAGCATATTAAGTACGTAGTATACTACGACTATAGTCTTGTAACATGGCCATTAGCTCAAAACAGGTCGTGGGGCGTGTCACTTCTAATACAAATATTCTCCATAATTTCATATTGTTTGCCATCCCATGAGCTTCACTAACCGATTTTCCGAGCCATACTCTGATATTATTAATACATTTATGTTGGTTTCTCTTCTGCGATTTCCTTTAACATTACCGTATAACTTAACGACCGCCTATCATATATATATTAATACGACTCCACCATATCAATAATAATTCTGTTAACGATATGTATTAGACACTATCCATTGTACAGTTATTGGTGGTGTCTATGGCGTTCTCGTTCGTTACATGATAGCTGTACATGATTCCAGTATCATTGTTATTGTTAACTACCTATAGGTTCCATGATTTCTATGTTACGGTAGTTTTTGTCTCGAACGAATTACATATATTGATGTGAAGTATACTTGTCGAGATAAGGCGTTAGATCGACGTGTCGCTCGTATGTAAGGATATCGATGTTACTATAGTGTTTTCGCCAATCGTATGTTATATTTAAATCTGATCATATATTTTCTGCTCCTTATAGTTGTAATATAGGTATATATATATATAGACTAAGGTCCTATTGCTTATTACTATTCATACCCTTCCTAGCTTCATATTCAACATTATTTTCTGTTTCTAGGTATTCATTTTCAGTATTTTTATGTCATAATATATATTCATATGGTAGATTATTATATGTTAAACATACTTTTAATTTCTAACATATATATATATATATATATATATATTCATATTTAATAAACTAATAATAACAATACGAACAATTTTATAATAAATGAGTATTGCATAATCTTTTAACTACTTTTGTATACATGCGATAAGTTTCATGAGTTATATAACAATGTATGTGTGTCCTTGTCTTCGTCCTTATCAATGTGATCCCTACACTATACTACATATGTACTAGTGATATAATATAGATAAAAACTATGGTATATATAAAATAAACTTTATTATTATTATTATTTATATATATATATATAGTGGAGCTCCATATTATCTCTTACTTAAATGCAGCATTCGATCTCTAGATCAGTACATCAGTTATATATACTATATATATATATATATATATATATATAACTATACTATACTAGAGTACATCGCTATCTCTCTCTCGGCCTATATAAGGTACACTAACGTGATACTTACGATGAGATAATATTGAAACGTCGACGGTCATATAATTCTACAGACCGGTCAATATGCCATCGCTATTTCAGGTCATTCATCGCATGTTAGAATGTGTAGGTATATATTCTAAAATACCTATTATCATATCAGAAGTTACTATAATTTGACCGATAACTTGACCGATAACTTGACCGATAACTTGACCGATACTTTTGACTAAATTAAAATGTTATTGAAACATCCAATTGTATATCGAGAATTTATGTTATATTGTTCAGTAATAATTAGTGAATTTTACTTTCATATCGGGCTAATCTATTAACGATGAAATTACTCTATTGATAAGATGTTACGAAGTTCGCCGGAACTGTTTAGTTGTTGTTATCCGTATATATAACCAACCTGGAGTCTCTGCAGAGTGCAACTATGCTGGACCGTTATGTTTTGCTTTTTTCATGTATATATGTATATATATACATGTTTATACATGCGCCAAAAAGTGCGTACAACGATAGCCTATCCCTGCTATGACACCATTAGCATATACCATTCACATATTATTGCGTGATTGGTCAAATATTAACTTTTAATTAATTTAAAATATTGCACATATACTAAATATTCCGTACCTAATAACCACATATACTAATAACCACGCCTGGTCTGTAATATAACAGGCAATATATTGGGAATTATCTTTTATTTAAGTAGCTATTAAATTAAAATATTAAATATATATATATAATAACTTTATATATAATATATATATGTATATATATATTTCATATTTTAATATAGAAGTTACTTAAATAAAAGAGATCAAACATTATGTATATATTGCCTGTTATATTATAGAGCAATATATTTGGTACAATGCGATATAGCCTAAATGCTAATGCAATGAAAACATTGTATACGATAAACAATATGCATAATAATAATAATTATAAGATAACAGTAAATAGTCATGCAACATATATTCACAGATATTGATAATCCTTTGGTAACATATAGTTTTATTCGTATAGGGTTGCATGGAAATATATATATATATATATATATATATATAGTTGATGTATAAGATGTATACATTAATATTATATAATGTATATAGTATAATATACATAGCTAATTTAACAATTTCTATATTTTCTATGATATTATTATAACGAATTTATAATAGAAATGTATACTATATTTATACATATTTTAATATAGAAGTTACTTAAATAAAAGAGAATATTCATTATGTATAATGCCTGTTATATTACAGAGCAGGCGCGGTTATTACGTTTATATTAACTGATAATAACGCATAGCTACATAACTCGAGCGCTATACAATATTTAGTATATGTGAAATATATTAGATTAATTAAAAGTTAATAGTTGACCAATCATGCAGTAATGTTTGAATGGTATACTATGGATGTGATAATAGGGATATGTGACTCCATTCATATTCCGAATGCACATTTTCATTGACTATAAGAGGATAATAACATTTCATATCTTGAACATTTCGAGATTATCGTTAATTGTCGAGATTATAATATTATGATATATAGGCTCTATACGCTATATATATATATATAGATATATATATATATATATATGTATATATATATGTATATATATATATATATATATATATATATATATATATATAAGCAAGTAAGCATATATATATATATAGTAGCTACTGCTTATATAGTTTATTGACGGGTATTATATCCTATTATAGAAATACGACGTCCACACTCTACGACGTGAATGTGTAGGTTATCGCTAATCACAAGTTCATATGTGTATAATATATATATATATATATAAATATATTATATACCTCATACATTTGTGTTGGGAAATTCTCACACATGAAAGTACATCGTTTAGTGCTTATTATTGTAAATAATAGTTCGAATACATTTGTTTTACTTTTTAAAATATAAATACAGCTGGTATTTGCAGGAATTCATTAGTCTTATGGCATATATATATATATATATATATATATATATACGTAATGAGTATATGCAACACGTATATTTGTTTATGATAACACTTTGATTGACAGGTTGGAGGCAGGAAGCTGATTCAGTCGTTGCCGCTGTAAAGACATGCTGATATCACGACCCACGTGACCCGGCCAAGAGATGTATGTCAAGGTCGCGACATGACTGATCTATTTCTTTACATCATATATTACGTTTTGGTAAGTTTGAATTGTCTTTATGCGAATGGGATACTATATAGAGTATATATATATATATATATATATATATATATATATATACATACGTGTATGTAAGTATACGGTATAACGTTTACGATTTATGATGGCAATAGAGTGACACTTATTTCTAGTAATGAATATTGATTCTCGTCTCGTGTATACATGCTTACGTGTGTGTGTGTGTGTGCGCGTGGGTGTGCGCGTGTGTGTATGCTTCTAAACGTGCGCATAGACGTGCCTACGTACGCATGTCTACCGACGCGTGTACGATATGCATGCAGTGCGTTTGTACATACTTGTATACATCCGTGCGAGCACTTTATATGTCTATAGACATATATGTGTACACGTAAAATGCACGTATATATATATATATATATATATATATATATATTTATATATATTCAAACGTCATATATAACCACGAATATAAACCTGACGGGAATCACGTATTTGACGTACGTAATGTCCTGTATAGTATGTACATATAATGTAATATTTACATTACGTTATTATATTATTTAAACATGAATGATATATATATGTATATATATATATATATATATATATATATATGGATAGTTTTTATTTATATATTATTTAAATACGATTGATATACATACTAATAAGGATCCTTGTTGTATCGATACATTAAGGCCTGTACGACCTTTGAAATTGATAACACAAATGTTGTTTCACATTTTTTGTATATAATATTATTAAAATATAAAATATTTTCTTTATAATGATTTATAACTTATGTTTTTAGGTAAAATATAACTATAAAATAAACACTTTTAAAAGTATATCATTTAAATAAATTATAATTTTAATATTTTCAAATTAATTAAATTTATTAATTTATTTATACACTGAATAATAAATGGGTCAATGGACCATAATATATATATATATATATATATAATATAATTATTAAATGCTATATAGCATATTATTTTAATATTAAAAACATTTAAATAAGTTGACTTAACCAGGGTTAAAGGTATACTTATATGTCAACTGTGTCCCGATGTTTTAAAATATACATTTGATTAAGTATACATTTAATTATTTATTACGATTTACTATAGTATACAGTATATAGTATACTATAGTATACTAATATATTACTTATTTAAAAAATAATTATTATTTTAAATATTATTTAACATATTCTTTCGCGAATTAATGGTAAATATATATTATATTATTATTAACGTATTCGTTGTGTTCGGGGGCGTAAAAACGCGCGTCGCTCTATAGAGTAAAATGTATACATTGTAGCTACGCGCTTTTTACGGTGTATTGTACACTGGATAATGTACAGTGTACAACTAATATACCCTATACCATACACATAGAAAGTGATTAGATAGAAACCAACCACACACACCCGAGAGTCTAGGTCTAGGGCCTAGACCGTACACAGTGCAAGCGATTATATATCAGCCAACTACATAAACCTTATACCGTATACATTGCAAGCGATTAGATAGCAGCCAACCATATACACCCTATACCGTACACATTGCAAGCGATTAGATAGCAGCCAACCATATACACCCGTGCAAACAGTACATTACATCGATTTTCATGCACGCGCGCCACGAATAAGTCGATTTTCTCCGCAATCCGCAGAAATGGCGGCCAGATGATATTATGTAGGCCGACCGGTGACGTCACTTTCTACCTATCCGTGTGTATGTGTGTATGCATGTATGTGTGTGTGTATGTGTGTATGTGTGTATGTGTGTATGTGTGTATGTGTGTGTTTATGTATTTGGCGTACTACCTACTTAGCAGGGCCTAGGCCTCCGTCAAGGAAACTGATTCACGATTAATTCTCGATTAATCATTGTTGAAACGTGTGGTCAATCGGTTGGTCAATCAGTGGTGCGCACCACACGCGCATTGATTGAGACACATACGTATGCGCAGCTGTACCTATCAATATCTATTTATAGCCTACACCTTCACAATAGTAAACTACCACTGTACGGCGTACAGTGTACGCACCTACGACGTAGACGTATCTAGATATGTTCATTAAAACTTGTTATATTAGTAAATTATATATATATATATATAATGTGTATATACTTTATTTATTATGTATTATTGTAGTTCAACAATTAAGTTATACTGAAATTAAATGTGTTACTATATCCTAAGTTAGGAATACTATAATATACTATAATATATAATATAGTATATATATATATATATACTACGGGTTTCAAAATGTCAGTTAGTTCATCTAGGGTACAATAACCTTCACGTGTACGAGGATAATGAACGATTGAATATTATAATTGGGAAAATAACAATATAATATATTATATGATTTATAATTTTGAAATAATAGCAATAAAATATATTTTTAACATTTCTATGTTTTGATAACGGATATCTTTGTGTTGCAAATGAAACACTGTTTTTATATAAAAACAGTGTTATATGTCAACTTTTTATATCATGTTTTATAGTCATTAAATACACGACAGTATTCCTATCGGATATGTAATAACTATACAATATCGTTATACCTAAATATACATTTACAATTCCGAATAGGAATATTAAAATATAGATACATAGATATAATATAAAATATGATTCTTATCTATAGTGAATGAGACGGTTATATCGAGAAATATTATAGAATATATTTCGGTTACGTATAAGTAGTTCGCTCAAAAATATATGTACGGGAACGTGGACGCACGCACATAGATGCTGCTGCGGTGAGGAGGAGGAGTAGTTATATAGGTCATTATATAACGCACGCGATGCAAACGTTATGCGTGCGTGCGACGCGAGTTAAAACAAACTAGAATTTTAGTTGTATTAATGACATTAACCTAGAACATTAACCTACATCGTTGAGAACACGCGTACCGGGTACACGTGTACCTAGCCACTCGCACGTGGTACTGGCATCACGTGACACACAACCGGTGTGTACGTCGTACAGTGTACGTTCGTAGAGGTGTAGTACATGTTGACCTACGTATGGAATTTGACAGTGTACAAAACTTTAAAATGTACACTGTAAAGCGAACAATGTACACTGTTCCACTGTACATTGTTACATTGTACAGTGTACACAGCGTACTACATATGTACAACAAATATGATGTAAATACAAGGGCATAAGTATAATAATTATAATTAGTTAATATTTAGAAATCGCTACTTTTTAAACTACTTTCTTTATAAGCTATGAAATTATCATGCTTTTGAACGTTATGATAGATGATACTAACTATAATCAATTATTACTCCTGTATAGGTATTTTAATAATGTTAATTACGTTATTATCCATATAAATGTTGATATGTGTATAAGCTTTATATACATATCCCTATATACATGTATACGATATATATATATATTATTATTATTATTATTATTATTTATTTGAGTCAGACATAAACAGTCCATAGATAAACAAAACAAAAAAAAAATTAAATACAACTATACAACACATATCTATATATATAAGTATATAATTACAAATAATATATAGTTAAAAAAACAATGATGTACACCATGTTTTAAATATTGACGACGGGCGAGAAACATTATATAAATATATCATTTTAATAATAGAATTGTCAGATAATTTAACACGATTATATAGTGAGTAATACGACTTACGTAATTTTATAATAATATTATCGACATTATCATATAGGTACATTTCGGATGCACTGCATCTAGGTTTATAGCCAAGGGATATGCGATATGCATTATTATATGCTACTTGAATTTTTTTAAAGTAAGCATTATCTGTATCCCATAGACTACAAAGATACATATTAGAGCAGAATGTTTTAAAAAGTAATATACATACATATTTCGAGCAGTTTCTAAATCTATTAGATAGAGAATAGCTAGTTGTGTAAAGACGTTTAATATTACAGTTTATATCCATCTCATCAGATAAATTATCAGAAATCCAGTGTCCAAGATACTTATAAGCTTTTACTACTCTCAAGCATGTATTTCCAATACGTAGCTTAATTGGATTATGATGAGATTTGTTATAATAAATTGGTAGGATAACAGATTTTTCAATATTATATGTTATTTTATTACTATTTGCAAACTTCTGACAACAATCAATCAACAGCTGCAAACCAGATAGCGAGGGTGAGAATAAGGTTGTGTCATCCGCATAACACAAATTATTTATTATATTTCCATTAATACAATACCCAGTTTTAATAGAGTTCAGATTACCTATCATTGGATCAGTATAAATATTATATAGTAAAGGTGATAATATCCCACCTTGACGCACTCCATTAGCAACACTAAACGTATCAGAATTATAGCTTCCCCATTTAATATATATACGCTGATTTCGATACCAATAATTTAGAAAATTAATTAAGTATATAGGAACATTTTTATTCCTTAATCTTTCGAATAATATATTGTGACTTATATTATCAAATGCTTTGGATGCATCTAAAAATGCAACAAACATATTTGTGTTGTTATTTTTATAATCATTGATCAACTGTTTTAGGGAAAAGACACACATTTCCGTGCCAAGCTTTGCTTTAAAACCAAATTGATTATCATGAGTAGATGTTATATTCATATATATATATATGTTATATACATATATATATATATATATATATATATATATATATATATATATATATATACGGAATATCTACGGAATATAGATAACGTTTAAAAGTGAATTCTACTGATCTAAATAATATAATAACTATCATATTTTCTTATTATTCGAATCCCTCACGCCATCAATTATTATCATTAGCATCGCTTTACACATCGCATTTTATTGTATTGATATCAGTTATTGTATTGTTATTGTTATTTGCTGGAATCCTTTCATCCCTTTCAGGAAACTAGATGAAGTTTCACTTATAACCATATTGCTATAATGTCCCTTCGAAGCTGCTCTGTTAAGATGTTAAGGCATCCATGGTATTAACGAAAGCCGATCATTTATTTATAAAGTGATCTTATATAATTGTGTATACATACACAATTATAGAAGATCACTTCTAAATATTATTGTAAGACCTATTTAATGGTCCAGACGAGGCTCGAACACGTGTCCTACTGCTTGTGTGTCTGACGTTTAAACCAACTGAGCCACATAGGTTGTTTTAAGTCAATACACATATCATAATATATAGTTAAACTATTATAATATAGTTCTACAACTATAGTTGTTAGTATACTATGGATATTTTATAATATATGAGAGTGGGTTTTATCATATAGGATCATAATCTGTATGTGAATACTTTACATAGGCCTACCCCTTTTCCAAATTTTAAAACAACAATTCAATATATTAGTTATTTTTATATATCGTAATGTATACTATACATTATTATATATATATATATATATATATATATATATATATATATATATATATATATATATATATAAATACATTTATTTATAACAATTTTACTTTTACTACTATCAATTACATTCTATAATAATGTATCATGTGTATATAAAAAATGTTGTACTACTTATTACCTACTTATTACCTACTTATACCTACGTATTACTTACTTATTACCTACTTATAAAATATATATCCTCACCATATTTATTAATAATGTATTAACGCCAACAACAGTTTATATAATATGAATGGTTCGTACTCTACTGTACATCAAATTACGATACCGATATCGTAAACATAACATCTAGGGAGAACAAGAATTTAATTTAATTTTTTTAATTTTATTAATTTTGAGTTTATATTTCTCATATTAAAACGAATGCAATACTATCAGTTAATATATCTATACGAGAAGCCACGTGTCAAATAGTGTGATTATTCAATGTACAATGTACATGTGCTATACACGTGTGTACATGTATAATATCGGCTTATGTAAATACATACCGGCTACAGTCTCACATATATCAGTGTAGATATTCATATTCATCGGCGAGTGTTGTTATGATCTTTGATGAACTCGAGTTTGACCTCGACACGTGATCTCATCCGATCATTAGCTAATCACGTCAATCAAGGCTATTAGTTGTTAATACGTAACTATATGCAATAAGACGCTTGATGCCTACTGGATGCTACTCGTATGTAAGCGAGTATCGGTAAATAAATGTTTATTTATCAATTTACAGAATTCTCCGTATAACATAGATATCGTATTATAAATAAGTTAATTATTTCCGTTTCGTTATGTAATCACGGCAAACACTGATTCACCAGAAAATCATTAGGACATAATTATGGTTAACCTACTATAGTATGAATATATTCATCGGAAAATGATGTTTTCGATTGATATTTAATAATGATATTCTGGTGATGTTATTTAATAATGATATTATGGTGATGATATTTAATAATGATATTTTGGTGATGTTATTTAATAATGATATTCTGGTGATGATATTTAATGATGATATTCTGGTGATGTTATTTAATTATGATATTATGGTGATGTTATTTAATGATGATATTCTGGTGATGATATTTAATAATGATATTTTGGTGATGTTATTTAATAATGATATTCTGGTGATGATATTTAATGATGATATTCTGGTGATGTTATTTAATGATGATATTCTGGTGATGTTATTTAATAATGATATTTAATTATGATATTCTGGTGATGTTATTTAATGATGATATTCTGGTGATGTTATTTAATAATGATATTTAATTAAGATATTCTGGTGATGTTATTTAATGATGATATTCTGGTGATGATATTTAATAATGATATTCTGGTGATGTTATTTAATGATGATATTCTGGTGATGATATTTAATTATGATATTCTGGTGATGTTATTTAATGATGATATTCTGGTGATGATATTTAATGATGATATTCTGGTGATGTTCGGGTGAATAATTTTTATAAAATGATGTCTGTAGGATGTTTGAGGATTACTCAGTTTACTGGTATGAAAGTAAACATATATTCATTTCATATGCATTATGGGTGGCCAATACAATGTTATTCTATTTAGTATAACATGAACGTAAAATATAGGACCATATATGTCCTATAGGACATATAATATATAATATAATAATTATTTTATTAGAAATATATTTCTACCTATAGGTAGTTAAAATTACGTTTTTATATTTTATAAATGTTTTGAACCTATAATATTTTGACATATCATATAATATACATGTACAAATCTATTTTTTAAATAACATTTGTACACTATTATTTTATTTTAAAGGCCGAGAATCCCCTTAACTGTTTTTGTTTTATGTATTCAATATAATATTTAACACACTGATAGATATTATATAGAATATGAATGAAGATATTATTATTTTGTAAATAATCGATAAAATTATGAATATTTTAAATTTGACTAATTATGAAATTAATAAAAATGCAAATATTGTGTAATTATATATATTAAAAATTGGTTGAAAATTTAAACTAATTTAAAGGATTATTCATTGAGTTCATAGTGTTTGAATGAGTGAAATTGGTAACAAATAATTATTCTGATAAAATTGATTCTACATATTTACAATAAAATTATGATAAATGTATGAAATATATAAACATATGATAACTTATCACATTATGTTATTATGAATGAAGATACACATGTGAATGCTGATTATTTAAATCTATATATAATATTTTGTATTCTAAAAACGATATTATATTCATTAAATTATAACGATTATTAATTACATAAATCTTTTTTTTTAAATTATTATTATAATATATTTTAAAAGTGATTATTTTATAGTTATATTTCACGAAGACACATTATTTTATATTATTTTAAAGATAATATTTGGTATTTTAATAATAGAAAATACAACAAATGTGTTACATAATGTTGGCATAATTTTCGCATCTATAGGTGTATAGGGTATACCCTTAATAAAATTGATAAATTTATTTTTATAATACTAATCAATTATATTGATTTTTTCATATTATATAATACTTTTAAAAATAAACAAATATATAAAATTTAGAAGAATTTTTTTTTTAATTTTTTATTATATTAATTAATGGTATACAAATATATAAATATATCAAACTACAACAATTTATGGGAATTAACATATTACTTTTTTGTAATATTAATTGTTCATATTGATTTTTTAAAATTTTACATTATTTTTGTTAACAATAACCCATTCAAAATTTAAAAAACATAAAGAAATACTGAATTAATTATTTTATATAATATATATATATATCAAATATGAATATAAAATAATTGATAAAATATGAATTTATTTTTGTAATGCTGATTAATTATAATTATAGATTTATATTATATACTACATTTATAAATAACACAAAATATATAAAAAAAGAAAAATAATTTATTTTTAAATAATTGCAAATAATAATAATTTTCGAATTATTCTTTACCACTAATAATATTTGTATATGTACAATTTAATAAATAAAATTATTAACATTTTTCACTGAATTGAAAAATATTATACTTATTGGGTATAATCAAAATTAAAATGTACATTGTAAATAAGAAAATGTGCATGAATACATGTATACTTGCACGACTCTTTACGAAATATCGTATACATTTGAAAAGTTAGATTTAAACAACATAATTTCTATACCCCTCATTTAGTACTTGGGTTTACTATATGATCCATACAATATACAATACACATTATACAAAATACGATATATACAATATACATGAATACGCTCGAATTTAACATGAGTTCAAGGTTCAATAGATACACACGCATGTATATATGCATATATATATTGTTATTGTTAACAATAATTATTGTTATTTGGTGGAGTCCTTTCATCCCATCCAGGAACTTAGATGAAGTTTTCACTTATAACCATATATGGCTCTAATGACCATTCGAAGCCTCTCTCATATTAAGACATCTATGGTTTTAACGAGAGACCGTCATTTATTTATACACAATTATATAAGATCACTTCTAAATAATATGTTAAGATCAATTTAAAAAAATTAATTAATTGTCCGGACGAGGCTCGAACCAGTGACCTACTGCTTGTGTGTCTGACGCCTTAGCCACGGGTACTGTTTTACCAGTTTTTACCAGTTGCAACTGAGCCACAAAGGCAATTATATACATATATATATATATATACCTATAGGTGTATTCTATATATATATATATATATATATATATATATATATATATATATATATATAGAATAATATATGATACTCTTATAAGAGTATTTAATAAATATGATGAATAATTAAAGATAATGCAATAATTAAATTCGAATTAAGCCATATTAATATGTTCACTTGTGTGTTAATTCACAAATAGTATATATATATATATATATATATATATATATATAACTCTCACTCGCATACACACACACATATATATATATATATATATATATATATATATATATATATATATATATATATATATACATATATATATATATATATATAATCATATCAGTTTGGGGTCTATGACAACCAAAAGCTAGTAAGCCATGGCAGAGGTCCCGGGTTATATTTCAGGCAGTTCTTGTTTTTATCTTGTGTTTATCAATTACTTAATATACAATTAATCAAAACACAAGAACAAAAATGTTATTAATTATATTGTATTTTAATTTAGTTATTTTATTGGGGCCCCACGCAGTTATTTATAACATGTATAAGTCTATGACGTATTAAGTGGTCCATTTTTATTGTATTCAATATATATATATATATATATATATATATATATATATATATATGAGATTTCAATAAATAAATATATGCAATTTATATGAATCATAAATATGGTTCACTATAGATAACTCATTAGTGCTACTATATAGGTCATAGTCTAGTTGTATATATATATATATGTATATATATATATATATATATATATATATATATATATATATATATATATATCAGTTATATCAAAGTCCTTTCTTATATTCAGCGAATTATAATTTTACATTTTTTATGTTTAGTGTCCGTTTTAATATGTATAAATATATTATAATTTATTTGTGTGTATTTAGTAAAACTATTTTATTTTCAGTATTAAAATTAAATTCTATAATGTAATAAGAAGTATGTTTTTTATTTTCTAAATTTAATAAATTATACAACAATAATGCTATAATAAATTTTTAATAATCTTATATATATATGTGTGTGTATATATATATATATATATATATATATATATATATATATATATGGGTATATGGGTATTTATAGAAGAACTATAGTAGTTGTAATGGATGTCACACTTACATCGATGCCGCGTTGACAGGTGACCTGCACACTGCTGACGAAACGAGGAGAGGGCAGTCCGGACGCGAAGAGGCTGTACGA
The DNA here is from genome assembly GCA_964019155.1 of Osedax fenrisi. NCBI lineage: Eukaryota > Metazoa > Annelida > Polychaeta > Sabellida > Siboglinidae > Osedax > Osedax fenrisi. The sequence continues at coordinate 34,638,186 of OZ025239.1, forward strand.
CGATCTATTACGTAAGTCTAGATACAACAAACTCATCCGTCCGGTCGGAAACAATAGCGATATACTGATGGTGAATCTGGGCCTCAGATTGACACAGATCATAGACGTGGTTAGTATACCCAGCAAACAGTAAGAGCAGCATAATAGCAGCATAACAGCAGCATAACATCAGCATAATATCATTACAAATTAATAGCAGCATAATATCAGCATAATATACATTTAATAGCAGCATAATAGCACAATGTAAACATTTGAGGCTCTAGCATTTGCTGTTATGCTGCTATTATACTGCTCTTACTGTTTGCTGGGTACTTACGTATACGCATGTACCGAGAGCGATATTACTGTAGTGGCGCTACGCTGTGCAGTGTGCACGTATATGTACAGCGTATGTATGTACGCCTGGGATGAAACGTCCATTGTACGTTAAGGGGATGTCCAGTAGATTAAGGGGATGTCCCCGGGTCCACAATTATACGAAAAAAATATTGTTTATATATTTTTTAATTCACAATATTAATAAATATAGTGCGTTTTAGTATCTTAATAAATACAAACCATGAATTCACTATAGAAGTACCATAACATATAGTGTTTTGACAATACTATTCAAAATTAAAATACGGGTCGATAATATTCATGTCATGAAATTAATACATATAATTTATATATATTTATATATATATATAATGATTATTGTGTATTATATAGCATACGACATAGTTACATATAACGATGCCTTCCGTTAAATATGTATATCAAATATAATACACTTAAATATAAACTATAGTGACAACATTCGACTAATGAACAATATTAACCTTCCACGAGACAGAATTGTAACTGCACTGCTAACAACCCCATCACTGATAATACATAAGAGCCATATCACATAGAGTAACTGCACTGCTAACAACCCCATCACTGGTAATACATAAGAGCCATATAACATAGAGTAACTGCACTGCTAACAACCCCATCACTGATAATACATAAGAGCCATATAACATAGAGTAACTGCACTGCAAACAACCCCATCACTGGTAATACATAAGAGCCATATAACATAGAGTAACTGCACTGCTAACAACCCCATCACTGATAATACATAAGAGCCATATAACATAGAGTAACTGCACTGCTAACAACCCCATCACTGGTAATACATAAGAGCCATATAACATAGAGTAACTGCACTGCTAACAACCCCATCACTGATAATACATAAGAGCCATATAACATAGAGTAACTGCACTGCTAACAACCCCATCACTGGTAATACATAAGAGCCATATAACATAGAGTAACTGCACTGCTAACAACCCCATCACTGGTAATACATAAGAGCCATATAACATAGAGTAACTGCACTGCTAACAACCCCATCACTGATAATATATAAGAGCCATATCACATAGAGTAACTGCACTGCTAACAACCCCATCACTGATAATACATAAGATCCATATCACATAGAGTAACTGCACTGCAAACAACCCCATCACTGGTAATACATAAGAGCCATATCACATAGATACATTTGGTTATGAGGTTTTAGCTATAGCTAATGGTATACCATTGTAAGCCGATATGGTTTTCTACATGTAGCTGCAACTAAAGTAGTTATTGGTGGTACTAATTATATACACTTATATACATAGATACACACTAGATACATAAGTACTTTATAAACCCATAACTAGATATATATAACCACTTTATAAAACCATAACTAGATATATTCCGAAAACCATAAAACATGCTTCACTCCATAAATACATATATTGTAGAAACCACTAGGTATGTATTCACTACTATGTGTATTATAATTATAATATATTAATTATATATATACACAAGTAGGTTTTAAATTACTAATAAATATGTGTTTTATAGAGATACAAATAAGTTCAAATTTAACAACATTCTCCCCATGGGGTATATGGTATAATTGCAATGGTAATATATTATATGAGAACATCTAGAAGAAGTAGACGAATACTCGTTTAAACGTTTAAATATCTCGGTGCTACAATTACAAAAGATGGTTCAAGCGACTCTGAGATTAAAATAAGATTAGATCAAGCTACATCGGCTATGGTGAAGCTAACTACAATATGGCATAGCAAAGATATCTGTTTCAAGCTCAAATATAATATCTATCGCTCTTTATTATTGTCTATTCTAACTTATGGTTGCGAATAATGGACTATAAGTTCCCTTTCAACAAAAAAAACTACAAGGTTTCTTACAAACGCGTATATTAAAGATGTGATGATAAGTTTAATTGGTACATATGAACCAATATTACAGTACATCCGCCGAAGAAAACTAAAATGGTATACCATCGTATACGGTCATACAATTAGACATGAAACCTCAGAAAATCAATCCTCCCAGGTATGGTTGAGGATAATCGCATATGTAGTAGACCCAAAAGAAAATGGATTGATGATATCAAATAAGGGAGCAAGATGACTCAGTCTGACTTAATGGTAAAGCCACACGACCGCAACGAATGGCGACGGCATTGTATACAACCAGCACATTGATTTCCACTACAATTCGCGATTCAAGGGAATAAAGTAAATTAAGTAATATATTACCTATTGGTATACATATAAGTATCCTGAAAACACATATACTTATAATATATATAAACAATATTCAGTAGATACATATCAATTTAGATAATATACATGTGGTATCCATAGGATATATATATATATATATATATATATATATATGTGGTATAGGATATAGATATTCACATATATATGAAAGCTACCTATGTGGCTTAGTTGGCTAAGGCGTCAGATACACAAGCAGTAGGACACGAGTTCGAGCCTCGTCCGGACCATTAAAATCGATCTTAAAATAATATTTAGAAGTGATCTTATATAATTGTGTATATATAAATGATCGGCTCTCATTAAAACCATGGATGCCTTATCATGAGAGCGGCTTCAAAGGGACATTAGAGCCATATGGTTATAAGTGAAAACTTTATCTAAAATCCTGGATGGGATGAAATGACTCCACCAAATAAAAATTGCAATAACAATAACAATATATATATATATATATATATATTCCTATAAATATGCATTAGGTACTAGATACAAACTATATATTTTGAATTAAGTGAGTTCACAATTCTATAATAATAAACTTCTTTATTGTTATCTGTTATTGAAAGTCATCCCGAATTACCCGTAAGTATTCGTCCTATAGGAAGTTATAGGGAGTTATAGGGATGTATGTCAATTGCTAAGAAGAGACTCGTATTATAACTGTAGTATTGTATATACTACTATTACATTTACAATTAACTCCGGTTCAGTAAATAATATCGCATTTAATATTAATCAATACCTTAATTATAAAATTGACATAACTTTTAATATTACAAATATGAACATATAACATATAATAATAGTATGATTATATATATATCTGTAAAAAAGTTACTCATATAGACGATACAAATATATACTATATATTAATATACATATAATATATAATACATATACATATAATACTATAAATATAATTAGCATATATATTACAATATATACACATATACATATATAATTCACTGACATATTAGATACATTTTATTGATATATTCTAATTCATATATCCATAATTGTGACAGAAATATATTTAAAATAATAGAAAAATGTACAGAAGAAAATAAATATTCGAAAGCCACATCTATCCACACACTTCTATCCCAAAATATTATCCATTGACCTTTTATATTAGATATGTAAAACATATCACACACGAACATAATATAGATCGCAGTATGATTATACCTATTAAAGTATATACCTACATGTATACAGGCACGTCACAAACTTTATATAATACCATATTAGTTAATATAGTGTCACAAACTACTATAGTTGGAATCTTAATTTTAAACTCTACATATATATATATATATATATATGCATACACACTATAGTAACATAATTAAAATAATGTCCTAGAATTAACTATATTAAAAACTATTCATTTATTAGTGTCAGTTATCTGATCGCCCAGCTGCGACTAATAACTTGCTATCCGTTAACACGCCGCCGTACACAGAATTACGTAATATGCAATATAATGTTTCGCACATAGTACATACCAGTAGTAGATATCTATCGGCACTAGTATCTCGAACAATACACGTAAAATATTGTGCTCATCGATATAAAGAAAGTTTCTTTATATCGATGATTGTGCTACGTTAACGGTAACACAATGGTAGAACAGCGGTAGCATAGCGGTAGTATAAGGATAGCATAGCGGTAATACAAGGGTATGACAGAAGTAGCACAACGGTAGAACAGCGGTACAACAACAGTAGCACAAGGGTAGCATAATGGTAGTACAGCGGTAGCACAACTGTAGAAAAGCGGTAGAACAGCGGTTGAACAGTAGTAGCAGAGCGGTAGAACAAGGGTTGCATAGTAGTAGAATAACGTTAGCACAACGGTAGAACAATGGTAGAACAGCGGTAGTAGACTACGGTCCGGATCTGATTCCCTGACGGACATCGAACAGTGGAAACATCTCCTATAATATCATATCGTTGTACACAGAACGTACTGTGATGGTGAGCCGGTGGCATGTACGCCTAGCTCTATATGTATACACTGCAGCAGTAGCTACAGTAGCATTATCCGCAAACTGTGCGATGGGCACGTACGGATTACATTGTAAACGTGTGTGTTTCAGTCTTCTGATTTACTGCATTCCCTATAGGCATATATACACTATATACACTATAGGCATATATACACTATAGAGATATATACACTATATATATATATATATATATATAAATATTTGTGTTTGTATGTGTGTGTGTATTTGTATACAAACATACACACACATATATATGTGTATGTGTGTATGCTTGTTTGTGTATATGCGTGTTTTGTATATATATATATATATATCTATCAATGTGTGTCTGTGTGTATGTGTGTGTACGTTTGTATATATGTGTTCGTTTGTGTGTACGAATATACATTGATGTGTATCGATTCATATGCTGGAATGATACATACATGCTTGGTTACCAGGTTATGTTTGCTAATACCATGATGAATACAGCAATGGGAGAATTATTGTTTTGTACGAAATATATTCCCTATGTAGTCACATTGTTTATATGCTTTATTAATACTATATGCACATAAAGTGCACGATTATATATATATATATATTATATGATATAATATATACATATATTATATTATATAATATATGCATATTTGTATATATATATATATATATATATATATATATATATTAATATGTATACATAAGTTATAATTAATATATTTATTTAGGAACTATCTAATATACATTCTTCTAATTTTATAGGATGAAAAGAATCAAATTATGACAACAAATGTATGGCTTGACCAGGTCTGTTATACCAATACTATTATGTTAATAACGATATACGTGAAATATAACTTTATATGATAGTTATACCAATTATTTATATATATATATATAATAATAAATAATAAAATATAATTTCTTATGACTTCACAAACACATGGAAATTATAGGCGTCACTAGATAATAAAAAACAAAAAATAAAAATAAATAGAAAACGTATAACAAAATAGATCGAATTACAATGATTTAAATGACATACAGTACATACATACATATTTGTATATTTATAATAATTTAAATCATATTAAATCCTTATCAAATAATTAGTGGCCATTCAAATTATTATATAGATGATAAATTTTAAAATAATTTTGTTTAAAATTGTATGAAATACAATTTATAATATTTTAAAATTATATATATATATATACATGTATATATATATGTATATATATATATATATATATATATATATATATATATATATATATATATATATATATATAATATATAAATGTAATAGCAATATTACCAAAATATACATATACATTTGTATATGATTTATTTAATAATTACACATGTTCAATATATTTTAACTTGAATTATTGGATTAATTTATTTGTGAATAAATTTGTTAAAAACAAACATTTTTGGAAACCGAGTATTATTATTTGTATTATGTTTTAATACTAATTTATAATTACATATTTAATTTAAATATCGAACCAACTATTAAATTATAATTTATAACTATATACTATGATATTTATTGTTTTTTTATTTACAAATAATTTTTAATTAATATTCAATTAATATAAGTACAAATATATTAATTATTGTCGATAGAATATAATTTTATTCTATACGAAATAGCTAATAGGATTATACAACATTTATTAGTCATTAGTTTTGTCTACAACAAATGGCTATAAATATGTCTACTGGAATGATCAACAGTTTTGATTCAAAACCCTTTTTTATAAATTTACAATATACATTATATAATTGTATACAATTCATATTATTATTAATAAGTAAATGTATAATAATGGTGTATTTTAAATAAAATGTACATTTTAAAACGTAGGTATTATAAACTACAATAAACTATAATATATATATATATATATATATATATATATATATACATTATTAATATTACCATGGTAATATTAATACTGCAGTACAGCTTTATTCACTATATTCAGTTATTTATTAAGGATTTGAAAGTGGGTCGGGATAAATTTCAAAAATAAGTAAACTAATTATATATAAAAATACCTAATAAAATATACATCCTAGTGATTTATACTGAATAAATATGAATATCATTAAATTGATTGTGAAAAATCTGATTTCGTTTGTGGGCAAACATTTAAAAGTAGGGATTTCCAAAAAAAAAGTTATACAAAAACGCACTGCAAATAAAAATGCACTGCCACACTCACAACTACCCCATTATCGCTGTCACCACAAACACCTAACAAAACGTATACCACTATCTTCAGCAATGGTACGACTATAAATTGATGTGGAATCCGTTAGAATACGGAGGCGTCGACAGACTTTACGTTCCGTCCAATGAAATATGGCTACCCGATATCGTACTCTACAATAGGTTAGTACCATGCCCTTTTTACTGAACAACAATTCTTTGTAATAGCTGCTTAATATCACCCTATATGGTGATATCACGGAGGTTGCTGGTACACCAGGGTAGAAAACTACTATTCATTATATATATATATATGTTATATACATATATGTTTTATATATTCCAACATTTATTTATTTAGTTAGATATGTATATATATATATATATATATATATATATATATATATCTATATATTATATGATACTATATATATATATATATATATATGTATATTTAATTAAAATATATATGTATATATATATACATATCTACAGGTATATAATAGTATATATACTATTACTATAGTACAATATTATTAGTAATATATAGTACAATATTATTAGGCATATCCATTGAGATTAAGTTATATATATAATTATAAATAACATTTTATATAATGTATATATATACTAACATTGTCGAATTATCCATTTATTTATTATATCTCATATAGTGCTGTCGAAGTTAGAATAATAATATTAATGAATTACATTTAAATTTAATTAAAGCAGACGGTAAAATAATTTATTGAAGTGACACATGTTAATCTAGTGATTAATAAGTATGTTAATCTAGTGATTAATAAGTATGTTAATTTCGAGATTAAATATGTATGTACATTACACGTATACGTTTATATATTATATATATAATATATATATATATATATATATATAATATAAATATATATATAAAGCTATATATTAATAAATTCTATTTATATTCCTATAGCATGTTATCAATTGCAAATTATATTTATAGAGTATGTTGGGCATAATATATATTTTCTAGCAACTATTTAATCTATGGCTTTAATTTATGCAGTAGTTTTTAGATAACAATATTTCTGTATTTATAACATGTACCACATGCACCTACAACATCATAGTCTTCATGCTTTACCCTTTGAATACAAATAAAATGTATCCATAATATAAAACATCAAATGGTGATTTATATATATATATATATATATATATATATATATATATTAATTATTATATATCAAATATTTTACAATAACAAGTATTATAAATAAAATATACCTATATGAGTAATATACCTACATATTTGTATACACATATGATATATCATAACATATATAACCTACCTATACAGTATATATATATATATATATATATATATATATATATATATATATATATACAGTATATACCTGGAATGATTATGATAGCTCAAAGAAATCAAAAATATAAAAAACAAAAATATATCATTACAAAAAAATGCTATGTTGATATGTATATATATATATATGGCTTACTTGCTTTTTCTTCTTTTTCTTGATTACCGGACAGTTATAGACTTCCAAACATCACTATTCATCATGGCCGCTTGTAGATCATTTTCTCGTAGACCGGTATCACGCTCCAGAGTCTTCATATATGATTTAAGTGGTCTTCCTCGCCTTCTAGTTCCATGGGTTGGCTGATACATAACAAGATCCGAAACTACCTGTTCTTCATTACTGTAATCTTCTTCTTCTGATCTTGTTCGATAATCTTACTAGTTCTCCATAAAGTATTTAATTCGAGATTGTATTTGTCCAGTGGATATTTGAAACAATTATCAATCATTAGCCTAATTTTAAACTTCCTACTGAGTTTTTATCGATAGTCTTGATATCAAACTGTTCGTTGTTTTAGTATGACATATACTTGCCTGTATGCATGCTTAGTCCTATACATTTTTCTGATAACTAGACTCTTCTTAGCATCTCCTCTGCTTCCTTGATACCTTCATTAACTAAGGTTATATCGTCCGCAAAGTCCATGTCGGTGACTATTATGGGTGGTACCCTTCTGCTTTGTCTCTTCCTTAGTTGGAAACCAAACTTTTCTTCCCTTCACGTTAGAGCTTTTATAATGATGTAGTCAATAACAACGACAAATAGATATGGGGCAATTATGTCCCCTTATACAATACCAGCAAGAATACTAACTGTTTCCGTCTCTCCGTCCAGTGTTATGACTTTGGTAGACGTAATTGCATACATGATACTGATAGCTGCACTAACTTTTCCGGTATTCCATATGATTTTAGTATACTAAAATATATTAGCAGAATTGTTCCTCTATGAACTGTATCTAAAGCTTTCTTAAAGTTAATGAGGATAAGTATAGCTTCAAGATTCGTATCCTTTACTCCTTCTATCAGTCTCCTTAGATCGAGTTTCTGACTAGTAGTTGTTCTTCCACTTCTGAAACCGTTCTGATTTCATTTCAGATGACAATCTAGATATGGTTTAATTCTGTTCGGTTTATTCGATTTTCACCACTAATGAACTTATACTTATACCTCTGTAGTTACCACCCATATTAAGATCTCTGAATTTTGGTATGGAACTTAAATTCAGAAATGTCCACTGTCTGGGCTTCTCTTTTTTCGATAAGTGATCTGTTACAGAATTGGAGAACGATAGCATCTAGGTCATATCGTTTTAAAACGTCTGGACGTATTTCATCCATTCCGCAGCTTTTTCCTTCTTTGATGATAGCCTTTGCTCGCTTGTATTCATTGATATCAAAAGGTCCACGTTTTATTTTTAGTGGTGGTAAAATTTGAGAAATCGGTTCATCCTCCTCTATTTCAGGTGGCCTGCCTAGTAATCCTTGAAAATGATTAATAAATCAATGTTTTTATAAGCTGTGTAGAGTTTGTTTCTTGATTCTGTATTATTATGCTGATTGGTGTCATTTACTTTATCTTCATATGTTTTGGATGCTTTATGTGTATCTTGTCTGGCTTTATTAACAGTTTCATCAGTGGATGGGCAGATATGTACTTTATTTGGTTTGATAGAAACTATTTCACTTGCAACTTCAGAATTTACATTTATGAAAGGCTCGTATGCTTCTGAGATATCTTCACCATCTAGAAAATCGGTTGTTGATTTATACTGTATATTTGTCTTGCTTGTATATTTTTCTATAAAGAGTATTTCTGTTAGATCTTAAGCTTAGTCTCAATTGTGATGATACGATTTTATGGTCTGAACCTGTACTTGAGATGCTACTGTACTCCTTCACATTAGTGTTACTATTTATCCACTTCTTTCTAATCAGGATATAGTCAATTTAGTATGTTCTTCCACTTGGGTCCATGTAGGTCCACATTTTATTCATCTTCTTTTGAAAAGAGGTATTAGTAACCACTAGTTAATTTTCATTATCAATATCTAGCAAGTGACCCGTTTCTGTTTTTGTGTTGATGATAAGTTAAAGTACCATCGTCCTTCCCAATACGTGCAATGCACGTAGTGTATTGAAATCCCGATGATTGAATCCCCGATGATGGCAAGCACATTATAGATCCTCTAAGTTCTTCATAGAATCTATCTATAACTTCATTTTCGCTGGAATTTGTGGATGAGTAAATGACAATAATAGAAGTAGCAGGATTTCCTTGGAATGTACTGATCAGTATACGATCTGTATGCGATATAATTTCACTAATTGAGCTTCTTGATCTATTATTTAACATGATACCAATGCCTCCATTAGCTGCACCCTGCTCGTTTCTCCAGGCTGATGTCGTTACAAATATGCTTCTTCCGATTGTATTGTATCTAACTGTTTCGTCGTGTATAATGCTATGCTCTTTGTTTCATAGAATATCTATTTTTGGTACTCAAAGTTATACTTTAATTCTATGTTGTTATGCTCTTCTCTGATTGTTCTAACATTCATAGTTGAGATGATAATTTATTGTTTGTATTTTAATAGTTTGGCCATCGCACCTACGCGTTTCTCAGGGTCTACCTTTCCTTTCGGGTTTGATGTAGATCCGCCATTATTATCCATAGATATCGTTTCGGTTGACGATATATATATATATATATATATATATATATATATATATATATACTATAACTAATCAATTAATAACTAATATTATAAATGATATTATTGAGGTGATATTTTGTTAGAGAATCGAATGATTATTAACACTCGAATATATGTAACATCATGCAATTTACTATGTAGGGAAAATTCTCCAATTACCGACCCCCTCCAAATACCGATACCCTCTCGTATCTCAGTAAATATAAGAAATATAAAAAATATACATACACACGAAAAGTTAGAGTAATTTAATGGTAAATATAAATAAGTATTTTATTTAAAAAAATATGCAATCCTTCAATTTTTAATTGATAATAGGTAATATTGTTGTTTTACTATTTAAATATTTAAATAATAACTTTTTGTAAATCATTGTCATTAATGTATTAATTAAAAGAAAACGTAATTATATGCATAATATTGTGGATTAATTTAATGTTCATTAACATTATAAAAATATTATAATTTGAACCAAGATATCTTAATTATAACAATCAATATTATTTTCCTATAACCTATATATTATACCCCCTACATTAATGTATAACTAATACCGATCCAATGTGATTTATAATATCTAATCAAAATAGATCAGTGTTTTAATTTGAAATTGTTTGTAATTTGTGTAGGCCTATATATCATTTTAACCTGCCAATAGTATATTTTAACAGAATCAATAATAATATACAATGATTATTTAGTAGAAAAGTTAATAGTAAATATAGTTATCTTCATAGTCAGTTAATTTAATTCAATATATGTATAAAGTTTAATTCTAAATGTATTATGAATTCTAAAACATAAATTCAATGATATATAAATAGCGTCTTGTAATTAATTAAATCTATTTATAGATCCGATTTTTTGATTGGATACTATAATACCACAATTATATCCATCATGCATATTTTAGGGGTCTGTAATTAGAGTATGGGCCGGTAGTATCCAATTACCTATCCCCTGTCTATTCTTGTCAATACAATTATATAAAATGAAAAATAGCAAAATTATTTATTGCCATAATATTACCATAATTACAAAATTGCAAATGTATATAATGAATATATAATAAGTTATTAGAAATAATCATTTAGAGGGGGGGGTCGGTAATTATAGACTTTTCGCTACTTAAGTTCTAGTGAAACATGCGTTTTGTCAGGTATCCTATTTGATAATTACCCCTATTTAAAATGTACCTGGAATTTATAAATAATAGCAATTAGTGTAATACAAAATTATATATATACATATATATATAAGGTTTAAATCTTTAACTTCTGAGTCAATATAATATATTAAATTAAATATATAATAATATTTAGTAATAAACTATTAAAGTAGTATTATTTCATTTAAATATGTATAACGAGGCTGCTATTGCACAGTACTTTCGGTAAAAGAGGAACCTATTCCCTATACATAATGGCTTTAAATAGTAGTTACAAATAACCGCGATCACACTACCAAATAGACTTCAAAGTATCTCTTTCAAAGTATTACTATTTTCTTTAAATTACCACACTCCCGATATCTAGAAATGTTCTAATACACATACTACGAAGTAGCCGATATCTGACTATAACTATCTCGAACCCGATACACGGGCAGCTGTATTTCGTATGGTGTGAACCCCAGCTCTAGCGTATCGGACACGCCCATTCATGTCCTCCCGTCACGTCCTCTAGTGCCGACGGTAACTTCACCGTACGTCTGATGACCAAGGCCACAATACACTACACCGGTCTTGTGGTCTGGAAACCACCGGCTATCTACAAGAGTCTGTGCCCCATCGACGTCGAATTCTTCCCGTTCGACGAACAAAGGCTAGTGACGTAGTGGATATATTTTGATGATGATGGAGATGACGACGATGATGATGATGATGATGTTGATGATAATGCTTTATTTTAACAATAATTTAATTATAAAATTATTAGAGTGTATGACAATAATATATACAATAAACGTAATTAAACGTAATATATAGTTCGGACAAGTGTACAACGTGGCGAAACCTTATAGATTGTACATAGATTATATGTACAACTCGGTGATAAGTAGGCCTAAGACCACGATAATATATATATTTCCTTATAAGGAGTTTAGATATAATATTATCTGAACAATTAAATAACGCTTCGAACGAGATTATTTGCGATCATTTTGTGTTCGTATATCATACTCGAATACTGATCAGTGTGCGACCTATAATATAAATATAATATATTATATAGGTATAGGGATATATATATATATATATATATATATATATATATATAGTTATACCTATAGAGAACGAAATCACTTCGAAGTCACTTAGTTCTCTATGGTTATACCTATATATATATATAATGTGTATATATGTGTGTGCGTTGTAGCCTACAACTTGTAGGTTACTTGTGATATTGATTGATAATCCTATCAATATGACTCATCAATATTACTCATCAATATGATGACTCATACTACGGTATACAGTAGTACATGTAAGTAGTCCTGTAGATATAGCAGCCGTATTTATCGTGTATATATCACGGATCAATGTTATTTATTTATAACTTAGCAATTATTGTGGTTTTCTTTAATCAATTCAGAATCAATTGACTATCTATTAATACTCATATACCGCCAACCTATAGGTATACTATAGGTATACTATAGTATAAATATTGTCATCATATTACTACTGTATATCGTAGTTATATGGTATGTAACTTATTTACATTAATTATACATACATTTATGAATAGTATAGGTCCTTAGTATGGGTCCCAAGTTATAGGTCCTATTATAGCGGTATATAATGTACGGTAAATAATATGTATTTAGATTTTCCTTAAAGATATATCCTATAGGAACTTTTTTAAATCTAATTTGTTATCAATACACTATATATTTATATATATATACAAAACCCAACCTATAGGGAAGTACCCATAGTTATCGGGGTTTGTAAGGGGTAGCATAAGTTAAATAAATATGAACTTATTGAGTACTTTTATTTTATCAAACATATTTATATACACAGAATTTCCATTTACAAGATAGTTATCCTCTTTTATAAATAAAATCAAATTGTATATTAGATTATTTAATTGATAAAAGAGTAAAAAAAAGGCCATTTTTCGGTGAATTCCTAAACTCCGCGTTTTTCTCTCCAAGAAAGTCCGATATATGATTCGTTATTCTAAAATGCAATATATAATTAGATTATACAACATGTAAAACTACGTTCTTCAATATTAAGATATAATACATATTCTTTCATTATTTTGTAATCATCAATCTCCTAAATTTTCTATTAAGAGAAAAAACTAATACATTCTACCATTCTATACATTCTATATATAAATAATGTAAAAGTTATTGATTATTCATATATTAACTTTAACTTTATCATAATATTTGTTAATTCTCTATAATTATAAAGAGTTTTCTGTAGGATTAATAGATATTGAGATATAACAACTCGCGGAGTTTTGGTTCTCCTTGAAGTATGTATATATATATATATATATATATATATATCTATATTATACATATATGCTTACATATGTATATGATATATACTGCATACTATACAATATAATGATTAACATTTAAATTGAAGTGGCTTTTAATTTAGGTTAATGATAAAATTAACTTCACTTACACCAACGCACTTTCATCATCATATTTCAAATTTTACAAATATTTTCAGAGGCGGAATTAATAATGGATTATACCACTACAGTTGTTTATATAGGGTTTATATAGGGTTTATATAGCAGAAAGTATTTAATTTATCTGATTTGAAATATTTTGTTGACAAAACTACAAGAAAAATGGCTCTACGAAAATAATACTTCTTAAATTCTTTAAATGTAATATTTGTCAACAACAAAACTTTACATTTGAAAAATGTTCACACATTTCTAAATATGTGTTCTTCTTAAACATGTTTACTTTGATACCATATATGGTATCATAATTATATACAATTTTGATTATAATTTATATCATAATAAAAATTACTTAATTATAATATAGACTATACTGTATGGTGCATACTCATACTATAGTTAATTATATTATTTACTCATAATACACATAACTCTATTATAACATACAATAGTATACTATAACATTCATACTACACATATATATCTATTTTTAAGATATACGTAGTATATTGTAAGAGTTACTCACACATAAACTTTTAAAGATTTTATGTATTTCATTACCTATAACGCCACCTATACTTCATAAATATACCTCTAAAATATAACTATTTCATCACCTATAAAGCCACCTATAATTTATAAATATACATCTAAAATATAACCATTTCATCACCTATAAGTTATAACGCCACATATAATTTATAAATAGAAATCTAAAAATATAACCATTGCATTACCTATAACCCCACCTATACTTCAAAAATATACCTAAAACAAAGATGAATATTTCATTACCACTAACGCCACCTATACCTACAGATGTACGCTGAAGATCGGATCTTGGTCATTCGATGGATACGCAGTAGATATACGACATAAGGTTTCACCGGTGCTGGTCACCCTATGATATCATGAATCATCGCCCCATTATATTATGAATCATGGTCAAACAATCGATGTCAATAACAATTTCCATGTATATCGGTGCTTATATTTATAGCCATTGCTTTTTGATATGGGTATACCTGGGGGTATATACGGGTATATGATATATTTATATATATATATATATATATATATATATATATATATATAAATGAACAATAATTGTAATTCAACTATTTTATAAATGAATAATATGGTAACTTTAAAAGCATTAATTCTTTTAATATTTTAATTTCATATTATTCTTTGTTTAATTCAATAATGTATGTTATTTTTAGAAAATATTTATACTTTTTACTTTCAACTATATATTTAAATTATATATTTGCTTTAATAAAATATAAATTAATAATATGAATTATAAGATACAGAAGATACATCTTTGATTGTGGGCAGACTATAAACATAGCTATTATGCTAGTCATCGATCTCACTTAATATTAAATTAATATTAATTTAATAAAGGATAACATACGTGATGCCCTTTAATAAACCAACGTACAACTGTAATATAAACATCGATGTTATGTGATGTATATTATCGTTACCATGTTATTATTATATGATATTACATTCTATAATCATTGAAATAATACCTCAGTACCTGCTATCACTATTAATACAACATTAGACAACTTTAGACTAATATCATTACTGATACTCGGTATTTTACTTGTTATTTTATTCATTTCCCCCCGATTCACCGTTCAATATTCTCTTCATAACTTCTATCTTTGCTGCGCAGGATCTTCCGAGTACGTCTAATGACCTTGACGAGGTCACGATGGGGATAGACTTGGATGACTACTACAGTTCCACGGAATGGGATCTTCTAGCCGTTCCGGCGAAGAAGTACGAGAAATTCTACCCCTGGTGAGTTAATCGAGCATTATTTCGCGTTCGGATCGTATCACATTAGCGGAGTACCCAGGTACAATGGCACCAACAAGTACAAGCAAGCGGTGTTGGGCAATGCGGTGGTACTATATAGTGTTGCATGCTTGCCAGTTCTATTGGATTGTAGAGTGCAAGTACTGAAATAAATACGGCTTAAATTATGCGATGTATATGATGTGCGATAGCAAGTATTATTTGAATCGAGAGCCGGTGTGAGTGCGATAGCAAGTGCTATTTGCATAGAGAGCCTATGTGAGTGCGAGAGCGAGTGCTATTTGCGTAGAGAGCCGGTGCGAGTGCGAGAGCAAGTGATATTTGCGTAGAGAGCCGGTGCGAGTGCGAGAGCGAGTGCTATTTGCGTAGAGAGCCGGTGCGAGTGCGAGAGCGAGTGCTATTTGCGTAGAGAGCCGGTGCGAGTGCGAGAGCGAGTGCTATTTGCGTAGAGAGCCGGTGTGAGTGCGAGAGCAAGTGCTATTTGCGTAGAGAGCCGGTGCGAGTGCGAGAGCGAGTGCTATTTGCGTAGAGAGCCGGTGCGAGTGCGAGAGCGAGTGCTATTTGCGTAGAGAGCCGGTGCGAGTTCGAGAGCGAGTGCTATTTGCGTAGAGAGCCGGTGCGAGTGCGAGAGCGAGTGCTATTTGCGTAGAGAGCCGGTGCGAGTGCGAGAGCGAGTGCTATTTGCGTAGAGAGCCGGTGTGAGTTCGAGAGCAAGTGCTATTTGCGTAGAGAGCCGGTGCGAGTGCGAGAGCGAGTGCTATTTGCGTAGATAGCCGGTGCGAGTGCGAGAGCGAGTGCTATTTGCGTAGAGAGCCGGTGCGAGTGCGAGAGCGAGTGCTATTTGCGTAGAGAGCCGGTGCGAGTGCGAGAGCGAGTGCTATTTGCGTAGAGAGCCGGTGTGAGTGCGAGAGCAAGTGCTATTTGCGTAGAGAGCCGGTGCGAGTGCGAGAGCGAGTGCTATTTGCGTAGAGAGCCGGTGCGAGTGCGGGTGTTGATTAGATTTAATAGTTTGTTAACCCTGCCCGCGGGCACCTTCTTTACTTTTAACTAAACTTCGCGTTGTACACCTACTTCACAAGTATAAGGTACCTCTATACACCTTCAAGTTACTTATGTAATGTTATTCTCGGTACTTGCGGGCAGTGAGTACTATGGCTAGTACCTACGAATGGTGAGTACAGGGGTAGTACCTAATTAAGTACCTTTAAAGGCAGTTTATACCTCTCAATTAAGTAGAAATATATGTCTAATCAATTGAGAAACATATATGTAATATAATATCGCGACTAATACATTATATTCATATTGCGTAATACGATTACATACTAATGGCGATTGTGGGCGTTCTTTAATCGTTGTCCTTCACCCGCACGCCTACAGTTGTGCTGAACCCTATCCCGATATCAAGTTCAACATAACCATACGAAGGAAAACACTTTTTTATACCGTAAACCTGATCCTGCCATGCGTCGCTATTTGTTCGGTAAGTCATAGAATGTACACCATCTATTGTTTATTTATAGTAACGAAATAATATATATATATATATATATGATGGTCGAGTTTATATAGAATAATATACTAACTGAGGACTTGAATTAAAAATGTTTGTTTACTTTCTTTTCATATGTATCTATAAAAATGGTATTGTTTTGAGAACTGATGCAATAGATCAGATATCACTTGAAACCAAGAATAAGATAGATGAATTAGTTCTCAAAAAAATACCTATATATATATGGATAAATCCAAATAGATACATCTATTTTATTCTTGGTACATATGAAGAGAAAGTAAACAAACATTTGTACTCAAGTCCTAATTTAGTATATTATTCTATATAAACGTGACCTCAATATATATATATATATATATATTAAAATAGAATTTGATATAAATCATTGAATAAGTTACATTATAAAATATAAATGTAGAATAATTAAGATTATAGAGATAACTTGATAAACAGATTGATTTCTAGATAATAAGTTATATTAATGAAGAACAAAATATCTAATTATATAATGTATTGCGAAATTGATAGTATTATTAGGTATATCAAGTAAAGTAAAAATTAAGATTTTCATTATGGTGAAATTTCTATTTATAGATAATTATATTATTTACAAATAATATAAAACCTATTGATTATAATGTAATATACAAAGTATTTTAATTTTAATTCATCGATTTCAAACTATAAACGATAGGATTTAAAAGAATATTCGGGTATTAAATATATTAGCGTTTATTTGTATATTTGCATATTTCAACTAAACTTAACAAACAAGAGCGCGATTATCTCGTTGTTTAACGTGTCGCTTAACTTTAACGTTTCGTCTGATATTCTCCAGGTTACCCTATTAGTTTTCTACATACCTGCAAACTCCGGAGAGAAAATCACTATGGGGATCACGATTCTCAACTCTCTAAATATATTTCTTCTATTGGTTAGTCATCGTATACGAGGTAGACAATGTATACACTGTAGACAATGTGTACTAGGTAGACAATGTGTACGATGTAGCTAATGTGTACGAGGTAGACGCTGTGTACGAGGTAGCCAATGTGGACGAGGTAGACAATGTATACCTTAGCTACTCATCGGTACTTACCAGTACTAATTTGAATATTATTTAGAAGTGATCTTATATAATTGTGTATAAATAAATGATCGGCTTTCGCTAAAACCATAAATGCCTTAACATGAGAGCGGCTTCGAAGGGACATTAGAGCCATATTTGGTTATAAGTTAAAACTTCATCTAAGTTCCTGGATGAGATGAAAGGACTCCACCAAATAAAAATAAAAATAACAATAACAATAATAATAACGCATACCCACACACACACACACACATACTTATACACAGGTGGCGGAGATAAACCCGCCTACTTCGCTAGCCACGCCCCTAATCGGTAAATACCTCCTGTTCACGATGGTACTGGTGACATGTTCGATCATCGTCACGGTGTTCGTGTTGAACATTCACTTCCGGACGCCTTCCACGCACGTGATGTCGCCGTGGACACGGGAACTGTTCCTCAACGTTCTGCCCAGGTTAGCAAGGGGAGGCTAAGGCCTATAATATACCGGAGAACTGTTCCCCAACGTTCTGCCCAGGTTAGCAGGGGAGGCTAAGGCCTATAAAGTATACGGGGCTCTATGGAGAACATTATTACAATCAGGACCTACGTTACCTATTCTAGATTTATTTCAAATTTGACCTATCCGTATTATCGCTCATACATTTTTAATTTGTATATACTGCGTTCTAAAATAGGTTACTAATATTTTATGTAAATAATTAATAAACTATAGTAGCCTATTCTTGTATACATCTTCAAGCGTACACAATCGAACTCAATTGAGTTAACTACGCATTTCGTTATAACTCAGGAAATGCTGACATTCTCAGAAGAGCGTTGTCACTTACATTATTCATCATCTATTGTATACAAATGATAAAGTTAATGATAAACTACAATTTAAAACTTATAAGTTGGATAACTTATAACTTATATATTGAATGATGATATTATTGAATGGTGCCCGTTCTGATGATATAGTATTATAAAAATGATCTTAGAATTTTGTGAGGATGTAAGTCTTTGCTGGGACGGCATATAAGTGTATACGTCGATAATATATAGCATGCGTCATGATATGTTGATTATCTTCATAATTGCATACAATCGATTAGTTTATATATTATATTCAATGTAAATGTTACTGTAAACCATCTCGGCATATAATATTAACTAATTATATATCACATGCATTCATCTTTTCATTTATGATATATATATGTATATGCATCTTTATATCTCTACCTATTTTGTTGTCAACGTAATATTATTTTCAAATCATTTCAATCTAATTAATAGTTGTAAGTTTTTCTTATATACGCAACTTAACATACCTATAGGTTTAACTATAAGTTATATATGTAGGATATAAACTATAATATATAACTTATATATAGCCTATTATAATAGGTTATAACTCTCGATGAAGGTAGTCCCTTCCATCCTTAATCTTTATTGTCTCAACTTGATTAAACACACTTTTATTTAACTCAATAATGATATGTGTTTATTTTATTTATATAATGTATATTCTTCTTCTCTATGTTGAACAAATTCACTGTAATTTGACTCATTTTCTAAGTATTCTTTAATATAATCTTTAATATAATAATATTCATAATTATTCTTACTTATGTTAGCATAAAGTATGTTCGGGTGGCTACTTACTATCCATCTCTGTTTATTCATTCACTTCGTATCTATAAATATACTATATAAACTTATAATATATATACATGATAAGTGACAATAATAGTAACAATTAACGTTTTAGTTTGAAGCCAATTAGAAACAGAATATATATATATATATTTATTAAAAAAAATCTAATATATAATAATACAAATTATGATTATTATATATACGCATATATACCACAAACCTGGTACACAGACTGTTACTGATGCAAAGACCGCAGACTCGAGCGAACCTATACGCGCAGACATCGGCAGCCTCCACGGCGTCGCCTCACACCGCCAGCCAGTATGACGTCACCTCTACGAGCAGCGGAGCGGGGGGAGGTGCCGGAGGCGGGCCGATGGGCGGGGCGTCGACGACGGGGGGCGGAGTTCCGTCCACGGACTCGGTGTTGCGTAATCATCGTTACGGCAGTATGCGACAGGCGCGGCGACAACAACAACAACAACAACAACAGGATATATTCGCTTCCAGAGAGTTAGTCGCACTGGGTTAACCCAGTATAACCCGATAATTATGTGTATACATATTGTATATGTGTATACGATACATACCCTATAGATTATGTAATAGTCATATAGGGATATCATAATATCGATAACAAAAGACATGGTAATGATACTACTAATAATAATATACACTTTTTATTAAATATTTTTCCGACATTTTAATTATTTAAAATTAATTTTTTAGATTATTCAAATTATAAACGATTGTACATTATTATATACTATTATACACTATTATACACTATGATATGCCCTCATCACCCAGTTCCGCATACACGGAGACGCGTAAGAACTACGCTAGTTTGCCCAACAACGTGCTTCAGGCGATGATAGGTGTGAGTTTTATAGCGGACCACATGAAGCAACAAGACGACTTCAATAGGGTTTACACCTCACCCACCCCACCCCCCTAAAATTAAATATGGTTAACATCATGCACCTTAACCCCATAAGGCTAATTTCATAACCAATATCGATGTAGACCACTAATAACATAGGATATTCAAATATTAACTTAGAAAGCTAAGTTTGATAAGGTGTCAGACCAGTAAGCAGTAGGATGCGAGTTCAAACCCCGCCTGAATCATTGAAATATGTCTACAATAATATTTAAAATTAAACATATACAATTATATATATAAATAATGATAGTTGTTCATACTAAATATGGATACTTTAACACGAGAATGTCTTTGAAGGGACATTATATAAATTTGAGATTAGCCATTTTTAATAATAATAACTTCATCAAAGTTCCTGGTTAGGATGAAAGGGCTCCACCAAATACAAATAAAAATAACAATATATATTTGATTATATCGTGATTATAATAAATAATCTAATTAATATTGTATAATGTTTTATATTGAAATGGTAGGCTTACTTGATGAAGTCCTTTATTACATATATCTGGTTGTTAATACATTGGAATAACTCACTATGCCCTTTGATTCATTGCAAGGCATTATAATGCAACACTATAGTGTTGTATTGAGATAGTGTCGCATGATAAACAACATGTCATGAGTATAGATAGTTGAAATTAGTCAAGCGTGAAGTATTGCGTAGTCAATGTTCGTATTGTTTTGAAATTATATAACATTTAATTGTTATTAATCTCTTACCTATATTACCGATTTTGTTTACTAATTAAACTTTAACTTAGGCATATATTTTAAATTTATATCGATCTATATTATAAAAGCTTATAATATTATATATTAATTAATTAGTATTATATGTTATTTTTTATCATTTCAGTAGGTAATAGTGGGCAATGTATTTTAAACAATATATTTATTAATTATTTGTAGTGAAAACATATAATTATTTTATTTTTAAATTATGTTAAAATGTGTTTGAAATAGTCTATTTATTATGATTACTGAACTCACCGTTGTATCTAGATCAAAGGCAAACAACACTGTGTAGAGTTCAAAGTTTTAGGGCATTAATGATATCGAAATAATATCTGATTGTAAAGTAACATATTATAGTCTACTATACAGTATGAATACCTGCATGTGTAGTATGTATATAACTTGTGCGTTTATATCGTATATTATATCGCATAATAATGAATAAGTGTATATAAAATATAAACCTATAAGTCAATATTATAATTTTAGTAATAAATTATATAATAATTTGATATCAAGTAGCCTCTATTTTAACTACAAAATTATTGCATATAGTTGGCTGTAACCAATTCAGCGAATTGTAATGTATTCACATGCTTAATTTAATTCAATATATTGAATAATATTACTTGTGAATATGATACATTGGTTGAATTCAGGATTGATACAAGTTAATAGTTTCATATCAATTTTTAAATTAAATTATAAATAAATAATAATTAATATAATATCTAAGATGTATCTAAATAATAGCTGTCACTCAGGCTAAACGCGTAATACGCCACATACATTGAATGATATTTATAATCGGATCTAACAAATAAATTAGATGGCTTTGTAACTCATTTTAAAATGGATATTACAGATATCTGTAATATGACATATGTCAATTATATTTTCCATTTTATCAAAAGTAAGTAATCATTACACAATTTTATTGGATCAATTTAATATTAATTTCTAAAAGTTAAATGTTACCCATGATATAAATAAGATACTTATTTAAATACATTTATTATATAGGAATTTAAAAACATACATCGTACGATTGTTTACATTTTGAATTATAATTCAGTGATAAAATAGGATTAGTATATTCATTTTATAAGTGATACTACTGCCACCTATGTAAATAAGTTACTTCTAATTACGATTAGTATCTATATATTTGATTCTCAATATATTTGATAATTTATAGATTAAGTTGAATTTTCTTTTAGTAAAATTAAAAAATAAATGTACAACTACTTTTTTATTAGTTATTTACATCAAATATTATTAACTAATTTTATTACGAAGTAAATATAAATAATAAATATGTAAGCGATAATATGGATGATCAATGTTGAATCTGCACACATTTAGAAATCGGTAACATCGGTCCCGATTATAACAGCTTATAATTGGGTTTAATCGGGTAAAATTACAATATCACATTAGGTATAATAATACTTACAATATTACACTGGTCTAACCCCGCACCACCCTTATTTTGTAGATCAAGCAAGACTGGCAATTCGTCGCCATGGTTTTGGACAGGTTGTTCCTGTGGATCTTCACGGCGGCCTGTCTGGTAGGCACATTCGGCATCATCATACAAGCACCTACCCTCTACGACGGAAGACCTCCCCTAGCGCATTAACCACGCCCCTACGCCCATCATTCACGCGATCACATACGCGCCCCTCCCCTACCCGTCACTCACACGCGGTCACACGCCCCCCGCCCTTAACAATTTCCTCTACCCCGCCCCCGCAGCCCGCCCTTTACGATAGTGACGCGCGGAGTAGTCACCTAGCCACGCCTACGTTAAGGTCGGATGACACCTAGCGATATTAAACGAAAACAACGAAACCCAACCGACGTCCCGGCCGACGTCAAGGAACGTAGAAAACGATATCATTACGATCGAAAATTTTCTACATCGCACACTTTTCTGTGCGTTGCCGACAGAAATCGGCGGCCCGTACTTTGGTCCGCATCCGATACCGGATGTTGATGCCGGGCGAGCTCTCTTCCAACGAGAAAGAACGAGAGAGAACGAGAGCGATAACTATGGGAATACTAGTGGCAGCAAAAAAGAAACGCGATTTAACGGTATTGACAAGCTATCTCCATGAGGGTGGTATCGCCATGACAACCGATGACGTGTTACCATGGTAACGCGGGTGTTATCGTCACGGTAATGATAGTGAGTACGTACAACACATACACACGACGATGTCATACGAACACTGTAATCATATTACCTATTTTGCATGTTTATTTATTTGCCACCCTATGCATTCTATATACAAAATACTATTTACTGCTATTTGAATAATACATTTTTTGATCATTTCGTTCTTCCATTAATATTGATTCTTATTTTCATTTTAGATATCTTAATATTTCTATTTAAATGTATACAGTTAAATCATTATTTATAATATAAACTATAGTATATATACTTATAATATAAACTATACACATTTTTATATAATATTAGGTTGATTTATTTGTTACTCCTAATATTTATTTATTTCGAATCATAACATATATATATATATATATTCTATATTTTAAATAATAACATATAATATATCTATTATAATAACTACAAGAACCTCAAGAAGAAGTGTTTGCCAATTATATCCACCAGTTGTAACAATCCTATTGCGTAGGCGCATATGACTACCGTGCCTAGTGAGGCAATGTAGATAGGGAGGTATATAGGTTAAATAGATAAGCGATACAATGTAAATAGGGAGGTAGATAAGCGATGCAATGTAAATAGGGAGGTAGATAAGCGATGCAATGTAAATAGGGAGGTAGATAAGCGATGCAATGTAAATAGGGAGGTAGATAAGCGATGCAATGTAAATAGGGAGGTAGATAAGCGATGCAATGTAGATAGGGAGGTAGATAAGCGATGCAATGTAGATAGGAGAGGTAGATAAGCGATGCAATGTAGATAGGAGAGGTAGATAAGCGATGTAATGTAGATAGGGAGGTAGATAAGCGATACAATGTAGATAGGAATGGGAATGGTTGATACATAATATTGGTACTATAGTAATTCAATACAGCAGATACCTATATTTAATAGGATGATATAGCAGTATGTTATGGTATCGAAAGAAGCACTGCGATCAAGTACAACTAGAATATACCTAAATGTATTGTTTAATGATAAGTGCATTTTCTACGGATTTATTAGGGATGAATACGTTTTTACATGAATTCAATATTATATTATTATGGTAAGATACTAGTTGTATTCGTTCAAGTATTTTTGAGAATATTATTAATTTGATATTGGGCAGTAGATTTGTAGTGAAGATGGATCTAAGTTAGGTTTTTTTAGTATCGGAGTAATATGCGCATTTATATGTTACAGCTGGACAACTTAACGATTAAAGTTTAAACCTAAAGCTGGAAAGAACGATAACGTATGTGATAGAGTAGGAAAGATTAGAAAGAAGAAGTATAGATAAATTGAGAACTATAGTGATATACAATTTTAGATGAGAGGATATAGAAGGGGAGAAGGTATAATACAGAGCGAGTAATTTGTATATTAACAGTATGAATTATTAGTTATATAAGTGGTGATAAAGGGGTTAATAAAACGGGTTATATTTAGTTTGGGTAGAGAGATAATTATATTAATGATTTGATTTTTGAACAAATTATCAGATATTATGAAGGAAGTTCATATGGAGGGAGATTAGGATATACTTTCTTAAATTTTAGACCAAGAGTTTTAGTTTAAGTAGATAAATGGAAGAAATATCTATGATTAGAGGACATCACATTTAGAGAATATGTGTTTAGATTTAGCGTTAATCAGATAAAACGATATTTGTTCTCAATATATCGTAGGTACTAAGTGAGGGGTATGATTATGATGTTAACCAATCATATCCGAGTGAACGACACATAAGTGTTTGATGACGTAGCGAAGAGGTGTATCAATAAGTGTTAGGGCTGGCGATAACAGGATTAGGTATCATATTTATTTAGAAGTGTTATAATTGTTTCATGGAGAGATGAATCATTAATATGAATGGAGAAAATATCAATCATGAATAAGGAGATAGAAATGTGATTAATATCCCTCCCCCTCCCCGAATTATGCGTGTATGCATAACAATTTTATGTTTGGGTACAGAGATATAGAAGAGTATGTAATAATGGTATGAGAAGGGAATACCGGTTGTATGATGTAATATTAAGTCACAGTTAGATGATAAGAGATAACATATTTACATGCTGATGAGTAGGGCAATAGATAAGTTGAGATAACATTGCAGAATGTAGAGTGCTAGCGAATTCAGATGAGTGTAAGAATAAGATTGATTGCAATATTAAAATACATGATTATATTGGAATTAAACAGTGATATATAAAAGTATTAAATTCGACAAGGAATCGGTTGATAGATAGACTAGGTGACGGTAAAATATATAAATATTAAATGAAACCAGCCAGGAAAGATTATTGAGGATAAGAAAGCTTATGATAATACTTGTTTATTATCAATAATTGGAGATACATATACAGGGGCTTTATATAAGATACCAATACCTTTTCCTTGTTTACCATTAGAACGAAGAAGATGGGAGAAGGAATTCTTCTTATTATTTATACGCTATTATTAGAGCATCAAGAAAAGTAACCCAAGTTTCAGTTATAATAATAATATCAATATCATATGTGATAGATTTAAATATAAGGGGAATATTATTTCGTACAAATATTGTATTTTTGAATGAAGCTTGTATAAATAGTTTTTTTTAGATTATTGATAAACGCCATCGAGAAGAAGAAGAATAAGTAGAAGACGAAGAATACAAACATACGCGTTATATGTATTGTATTTATGTATATATATATATTGTGTTAAATAAAATTAAGTTTATAATATAGGTATATAAAATATAGTTTATTTATATTTATGAATGTTTTCATATAAATGAGAGATAACGTGTAATGTATAATTAAGAGTGATATGATAATAATGATACGATATGATTCATTCCAATGTATCGCATAAAACATATTCATAAGTTATATAAAGTTATATAGTAGTATATATGTGACGTGAAATCCGGCTAACTAGTTCGTTAGTTTGGTGTTAACACCAAAGTACAATTGTACCTATGTAAATACTGTAAATACATGTAACAATAATATCTCAGATATCTCATGATATCCGATATCTCAGACATTTTGTTGGGCCCTTCGAGTTTTAAATAGCGGAATTACGTTAAGTTAACTTAACTTTATATAATGATATCGAGAGTAGCTTCGGGCTATAATACAATTAGTCGAATATAAGATGAATACATATAGTTGTACAGTGTACAATGTACACTAAACCAGAGCTATGAACGATAATGTACACTCTATAGTACACCGAACACTGTACCATAGTACACTGACTACTGTATACACTGTATAATCTATATACACTAGTATTATCACGTGTTGACTTTATGGTTAAGCATCCTGCGGGCGTCCATAGAGTCCGCCCACTTCCTGGCCACGCCCATCGACACCAGATTAAGTAGCGCCACCGCCCCACTTATCGAGGCGCACATATAAAAAGAGGCGTTCCACGTTCCCGTCACGTCCTTGAGCACGCCGAACGCGTACGGGATAGTCAGATTCAAGGCGCCGCTGGCGAAGGACACGAGGGCGTAGGCCGACCGCACTCTGTGAACGCCTAGAGCGTTTCCTAGCAACACCGGCATTAAGGAAACCGCACAACCGGCGCAAGCGGACGAGACGGTGAGAGAAACCACGAGAGTGGCGTAGTTCAGATGTCCGAACGCGGCGACGGACGATAGGGCCGCAGTGTTGACCGCTAACACCGCTACGTATAGAGTGGTCACTTTCACGCGGCCGCTGTTGATCACTAGACCGCCCAGCACGCGACTGAAGATGTCCGAAACGCTCATGATGGACATGGCTAGGGATGCCATCGTGGGCGTGTTTCCGCAATCCTCTGCGTGAGATGACGTCATCACCATCAAACCTGAGGGGGGCGTGGGGTATCGTAATTATATCGTAGTAGATACGTTATTATTTAATTTATTTATAGACTTCTGGGGCTTAGCAATCTGGTGCCGGTTATTCGGAGAAGATAACATGTCCTAGGATTAACATAGCAAATATTTAAAATTAAGGAGATAGCTAAGGATTATCCTAAGATGATCTTATATCTATTTATTTTCTCAGAATAACTGGATCTTGACGTCTGAATAATAACAATTAAGTTATATTAAAAAACAATAATCTATTTAGGTTTCGATATATTCTATAAGGTAGATAATATATTACCTATATATATATTGAATTATGTAGAGAGATCAATTATACTCAGGTGTAATTACTGAAAATTAATTTAAATTAATCATTTATGTGAAAAGTTTTCTATTTCATCAGATATATATTTGTTTATATTATTATAACAATATTTTATTATTAGTAAAATATTAAAGTTAATATCTGAAATAAAATAATTTCTATATATATATATATAATATGGTATATAATAATTACTAATCACATCATACCTGCGTAGCAGACGACAGAAAGTCCACCCGATAACGCGTAGAGTATGAGGGTAGGGTATTTCAGTAAATACCATTCAAACGTAGTACCCGTACTAGACGTGGTGCTGGCCATCTCTTCACGTTGCGCTAGTTCCATATGTTCAACACCTAGTCTTGATTTTTCATAAGACATTTCATTTGCTTCCATTTCTTTTATTGACATTTTTTCATTCTTACTGTATTTTGTTTTTATAATTAGATAGATAGATAGATATAGTTTATTGTTTGAAACAAACAAAATGACATCAAACAATAATAATAAAAAACACATAACGAATATAACCGAATATATATAGTGATTTATAAATGCCATGTTACATATGGTTAAGATATAAAATTAACAAATGATATAATAAAAAAATAATAATAAAATTAGTATCATTTGTTGTTTTATGTTAACCATTACGTTAAATATTATACTTATATTAACTTATTTAATTATTTCTGTTATGCTATTTAGAATTATTTAATAATATTATCATAAGCTTTTGTTCACTAAATAATATATAATTTGTATAGGAAAGAATGTTACGTAACTAACATTTTCACTTCTATTTTTAGATCTTCGTCGATGTGATAAGATTTCTGTTGTTTGCCTATTTTTAACCAATTCATTCTGATATTATGTTCGTATCTTTGTTTGTAGAATATGTGCGGTCTAAACAGCATTCCTACTACGCATATGTTGAACGTGATTCCGCCCAATATCAGCAGGGTACCTGTTGTATGATAACGAGCGTGTATATACACAAACAAATACACGAAACACACACGTATACACGGTGCATTCTCGATATCTCATAATTCAAGAGAGCGAATAAATGTGTCTGAGATATCGAGTTTCTGAGATATCGAATGTTTCTTACACCTATATACATATGTACAAAACCAAACTCGTATTTATAAAAGTCTGAGTTATCGGGGTTTATGAGCTATATCAATTTAGAGAAATTGATATATCAGGTTAACTGTATATATATATATATATATATATATATATATATACATATATATATATGCTGGCAAAAACCTGAAAAGCCATATGGAAAACAAACAAAGAAAACTAGAAAACGAAAAATGAATGAAAAAGAAGAATGAAATTATACTATTCAAATAAACTATATATATATATATATATTAAATTATTATAATACATACATATATATATATATACGAAACTGAATATTAACATATTAATTATAATAGCTCTCATCTCACACGTTACCAGTTGAGAAATATAACTGCGAGGGAGTTCACAAAATTAATTAAGTGGTTTATTTTATGAATTATATGATAATGTACTTAATCTCTTACCTATATATGTACATATTGGCAATTTCTATACTATACTACGTATATATATACATTGTAGATGCTTTCTATGGGATAAATTATATATTCACTATCATCAATTTGTACCTAATATATTACTATTCCTTTTATATATTGTATTGTATTACTTCTTCACTATTTTCATCATTCGAGTTATAGTTATAATTATTTCTATATGTTAAATATTTCAGCTTTAAAATCTAAATTATATATTTTCACATATTAAAATAACAATCTGAGATAGGATTGTATTATATTAACATTTAACAAATCATTAATAATTTTAATATAAGTTAGACTTGAAATTTGACAATTTAAAAGATTCTTTAACATGTTTTGATATACATATTTATTGTAATGTATTTGTTTAGGTAATAATTTAACACATCTGTATTATAATATATTTAATTTATAAAACTAGTTTCAGGTTAATGTCGTTAGTATATTATTTAATATTATGTATTCGATGTGTAATGTAAACTTAGAATTTACTCGGATAACTGTAGTGATATAGTTATAGAGAACTGTAGTTGTAATTGTGTTCAAATCAATAAGATCGCATATTTCGGAAATTAATAAATAATTAAGGTTTCGCTATCTAAAACATATTATAGTATACATATATAATAGTTACTATTCATAAATAAATAATTCATTATATAATATACTATTGTATATACATTTCAATATATATATATATATATATATATATATATATATATATATATATATATATGAGCAGAAATTGTATTCGCTAAATTGTATTTTCTTACAGAACTCAATAAACTATTTTCAATTCAATTCAATCCATTTCAATATATACGTATTAATATGTACTTAATATGTACTTAATAATTACTTGATATGTACTTAATATATACTTAATAAGTACTTAACCATTGAGACCGTATTCGTAGAGCCAGTACCTGATCAGCACCGGGAAGATAACGCCCCCTAGTGCACTTCCTGAGAACGCTATTCCGTTAGCGACGGCTATCTTGTCCTTGAAGTACTCGCCGATAATGATCACCGCCGGACTGTACACTATCCCTGATCCGATACCTTAGCGAAGTAACGAAGTAAGTAAGTAGGTAGGTAGGTAGGTAAGTGAGTAGGTAGCGAAGTAATTGAGTAAGTGAGTACGTAGCGAAGTAATTGAGTAAGTAAGTAATTTAGTAATTAAGTAAGTGGGTAAGTAATTTAGTAAGTAGGTAAGTAAGTAAGTAGGTAGCGAAGTAATTGAGTAAGTAAGTAAGTAGGTAAGTAATTGAGTAATTAAGTAGGTAGGTACGTAATTTAGTAAGTAAGTAAGTAGGTAAGTAGGTAAGTAGGTAAGTAGGTAGCGAAGTAATTGAGTAAGTAAGTAAGTAGGTAAGTAATTGAGTAATTAAGTAGGTAGGCACGTAATTTAGTAAGTAAGTAAGTAGGTACGTAGGTAAGTAGGTAAGTAAGTAGGTAAGTAGGTAAGTGGGTAGGTAAGTAGGTAAGTAGGTAATTGGTAATGACGATAGGTATTATTGTAGATTACAATTTTTAATTATAATAGGTTATTTAAAAACTTCTTACTATAAAACACATATCAAAAGTTTATAGATAACATAATGATAATTAATTTTTTTTAAATACATATATATACATATATATATATTAACATAATCAAATAGGTGCATTACACTATGAATAGTAATTGCTTTCTATTTTAGTTAATATTATACATATTATTAGATTATTTCTGTTTATAATAATATACAAAATATTACTAGTATATATCTTTTTACTTCTAAATCGCTCCAAATTAAAATTTAACTATTTACTAGAGTTATCACACAGACAGAAATATATGACTATATATGTATAATGTATGACTATACGTGTATGCGTGTGCACCAACCTAGACATAATCCGTAGGTGACGTACAACGTAAACAGATTGCGGGCGTATATACTAGCCACGTGACCGACGAGCATCAATCCCCCGGCCACCAGAGCCACCCGGCGGGTGTTGTAGCGGTTCACCATTACTCCGGCTATTGGTCCTACAGGTAGTCACGTGTTACTCAGGGTTAACCATGTGACCACACTTATAGGTGTATATATATATATATATATATATATATATATATTTATGTTAATATATATATATATATATATATATTTATATATATATATATATATATATATATATATATATATATATTTATGTTAATATGTATTGTATAAACTATATGTATAGTAATTTAAAGTGATTATTAAAGTGAATATTAATGTATATTGTATTATTATTATTATTATTTATTTTGTTATTTTATATATTTCGAGTCTTTATCAAATAATGCATATAAACAAATATTATATAATTATTATTATACAAATATATATATATATATATATATATTACAATAAAAGCATTACTTACAATAATACGTTATATATTATTTCATTAAAAATATATATTTTATATAATATTATATACAAAAATATAAAAATGTATTTATATATAAAAATGTAATTATATATATATATATATATATATATATATATATATATATATATATACATTTCATACAAACTATAATAAACATAATATACGCGGCGTGCGTATATCACACATCTATACTGGTGTGTGCGGCCCACATCACTACCGCACACCGCACACTAGTGCGCATGATATGCGTGCTGCACATAGGTATACCTATGCTGTATACGACATGTAGAGCCGGGTACCGTATACTGGCCGTGATACACACACGTATAGG
Organism: Osedax fenrisi; assembly: GCA_964019155.1. Lineage (NCBI taxonomy): Eukaryota > Metazoa > Annelida > Polychaeta > Sabellida > Siboglinidae > Osedax > Osedax fenrisi. The sequence goes on from OZ025239.1 coordinate 34,671,240, forward strand.
CTATGCAGCGTACGCTAAGGGTGTTCGCGTAAAAGTAATTCTTCCAACTCGGTGATGTTTCGAAAGATATTTAATATAAAGTAAAGGGGGTATCCCACTCCCAGTATTTCCGGAAATAATGTCCGGAAATGTTTGCTATATAGTGATTTCTAGCTAGGATTAAACTTAGAGTGTTAATCGTATATATCGTATACGTATTCAGTGATGTATGGTAATCTGACGATGAACACCGTTGAATAACCCGCACCCTTATCGTACACTGTACGCGTATCGCTACGTAACAATGCATTACGTAATAAGTTATTACTAAGGCATTACGTAATAACCGAGCAGCAAGCCGAGTCCGACGAGAAGGTTCGAGATCCACGTTAGTTCGGCGGCAGTCGCCTGGAAGCGCTCCTGGAACGGCACGAACAGGATTCCGAATAGCTTCCAGATTATGCCCGGAACTATGATATTCATGAACAGACTTCCTGTAATATTATATATATATATATATATATATATACATATGTATATATATATTATTTATAAATAATAGTAGATTAATGATCCGAATATTGAGCATTAATTAATATTAATATTGAACTAAATGATGTTAAAAGTGTCAGTATTTATGATTAATAGTTACAGGCTATTGTAATAGTGTCCACTTCAATGCCATCTCGAACATATCGAACAACTCGAACAACTAGAACAACTCCAACAACTCTAACAACTCGAACAACTCGAACAACTCCAACAACTCCAACAACTCCAACAACTCCAACAACTCTAACAACTCGAACAATTCGAACAACTCAAACAACTCGAACAACTCAAACATATCGAACAACTCCATAAACTCCAACAACTCTAACAACTCGAACAACTCGAACAACTCGAACAACTCGAACAACTCAAACATATCGAACAACTCGAACATCTCGAACAACTCGAACAACTCGAATAACTCGAACAACTCGAACAACTCAAACAACTCGAACAGCGATATAAACCTTATATCCAGCTATTTTATAATTATTACAAATATTTTGAAAATGATAAAGTATTCTCTTATTTGTGTATGATAACATGTTCACGACCTACATTACATGTAATAGTGCGATATACATATTATTGTTGTTATTATGAAATCAATAGTACATTATATATAGTTATATTTTATATATTATATTTTAGTTTCTTTAGTCTTGTATATAAAACAATATCTAATATGCAATGTCATACATTTAAGATTATATTAAATATCCTATAATATATATATATACAACAAAATAATCTACACGAATTAACTATATATTAACTATATATATATATATATATATATATTTATATATATATATATATATATATATATATGTTTTTATATACATAAATATTAACTTTACACGATTATGTTATCGAGAATACCATTATTTTAATTGTAATCTTTCGTTTAGTTATTTTATCTTTCTTGTAATTCGTTAGCATCTCGGTGCACGATTCTCTATGTATTCTAACATTCTCTATGCGTACTAACATACTAGCATGCTAACATGCTAACTAACCTCGAACGATTACTCTACACTGTAATCAACTAACTAAATCGCAGGTTATTCTAAACCTATACAGTATAGGCTATACTATAACTAAACTGACATTCCATACAATAATGCCGTATAATAATGCCATGTAACATTAGCTATTGACTTTAAACCCTCCTATTTATATTGTATAACGCAGCAGCAGCAGCAGCAGCAGCAACAATGAACCTACTTCCTAACATCACCGTCATGCCTACATTAGTTGACTACCGACTTCGCCCTATCAGCTTTGCCCTAGACTCAAACCACAATATTATCAAGGTGTGAGATTCGGGAATCGCATGCGCAGCTAACGCTGTAACCATGGTTACATAACGCCTTATAAGGGTATTAGGGTGTCGTATACATGTATACATGTATAAGGTATACATGTATAGGGTGTACATGTATCGTGTATACATGTATACATGTATCGTGTATACATGAATAAGGTGTACACGTATACATTTATACATGCATGTATAAGGTGTACACTGTAACTTATGGATTACTGTAATGTTTAAATCACTTTAAATTAAGCCGACTTCGAATCTTCCAGCGGAAATTGTTGGTGTGAAGTGAACCGTGTGCGAACGCACCGCTATGAAGTGATGTTCAAGTTTTGTAAACGTAATGTTTAAACTATACCTTATAGTTTCCATTAGCTATTTGTATCATAGTTGTGACTATAAATACCTCTACATACAGTTATTATTAGTGTCGTTATTATTTAATAATATCTATTTTATATATTACGGAATTATTTTTGTTAGAAACTAATATACTTCGATCAATCAACGTATACGTATACATTTATGCATATATATATATGTGAACGATTATGTAATATTATATATATATAAGAACGAATTATGTAATAGTATATATATATATATCACAAAACTATTACATCACATATTTCACAGTTTTTATTAAACTGAGATTATTCGACATAACTCGATAGATTATGCTATATCGTGTATATCGCACACTGTTTCAAATGTAGAATGTATGTAGTTCTACATCGGAAACAATTGCATTTTAGCAGTGTATTACGAGGAGAATCACCATTACGGTAAAGCAATCAGCTTGACATGCAGTTTGCTATTTAGAACTTTAATATAACTTAAAGATGTCATAAATGAAATATAACGTGTACACTAGGAGAGCCTGTTTTGGTAATTTTGTTAGTTGCCTTCATAAAAAAGTGTCAACTAACTCGGAATAACTCATCTTAATCATTCTAGATATAATAACAAAAAATTTAAAACCGATAAAAATCTGAAAGCTAAACAATATTTAAAAAAGATAGGAATTAATATTGAAAATTACGAAAAAAAATTAAATTACAGATATATGAAAGGAAAAATTGTTTACAATTAAAAATTGCCTTTCAGTATATGTAGTATATAAAAACATCCTAATAAAATGTTTTAACATTTAACAAAAATTATTAAATCGATTTAACGGATATTTTAACTTATTTTTAAATTTTTTCTAAATCGAAAAAAAAAATAATCAATGGAATAATAAAAAAAAAATGTTATATTATATATGTCTATCATCATTATATGAATATAAAATTATAAGTATTAATATCAAAATAGCATATATTTATACAAAAAATTACTAATATTGAGTATTGTAACACAAAATAAATGTTGTGGTAAACTAGACGTACACATTTTTGTTAGAAAAATAAATATGTGTGTTGTGTTATACCTTTTAGATATCCATTATAAGCTCACAACAAAGGATGATCCTTAATTCAAATAATTTATCAAAAAAATAATCGAAAAATTATATTAAAAATAAAATTAAAAAAATTAATTTGAAATGTGTACGTACTTTTTTACATTATTAAAATTATAATATATTTATACACATATTTGCCAAATATTTTATTTTTATGACAACGCGCACTTGCACAAATACATAAGTAACATTTTGTATTTATAGAAATTTACATTGAATCATAAATGCAAATATTTCTTCATAACTCTCACTTAGTTTTACCAATATTAAATATTTTGTGATGAAACTTCACAAATATGTTTAATATAACATTTATGACATAATGTGAGCTAGTCAGTAAAACTTTCAAAAAGTCTACCCTATGTACACTGTACATTGTACACTGTATAATGTACATACAAATGTCCCTTCGAAGCCGCTCTCATGTTAAGGCATTCATGGTTTTAACGAGAGCCGATAATTTATTTATACACAATTATATAAGATCACTTCTAAATAATATGTTAAGACCATTTTATAAAATTAATTAATGATCCGGAAAAGGGTCGAACCCGTGTCCTACTGCTTGTGTGTCTGATGCATTAGCCACTGAGCCACACAGGCTGTTATATATATAGTTACAGGCAGTATTGATATATATATATATATATATTTGTCTTAATCAATCTACTGAAATATACTGAATAAGTATCGTTAAATATAGATATATATATATAATAATAATAATTAGTATTATATTATATTATATTATAACATTAATTATAACAAATATTTGTTAAAATTAATGTTATAATATAATATAATAATAATTATTATTATTATAACTTATATACGACTATACTTTTGATACTTACTAGACTACTATTATATAAGTATGTCAATAAACTCATTAATTTATATTAATTTATATATATACACCTATAGATATTCGACGGTCACCGGTTATTGATGTTATTGTATAACTCGTACGATCACGGACTATGGTCTACTATATACAATACCATCTTATACGTTAAGTGTGGACTATAGTTCACGGCAATAAGAGTTATTCGTTAACGTCAATGACCACAACTACGGTGTCTATACGTGTCTGTACGTTGACCCCGATATCTTGACCCCCGTATTGTGACTTTATAGTACCTCTCTTCACCGCTAGGCGATATAACGTATACGTCGTTAGCGCGCTCGTAATGTAAACACTCGTGATCGTATACAAAGTAGGAGTGCCGCCCACACGTGTGTGTGGGTGTGACGCGCACACTGTGTGACGCGCACACGCACTGTACACGTGCGGCTCTCATGTTTATTAGGTTGTTATGTTCTTTACGACGTACGACGTGACCTATATAGTTGACATATATTTGTGTGCGCATTAGGGTAGCCCGTTTTGGTATTTTTTTTAGTTCCCTTCATATAAAAGTGCCATCTCGCTCGGAATAAATTCTTTTAATCATTCCAGATATAATAAAAAAAATAATAATTGAAAACCGACCAAAATTCAGAAAGCAAAACCATATTCAAAAATAGATAGGAATTTACATTGACAATTTATGATAAAATTTAAATTACAGATATATGAAAGAAAAAATTGTTTGTAAGTAAAAATTGACTTTTAGCATATGTAATATATATAGAACTCCTTAAAAAATATTTTAAAAAAAAAATTGTAAATAATTAAATCGATTCACAGAAATTTTAATTTTAATTTTTAAATTTTTTCTAAATCGAAAAAAATATTATCAATGGAATAATAAAAAAAAAAATGTATATTATATATGTCTATCATCATTATATGAATATAAAATTATAAGTATTGATACAAAAATAGCATATATTTATTCAAAAAATGACTTTTATTGAGCATTTTAACAAAACATAAATGTCGGGATAAACTAGTCGTACAGACTTCATAATTATGTTTATTATGACATTTATGAAATTCTGTGAGCGAGATATATCTCGCTATAGTAAAACTTTCAAAAACTGGTTACCCTAGTGCGCACAATAACAATAACAATAATCAGGTTGACTACACTCGAAGTATACTAGTACGCAACCCCTTTCTCGAGTAACATAGATTCGTATAATATTAGTAGTATTAATGAAATCTTATGAATAAACTTATATGGGTCAAATAATATTTGTAACATTATAAATAATGTATATTGACCTAATTTGATATTATTATTAAATTCAATGATTATACATTTAGATATTTCGATTATAAGTTGAGATATCTTGATTATAAAAAAGAGCATATATCCTTTATTTAATAAATATTACAATATAACAATTCAATAATACTAATGTGCATGTTAAAACAAAATATAATAAGAAATAATTATTATTTACAATAAATATTTAAAAATTACTATAATTGTGTACATGATTTATATGTAATAATATCCGTACATATTGTATGTACACGTATACATATATATATATATATATATATATATATATATATATATATATATATATATATATATATATTATACATGTGGATTTTTAATAACTATTAAATTATAAAAGTTTACAAAATATTCTTATAACTTAAATAATAGTTACAATTTATAACTTAAGAAAACAATTTAAAATCCCACAATAAAATAAAAAACCGAAAAAAGTTATATTCGGCTTTTCAAAATTTTAATTTGCGGCGATTGTATATTGTACTTTGGCCCATATTAACTGGGGTCGCTCCGTCTACACATGATTAATGGCGTAGACGTGACCTCCGACGTACACGCACGTGATCACTGATGACACGTGATCACTAATGACACGTGATCACTAATAACACGTGATCACTGATGCGGTAACGATATATCATTGACCCGTACGAGCACCTATAGTCGAGCCGCTACTAAGCCTATTGTAAGACGTCCGACGTGCTATTGTCTCACGATGCGGAATGTATTCTATTGTACTACTATTGTACTATTGTTGTAAGTGAGTATCTCAGTTGTTACTATGTTTTTTATTCGAACATAAATAAACGAGATTAATGACGAGCATCTTAGATTGCAGAGCTGAACCTAAAGGGAAACCGTTCACTAAAGTAACTTCTGAAATAATTAAAATCTGATGCTTTATAGAAAATATATATACATACATACATATATATATATAAATATATATATATATATATATATATATATATATATATATATATATATATATATATATATATATATATATTAACGGAAGTACTAGTAGTATAACCTATAAGGATGACCCATGAATACCCTTGATCTTTAGGCGATGCGTGAATCCACTGCGACATATCTGCTCTGTATCACGTGATCTCTTCGTCCTCCTGGCGGTGGGTGGTGGTACTATAGGGTGTGTTAGTACGCGCGTAATAATGCTAACCCTGTTATTATTATTATTATTATTATTATTATTATTATTATTATTATTATAATATATATATATATATATATGTATATATATAATAATAATATTTACTTATCTATTTATTCTTTTCGTTCTATATTGTTATATGCACCTACGAGGTAGATGGATAATGTAAATAGATATTCTATAATTTTCTAAAATAAATTATTAATAAATATATAGAATAAATCTAATTTATAAAGTCACTTTATATAGTATATATTATTTAAAAATATCTATAAATAAATAGTAATAAATAGTAATATATATATAAATATATAATATCTGCATGATGTTAATGAAAACGGTTTATTTGCATTACAATTATGACTAATGTTAGTTATCCTTTTCGATCGGGCGCGGCGAGAAAATACTAATTAAATAAAATAAAAAGAACAAGATTTATTATATGTTTATGAATTTTAATTAATGAAATCTAGGTACAAATTCGCTAAAAAGTGTGACATTCAAGCGGCTTAAAGCGGCTTAAAGCGGCTTTTAAGGTGACGACTGTTATCTCTTATCCACCGTGTTATATTGTAAAACAGGCAATGGCGTCTGTCGAGCCTATAGCTCGATGTTCAGATAAGATATATCCTATTGATTATAAAACATATAAATAACAACATTTTCGTACATAAATATTATATTGTCTTTAATATTTTTTATATTTTTCTTATTATATTATCTATACATTTTGTTATATTTCCATTTCAATATAGGAATGATAGGTATTTTATTCATATGTATTCATATGTATTATTGTTATTGTTATTGTTATTTTTCTTTGGTGGAGTTCTTTCATCCGATCTAGGAATTTAGGTCAAGTTTTCACTTATAACCATATATGGCTTTTTATATATAATGTTAATGCATCCATGGTTTTAACGAGAGCCGATCATTTATTTATACACAATTTTATAAGATCACTTCTAAGTATTATATTAAGACCTATTTTAATAGTTCTGATAGGGCTCGAACCCGTGTCCTACTGCTTATATGTCTGACGCCTTAACCAACTGAGCCACAAGGGAAGTTAATATATATATATATATATATATATATATATATATATATATATATATATATATATATGTGTGTGTTTATCGTTATGGTACAGTGTGACATGTCGTCATAAACGTGTGTATGACAGGTCGATAAGGTTGATGAACCCATCACGGCCCGGATATAATAAACGCATCAGTATACTCTACAACAATAGCCCTACGTAGTGCTATTGTTACATTTATGTCTATTGTGTGTGTGCGTAAGTCATAGATCTTTGTTATACTTATACAATGTTGTGCATGTGTTAACATTGTTACCGCGGTCGGAAACACCTTCAGAATGCTCGACAACAATAAACTGTAACCATATATGGACATGACTATAGTCATGTTCAGTATAAACAATTGAAATATATTGATAGATAGATATATAGATAGATAGATAGATAGATATATCTGGTTTAATATACAATATTCCCAATAGTCAATGTAGATAATGTTCAAATAAATAGTAAATCTAAAGTTAAAAATGTGGGGGTTATATTCGATGAAAAACTATCTTTCATACCACAAATAAATTCTTTGTGTAAATCAGCTAATTTATCACTATATAAAATAAAATCAATTAGAAAATTAATCACACATAAAACTTGTAAAATACTTATTCATTCTCTTGTTTTTTTCACGCTTAGATTATGTTAATTCACTATATAATAGATTAAAATGTAGGACTAACAAAATTGATAACATTATTAGATCGTCTATCCGTACTATTCATAATATTAAATTCAATAACCATATATCAATTAGCTCCCTCCAGCATAAATTACAAATACTTTCCTTAAAAGACATAGTCTTCCTTAAATCTCTTTCATTATTTTATAATCTCATATATTCAAATACATATAATATATTATCTGAAAGGATATCCTATTACTGACCACTCTCATCCCTTAGATCTGCCAAGTCTGTAAAACTAAATTTACCTAAATATAATTATGAGACCATTATGGGTAGATCTTTCTGTGTGTCAGCACCTAACAACTGGAATAAACTTCCAGCAAAATAACGTTGTGAAATTAATTACAATATTTTCCGACGTAAATTAAAATTGTTTTTACTTCATTAATATTAATATTGTTTTATATTTATTTATCGTAATTATTTAAATCAAGATTGTTATATTTACTTATTTTCATTTGCTTCATTTTTATCACACACTAGTGTTGAGAGAACAGCTGTTGAGTAATTTAATTCGTTTTATATTTTTACGGTGTCTAAATAAACTATCAAATCAAAATCAAATCAAAATCATCATCTCAATCATCATCACTATCTCCATCACTATTACTATCATCATCATCATCATCATCGTCACCATCATCATCATCATCATCATCATCATCATCAACATTACCACTGCGCGTGTACACTAACTATCGTACTCTATTACGTCATTACACGGTATACGCTTACGTAAGTAGACGATTACGTAAGATGTGTTATGACGTAATCTAGCGCTGTAATCGGTCATGTGACACTCCTCCTCGGGGGGTTAGTGACTCACTGTTAGTGACGCACTATTAGCATACAGCACCTACTGTAGTGCATATACACCACTATATACACTGTATAGTCTACTACGTGTTAGCCTGTATAACCACGTGACCTAGCGATGTCCTCTCGATGTCCTCTCGATATCCTATCGATGTCCTCTCGATGTCCTCTCGGTGATATCGGAGCACTAATGGACGTTTGCGGTTATCGCGTTAATAGTAATCTAATTATAGATTATGTCATTTAATTATTAGAAACGTATATAAAAACGTACGCTAGATCTCGACGGGAAATATACCCGTTAAGTTGTAACTTATAATCTTATAAGAACTGCTGTTGTAACATCTATAGCTACGAGTATAGTCCTTAATACTCGAGTTTTCTCCTATATCATATATATATATATATATATATATATATTAGGTTTGTGCGAATATTCAGTTTAATAAATTATGCTAATAAAACATTATTCTATTATCATTGACATAGAAAATAAGTACTTTACATCCAGTACTTTACATATTTGTAGAATAAATTAGTATACATAAAATATTAAATTAACTACAAATATTTTTATAAAATACCAATTATAAAATAATTCATTAATTATATATATATTTATGATTAATATTATTTTATAAGTGATTAACTATATCCACAATACATTAATCACTATTTCTAAATACTACATTTTATGATTGATAACATATGTCGGCACCACTCGGATATTTTAGGAACTAAAGTACAAAACCGAATAATCTATGCACAATTATAGAAAAGTAGTATTTCAATTAAAAAAATAACTAACAACATATATACTTTATCACACAACTCTAAAATTAACACTAATATTAACGCTATATCTTATTAATATTATTTTAAAATTTTAAATCATAAAATAAAATATATTTAAAGAGTTATTGATGCTTTAATGAGTAGCAAATTCGATCTACCATCAAGTCGCCTATGAAACTAAATGTTAAAATATTCCAGAACATTTCCTTCATAATTCAACCAATAAAATTCTATACAAATAATTGTCTCATATTACTTTCAAATTAAATATATATATATATATATATACATATTTCAATGTTTAAGATCATTGAATCTGTATCAGAATAGTAAGATAACATACATGATTAATTAATTACACCTTACTTAATAGTCGTAAAGTTATTGTATTTAATAATCTTAAAGTTATTGTATTTAATAATCTTAAATTTAGTGTATTCCATAAATGAGTATTTCACTAATTGTATTTGAATACGTGGGTCGCGCGTGGAGAAAAGGTACTACCGTACTATAGTTAGTATACTATAGTACTTCAGTATATATACTATAGTACTTCATATAAATCATTTTGTTTATATAATAATAGTTAAGTGCTATTAGACCGAAGTACTATCTTTAATATTTTTCTTAAAATAATAAGTAGGCCTAATAATACCGTATATCAAAGTGATGTCTTTGAATAAACTAACGTAGCTCATTCATAAACTATAGTATACTATATTGTAAAGTATTGACTTTATAGTTGATAATAAATACAATTCGATGCGATGATTAATGAGTTAAATAGTTGAACTCGATTCGAACCACCGACACGCGTCGGTCATAAATAACTAAAGCCGGCGGGAGATAACGAGGCGTCGAAGAAGAATGCACTAAGAACAATAACAGATTAGTATGAGCTACGAGCCACGACGGCGACACTAAGATAACAACGGCGACTCGTCAAAGAGATAAGAGATCCAGCCAGCCATGGGAAAATTCCACGCTGGAACCAAAACTCTCGACCAATGAACAAATAGCAAAGTTACAAAGATCATAAAGAGGCGGGGCTAAACTAGACCACACCCATCTCCCTATATAAGAAGATCATCCATAGATAATCTTCCTCTTCCTACTTTGCCTTGCGACATTCATTGAATGACATCTGAAGTCAAGCAGACTGCATCATACACCCGAGCTGAATCGTCAAGAATGCCGCACTTTTCAACATCGTAGATCGAGCCCTGAGAAACTATACAACTGTGAGTTGACCCACTATTGTATATTACTCTTGTACTATTCTAACATTATATATCGATTTGTTGTTTCCTATTAAACTTAATTAACTTAATTGAAACCTGCCTTATTGATTTATAATAGTGAATAGAACAAACCACATAAACTCTCGCTTTAAGAGCTCTGTTCAGTCATACAAATAAACTATACATTCTGTGACAGCCAGATCAAATTCTTCTCACGAATTATTCTTGATTCTTGTTCCACTTGAATAGATACTTTTGTTGATCGTTATATTCGCAATATAACGCAGAATCTTACAATATATATAGTATATACTTTAATTGTATATATATATATATATATATATATATGCCGATATATAAAAGTTAATATAATAGTCAATATAATAGTTAATATAATAGTTATTATAATAGTTATTATAATAGTTAATATAATAGTTAATATAATAGTTAATATAATAGTTAATATAATAGTTAATATAATAGTTAATATAATAGTTAATATAATAGTTAATATAATAGTTAATATAATAGTTAATATAATAGTTAATATAATAGTCAATATAATAGTTAATATAATAGTTAGGTATAACGTTACATGAATAACTCTACTTACGGATTAGTGTTTCGGATGATGTTACGTAACTCTCAAGATGGATGATTACGTAATACTTGAGTGTAACTATTGCGTCACTGCAGTATTAACTATGAAGTTATAATAACGATATCGATATCATTAAAATGTAAACGTAAAATATACCTAAATTGACCAGTGTAATATATATATTTATTAATAAATATATATATTAAAATAAAACTTATTATATACAAATTTACAATAAAAAATATATTCTAATTTACCGAAGCTTTTTATATAAAATAAGAACTTATTGCGGGTGTATTTATCACGTGTATTTCAACGATATTAAACGCCGGGCTACATATACAAAAACACACGCATATTAATACACACAGTGGAAAGTCTAATATAAATAGTTTTGTAAATCTATTTATATCTACTATTTTGATTGGATAATATAATAGTACAATTATTCTACCACTCGTATTTTACATACATGCTCAATGTATAGGTGCATGCATATGCGCAACAAAACCCTGTCTGCCGTTACCGACCCCTGTTTATTCTTGTCTATATACGATTGTGAAATTTTACAATATTAAAATTATTAAAATTTAAAAAGTTAAAATTTAAAAATTAAAAGTTATTAAAATAAATGAAAAATTATCGAAATGGAAATCAAATCTATAGAATACGTGTAGTGTATATATTGTTGTGTACATATAATACACTATAGTGTATTGACTATATTGTTTAAATCGTAAAAATAATCGCAAATAAAAATAAAGTACATTGTCTAGTGAATGAGGGAGTTTAAATATTATGTTTCTGCTTTAAATATATTGAAGTATTCTTAACTTTGTAACCTGTGATAGTAATATAGTATTAATGATATAGCTTAATATTTAAATAATACATTTAAATGTATATATTGTAAAATATATTATAAATAGAAAATGTTAAAATTTAAATAAAACACTATTAATATGAAACAAACAAATAATATAATATTTATCACTTTTAAAATCTATAATAATAGTACATTATTCATTTTAATATTTTAATAATATAATGAAAATATGAATATCTATTTTTTATATTGCATTGTTTCTATAATATACTCATTTATAATACATATTTTGGTATTAGTATAATATTGATATTTTATTATATGTTATCATGTAAACATTATAAATATATATATATATATATATATATATATTAATAATAATAATAAAATCAGATTTGGAAATGGCTTGGGTGAAGGAAGAATCAGAGCTTATCGAGTCATTCACCCATGTAAGATTACTAGGAAAAAAATCATATAGGAATATAATTAAAAACAAGAATTACAAGAACAATAAATAGAGTAAAAAATGTAATTATTAAAATAAATCATCAACTCATAAAGCATAAACTTCCATAGTATATCAACTTTCCGAATGTGGGTTTATCAAGTCTAAAACCTTAAGGAATATACTTTCGCCAATAATATATAAACTGGTAACATTTGGAGCCAGCAAATTCTTCCATACTACCCGATATAAAATATGATAAATTTATGAATTAAGAGTCAACGAAATATAAAAAAAATCACTATTAAAAAAATCATTATTCTACTACCTCTTAAATATAAATATATAAATGTAATAAATGACAAAATTAATTTAAAATAATACAATTATAAATAGTAAATAATGTATAAGTTTATATTCTTTATAAATAGCAGAATATTATTTAGATAACATATTAAACATACAATAATATTATTAAAAAACTCCTCGTAATCTAATCATCATTTTTTTTAAATATATAAATATATATAAAATAGATAACAAACTAATAAAAATATATTAAAAAGATATAGTAAACCAAGTAATAAGGAAAAAAACTAAATACAACTAAAAAATAATAAACATAAAATTAATTTAAAAACCTAAATTAAACAAAATAAAAATAAAAATAAATGTAAAAATTAGAATAATAATAATAATAATAATAATAATAATAATAATAATAATAATAATAATAATAATAATAATAATAATAATAATAATAATAATAATAATAATAATAATAATAATAATAATAATAATAATAATAATAATAATAATAATAATAATAATAATAATAATAATAATAATAATAATAATAATAATAATAATAATAATAATAATAATAATAATAGTGTTATAACAAATTAGTCAGTCACAATTTTCAATAAGTTATTTTTAAAATAAATTATATTATAAGTCGGATAAAAGTTTTAAAAAATATGCCATGAGTCAGTTAATAGTTAAAAGTCATAGTTTTATAAATTAATTTAAAAATTAATAGTATTAATATTTTCATAAGTCAAATTAAAAGTTACAAATATAAATTTAAAAGGACAATTAAAAATGTAATGGTAACTATTCAATAAATATTTTGTTAAAGTTCTTTTAAATAAATTAAAATTTAAAATCTTTATTACGGAAATAATCTAAGTTATTCCATAGTCTATGACATGTGATATATAAACAGAAAGCTCTTCTATCTGTTCTAACTTTAAATCTATGGAATAAATATATATTATGTAATTTAATTGAATATAATTAAAAATATAATAAAAGGTAATAGATTATTCATAGCCTTAAACATAAACTTCATGGTAATAATGTTGACAATATCATAAAAGTGTAATGACTTATGAATAATATTAAAAATTGAATAATTAGAATCATTATTTATAATTTTCAAAGCTCTTTTTTGTAGTATATATATGTTATTTAAATTTGAAAAAAAATGTATATATATATAAAAAGTGAATAAAAAAAGTGAACTTAATAAGTGTAATATAAATAAATAATAAAATATATTATTTGTTGCGTGATATTTACAAGATAATTATATTTTTACAGTTTATTTATATATAAAAATATATATATATATATATATCATCAACTATTAGGGATATACTTTATTAATTTTATAATGATTCATCGAAGAGATAGCTAATTCAGCTAAAATATTGATCTAAATTATGCACAACAAAGTTTTGTAATATAGTTTTTAAAGATACACCTACTATTATTTATTACACATAAATTACAAATAAAACTTTAAAAGCTATATTACAAAAACTAGTAATTTATGTGTAATAATTAATAATAGGTTTAATAATTAATAATAAGGTTATAACTGTTTATTATATATATATATATATATATATATATATAATAAACAGTTATACACCTACTATTATTTATTACACATAAATTACAAGTCAAACTTTAAAATCTATATTGCAAAAAACTTGTAATTTATGTGTAATATATAATATTAGGTTTATATCTGTTTATTAAATAATAATCAGTGACACACCTACTATTATACTCACTGTTTATGTATATTTATAATTAAATTTATTATGTATTCGTATCAAATTGATAAATTATTGTTATCGTAATATCTAAATTTGATATTCTCCCGTGAATATCCCGTGGGAATTTGCTTGTCGTGCTCGTATCTGCCTAACTTCATTTGGGATTAGCTACCAATTAACACTACCTAGTAGTATACTCTGTAACATACTATGTTAAACATAGTCTGCTGTTTTGTCTATATTCATACAGATCATAAAATCATCACAACGACTACAGCCGAAACATTACATACTGAGGATACGTCGTATGCATGTGTAAAGCTACAAGCCACTATAGATGTCTTTATCCTACGAAATATATCTCGACACAATGGGGTAATAAAAACTCACCTTCAAAACTATTAATAGCCTTTATGCAATCAATGGCCTTTAAATATACATGCCCTATCTGCCGTACTACTAAAAATACACCCATACCAACTACTAATCATAATACAACAATTACATCTACAAATACGTCTAATGACCTAACCATTGAAAATAAATTAAAAACAGTAATTGATATACAGTAATTAATAGACATACATACTACTCAGATTAACAATATAAAAAAACGGAATACGACAACACCAACAAAACTAACGAATAAGACACCACTACCTCATATAAACAAGATGCCAATACACCTAATACTAACTATACTAATACAGACATAATATTGATTACCGATACTAATACCTAATGAAAATATAGCTAAAGATAATCGAAATTTAAACTATATAAAGACATTTATTTCTAAGTTTTATATAAACCCCTATTCTATTATCTAAAGTTATATTTAAAAATAGTTATTGTTTTATATAATGTACTACTCTCTATGCTAAAGATTCATTTATCTCACTCAACCCATAAGTAATGCATTACTGAAATCTACTGACTATTGCAGACTTTTCCTACAACTATCTATCAACCGAAATAATACGATGAAAACATATACATTTTCACGCTATAAAAGCTAATCTAAATAAGGTATATAAATTATCTTAAAGACTAACACATACGAACTCAGACTAAAAATATATAATAATAAGGTTAACTGAAAAACAATACCACTAAATGTTTCAAATGAATTATTTACTGAATGGACAACTTCTTTTACCAATAATAAGGATGAACTAACCTCCACTATGGATGAATTAACCTATACGAATATGCATACATGAATAAACAATAGCATAAACTACTTATCTCTTTCAAATAAATGCCCGATCTTTAACTGCTAACATTGGTAATATTACTAACTTTATTATGGAATATCGCTTTTATGTCATTATAATTACAGAATCTTGGCCACATTTTGACACGTCATTCCTGTTGGGCTTGAAAGCCTTAGATACTCGTTAATACAAAAGTGTAGATCAGTTGGTAGAAATGGAGGAATAATATCCTTGTTAGTAAACAATCACATCGCAATTATTCCTCAGCCCGAAATTTAAACTGCGACTTTCTTTTTACTAACTAAAAATACAAAATAATATAATTCCGATCCTACTGATATACATACCACCAAATAACTACCATACTACTTTAGCTTTAGAATTTACAAACTTCATACATTAACATATGACCTATGATAACCTAACCATTCTAGGATATTTCAACTTCCACTATGACTCTGACAAATTACACCACAAAGACTTTAAACGACTATGTAACGAACTCAACACGTTAACTTTATAATTCATACCCATGGACATATACTATACCTGATACTTATATACAACCATTCTAACATACTAATACATAAACCAACACGCTCTACATTACATAATGACCACTAAGCTACAACCTCTCAATTTAATATACTGAACTCCTCACCTAAATAGACCTTACTTACTTACAGGTGTATCAGGAAAATAAATATTGATGAATTTTCATCTGATTTTAAGGTTCAATACTTTCTCCCATTATCTTCTCTTTATGTAATATTCCATTATAAACAATTATGAAAGGTTATCCATCTACTACTTATAACTTATATGCCGACGACATAGAACTACACGCAACGATAACAAACTCTACCCAACTACAAGTATGTTTAAACGAACTAAAAAACTGGCTAACAAATAATAACCTACTACTAAACCACAATAAAACTGAACTATTAAATATCACTAATTACCCTAATACTTACTTCCCTGACATTATTATTATTACAACAGAAAATAATTCCCACCAATTATATTAAATACCTAAGCGTCAATTTTAATAATAAACTTAATCTAGATAAACATTACAGATTACTTACTCAATCAACGACTGCACAGCTATTTAATATTAACAAAATTCGACCATACTTAAATAAAAATACTACTAAACTACTGACTACAATACTGTAATTAACTATTATCAGGATCTGGAAAACTTAAAATAGACAATATGTTTAATAATATTGCAAATATATTATTTTCTCTAATATTATATTGTAAATTGTATTTTATATTGTAAAAACAAATATTGTGTATTATAAAACTTTATTAAAAAATCAGTATTAAATAGGTATTCCTACATATAAATTTTAAATTTTAACATATTTTACATTTTTATATATTTTACATTATATAATTATACAAAAATCACATTAAAAAAAACAGTATTAAATGTTTAAAAATTAAAAAAATTACTATTTATCAAAACTATTTTATATTTATTTTACAAATTTTACGTTTTATATATTTAACTTTACATCCCTAATAAACAAAAAAAAACTAAACAGTATTAACAAATAAAGTATTAAAATAATAAAAAACAGTATTAAAATTAAAACAATTTAAAACAATATTAATATAGTAACCTACAAATTGTAGGCTACAATATATATAAATATTATTAAAATTGACATAAACTATGTGATACGAATATTTAGATTATTTTATAAATATTATATTACAATTATAAAAAATGTATTAATTATATTTTATACTTTGTTTTGGATGCTAACATGGGAATCAAATATTTGTTTTAGTTTTGTTTTATTATTTCTTTTATATTTGTATTTATTGTTTATTTTTATATCCATGTTTATGTAATTTTATTGTATTTTATCCGAATGAAGATGATGAAATATGACATTACAGTGTAATGATTACACTACTGTTAGGATTTATCGAATTAAAAATCTAATCATTTTCACTGATTATCCTTAGACATTTTCTATAAACTGAATGCATTCATTCATTCATATATATATATATGACTGGTGTATATGGCTTAGTGGAAGAGTCACTTGATGTACAACGATAGATCCCGGGTTCGACACCATAAGAAGTATTCCATCAATTGAGTATGTAAATTGTATGGGATCGCTGGAATAATCTATATTAGATTGTTAGTTTAACGTAGTTCGAATGTACTATTATTATTTCAGGTATACCTTGTACTAGCTGGTTCTAAACTCTCTTTTATGGTATGGTAGATTACTCTATCTATGAATCTCATCTAGAATTAATAATATTCATCCAGGTCTGCGTGTATCGGATCATGTATACATGACGGATGTATCCGTCATAGTTAATAGATCGTTACCTAGGTAACAGCTGTAACCGATATTACTCGTAACTAGCATGTATTACTTATATAACGCACTTAACTATATTAATATGCAATAATTTGTCTGTACATGTATACATATGTACATGTACAATGTACATTATACATAGATGCATCTATCTTACCTTATTCCATACTGGCATTAAATACTTCACTTTTACGTTCACTTAACATCAATGCACCTATCATATCTAAACCAACACATTTACACTATTCCTTTCTTGGTTTTACTCTAATATTTATATATTTATTCGGGAACTATCAAAAGAATGCAACGATCTCAACAGGACGCCTATTTATACCTATTCATAATGACGCATGTTAGCGAGTTCACGATCTATTTTAAGTGAATACATGTAATTCGTTGTGACTTATAGACAATAGTAAAGACCGCTTATCGGTTAGCATTCCGAATTATTGGTAGGAAGACGACTAATAGCTACCAGGTAAAACTGACTCTGAGCTGATTCATGTATTCTCTAATTACTTTAAGCTTAACATTTTTAGAATTAATAGGTGTTTTCCCTCCAGTTGTATTATATTTATCTTAATCCACATGGACACACTCACTCCCTTAAGGGATGATAATTATCATTAGTCAAGTTTCATACTATAGTCACCAACTACCATTCTTATAATATTAACATCTACCAAATATTACTCACCATTTGACCTAATCCCCGTACACTTACTTACCTCTATTTATCCACAACGCATCCTATTCCATATATCACCGATATATGCTACCACTCCCTTATTACGGTATCTCTAACCATATCTACCGATTCTAAACAATCAGCCCTTGAACCTAAAATGTTCTGAAACTACCGATGCATATCACGAGTATCTACAATATTGAAAGTTATTACCATACACATACGCCGTACACGTGCACGTATACGCACGCGTACACCTACACATGTAAACACGTACGTGTTCTCTGTAACCATGGTTACAACTCATTGACTATCTAAGCCCCGTCATGTACCCTTACCAGTGAGCCTATTTACCTCGTCGTAGTGAAGAGACTGCGCTAAATCGGGTACTAAATGATATTACTATCATACTTGATAATAATCATGATTGATATCTGATTGTTGTTTATTTATCGAGTTCATTTGATACACTTACTCATCATGTCCTTTCTACGATTTTATATGAGACCGGCATACATGGCAAAGTTCATGCATAGTTCATGTTATGTATATAAAATAGAGAATCGTGTACAAAGATTAATAACTAGGCTGATTCTTTCTCCTAAATACATGGTATCCCTCAAGGAAATGTACTTGTAATGCCACCTCTTCCATCTTGATTTCTCTCT
This sequence comes from Osedax fenrisi, assembly GCA_964019155.1. Taxonomy (NCBI): domain Eukaryota; kingdom Metazoa; phylum Annelida; class Polychaeta; order Sabellida; family Siboglinidae; genus Osedax; species Osedax fenrisi. Next base: position 34,691,433 of record OZ025239.1, read on the forward strand.
CTCTTCTGTACTACTTACCCTAAATAAATAGATTGGTGATATAATTACATGGGTATCTATGAACTCGCTATCGCTAAACCTTTCAAGAATATGTTCTATTATCCTTAGCAGATCTCTACCTACTACACATACATCATCAATCACTACAAATCATCTAACATCTATCCCAGTGTATTCATCTATCATCACTCTTGTAATTACATTTAATTCAAATCTGTCTCTATCTATTATTATTTGTACCTATAATTGCTAACTCTATAATATTTCAAAATATCGCAATAAACTCTCTTTTCATCCTACTGTACTATGCATTACTATTACATTTACTCGTATTGTCTAAACTACATTATTGTATATATATATATATATATATATATATATATATATATATATATATACTCTACATATAATCAATGTATGTACAATGATCAGAAATATATTAAGAAAATTGAAATTATGATAGAATCTATTCAGCGACATATACTCTCGGGTGGTTGAAGTTTCGAGATTTATGCAAGTTTCGTCTTCTTTGCATTACTCACAAGGCTATATATATATATATGGGATTTCCGTCATACCTATCGAAGGGACTTATAATTCGAGCAACTACTCTTCCGAGTCGCAAATGTGAGCTGATGAAACTCTCTGTACCGCTTGTCTCATCTATATATGCAGATGCTGCTTTCACTTTTGCTACTCCGAAGTACTGGAACATGTGACTGTAGTCTTCCCGATGAATTACAGACCCTATCATATTTTGTTACTTTTAAATGTCGACTACATTCATATATGTTATCATTATAATTTCTTCTTTTTAAATTTATTATTATTCGTGTAATTATTTTTTATTTTATTGATAAACGTCCATCGTTTTCAACTGAGTCAATAAACCTTTCTATTATTATTATTATTATATAGTACATATATTATTATAACTTAGAAGTGACCACGTATCAATTTCGTGCATCATGCGATCTATCCGTGCTTGGAATTCAGACCACTATATACGTAGCTTATTGTGCCTTTCTCACAAAGCTTATATATGAACTCTCCATCATGCTGTGCTGATGTTCTTAATAGTATACGTAATAACAGGCATCGATTGGGTGATGTGTTATTGAGCTTGTAACTATCAATGTCTGCGTATAGTGAACATGTTTAGCTATCGAGGTATCTACACTATTGAACTCTTTACCAGTCTCTGAAAGTTGATATTAGATGTACTAAACACATTATTGCTTTTAAATTATTATCTTATATCTATTATGAACATATTTTAGGTTTATTCTTTTTGATTTTTTCTTTATTTACTTTTCGTTTCATTTATATCATTTAAGCATAACAATTTGTAATTAAATATCTACATTTTATTGTGTCATTTATAACAAATTTTTAATAATAATTATTAATTTAAAAATAATAATAAATGGAAGTTATTCTCATTAGAGCCAGTATATTGATAAGTATAACATGATAGATATTATCGGGTGTAGAAAAAATGTCAAGTTATAATAATTTAATATGATTATATTTATCTAATGAATATAATCATGATGTATGGTAGATACCCACTCAATGTATGTATTATAACCAACAAAAAGTGTGCCTATTATAGAAAGTGTGAATATATGTCTAATAAAGATCGTTAACATCATTAGAGCTAAGAAATAGACTTTGTGTTTGCACTATGGTTGGAAATATCAAATACAATTGAATGATTTCAGATTTTCACTGCTATTTAATGAATTAGTTATAATTGAATACAATATAATAATAAAATCTATAGAAAGATTGGAGTATTGACATCACCTAGTTTATTAAGGATTAATAAAGGAAGATAATTTAAAAAGGACGACGAAGAGGACAGGATTTTTTAAATATATACTTACGAATTACTAGTTAACCTTTTTTATATAGAATTATTAAATAGTGGTTTATTAACTTAAACATATTTATTTTTAATGCGAGCAAAGATATTACAATTTAATTTATTAACTATTAGTTTATTAACTTAATTATTGAATTAAAATTATGTATTATATTAAGAATATTGTTAATATTAATATTACTTGTAAATACTTCATTAGATTAATATGCCTATATACAGGTTTTTATATATACAGTTTTTGTGTACAGTATTCTCGGGGCCTAGATAAATATTTAGTAAAATAGCATTATGATATTTTATCGGAGGTATGTAGAGGTACAAATAAGTATGTTTGTATACATTACACATATATTACACATACAATAGTAATAAAAAGTTCATACTGTTTAGTATGTAAATAGTTTATTGATAATGACAGTGCGAATATAACGAATATGTAATGATATATAGGGGATATGTGAAGATATATACAAAGAGTGTAGGTAAATATATATATATATATATATATATATATATACATAGGGTTTATGTGAAGATATATACATAGTGTACATGGAAGATATATAGGATATGTGGAAGATAAGTAAGGGGTATGGGATTTGTGGAAGGTATATGGAGGTGTGGGATGAGATATATGTGGAGTTGTAGGGTGTGTGGAAGATATATGGAAGTGTGGGGTGTATGAGAGATAAATAGGATATACCCCAATAGGGTATATTGGAAGTGTTTCAGTATATCACGACGTGTGTTTCACTTGATCACACCGCAGAGAGCTGCAGGACCTTTGTTCTGTTGAAGAGGAGGTGAGGGGGTTATCATTGATGTTGTTGTTGCTAGGGGATATCACTAAGGGGCGTGTTCACACGGTAAGTAGTCAGCGTACATGTAGTCATACTTCTACGAATCGCAATCACAATGCGGTCGTAGATTCGAATAATTACTTGAACGATGGTCATGGTTAAGGTCAGATTGCGAGGTAATCTTTCTACTGATCTTAAACTTAAACCTTTGTAACGCTTAGCCCAATATTACCTAACATCAAACAACCACGTGATACACATGTGACTCATTACCGTCACTTACTATAATCATCCTATACATCATCATCATCACTTTGGTAAAGTTTCCGATGACATCTGTAATTCACGTATACAAGTTTTATAGATATTTTATTGAAATATACGTATCATAAATTATAAACTATATACTAATTAATAAATCTACATTTTGATCTTTCATGATTTTAACCTTTAAAATATAAAATTCGTTTAGATTAAACATGTGTTCTAAACTATTGTAATAGTGTACCTAACTTCGGCATGTGACTATAATAAACCAATGGTATTGAAGTATCACATCTAATTTGTAAGGAGAAATATGTGTTGATTTACTTCTAAGTTAGTTATTCGACGATATGCGACGATATTCAATATAATGCTGAGTACATATTAGTTATAAATGGTCTATTTATATAAATGAATATGTAATGTTAATATGCTAATAATTTGATAAATATACAGTTAGCCTACTAATATTCAAAACCAACAACAAATTATGTTAATCAAATTTCATAACAATTTTCAATAGAAATATTAAACTCTTTAATTAGAAATGTTCGTATATGATTCGTTATTTAAATAATTTTGTAGTGGATTAAACATTTAAGATAATAAAAATAGTTGTGATGGTAACACTGTGTATCACTGAAATATTACGAAAGTTAGGGACAACAACATTATCACAGTTTGGCAGGACCTACATATGTCTATATATCGTACATATTCCAATATTTATGGATGCCAATTAATTAATTATGCTTACACATATTCAATAATGTAAAATAGAATATTTCATATTATTAACTATTCTACATGTATATGAATTTAGAAAAGCGCACATATGTATGCAGTACATGTAGTATAAACTTTGTACTACTTTGTTACTTTATAACGAAAAAATAATTATTATTTAAAATAAAATTGTAATATTTCGATTACTGATTACATAATTCTTATCATTAAAACTTTCCCAATTTTGTTCAAAAATTAAGTATTTAATATATCATTAAAAATGTATCGCTTTTATAATATTATTATTATTATTATATTTATTTTATATAAATAAGTATTATTATTATTATTAATGTATATATTCATTATTAATATTCTTGTATTACCCCTTATTATTATATTTTATTTATTTATTGTAATATTATTATTATTATACCTTCAATATTAACTATTTGTGTAATAAGGATATTCTTATTATAAGATACTTATAGCTTCTGAATATCTTTCAATTTACTCAATATTCAGGAAAAAAATAAACATTCATTATTCGTTCACTCATTCATTATATCATATATATACGTATATATTATGTAATAGTATAATGTTCACTCATAATTACCTATTTACTAAATCACACATAAATACAACCTATACAGTTAAAAAATCGATTCCTATAATTCAAGTTTAGGAATCGGTTATTTGAAATAAATTCCTAAACCATTACTATAGAAATCGGATTAACTTACGTTGATATAAATTGAACGTAAGTTTGGATGTAAAATATAATATTAAAATAAATATTAGTATCTTAGCAAAATATTAACTCGTATATTATAATGTATTTTATAATGTAATTTAAATTATATTTAAAACTTTAATTCAATAATAATAACATTATAATATTAAATACAATATGTAATCAATATTCAATTGCTATAGGAATCCTATATTAAATATTGAGCAATTAGTTCAACATGATTTCCAATTGTATTATCAAGCATTATTAAAATTATAGTGCAATGTGTTTATACTTGAATGATATTATAATAATTTAGAAAAATACATAGAATTATTAAATAATGTTAGTTTTTAAAATAATATTTGTATTTATTAAATTCAGTTTATTAACTTAAATATAAAATTAAAATAATAATTAATAATTAATTTGCATAAATATAACTTAAATCAATATATTAAAATAATTAAAGGGATAATATTTTATTCTTTCTATATTAAAAAAATAATATACCTATAACTTTGATAATACTTATATCAATAACTTAAGTTTTTCAAACACGATTCTCAATAATTCGTTTAGGAATCGTCTTTAAAAACCGATTCTAAATAATTAGTTTAAGAATCTTTTTAAAAACCTAATCTCAATAATTAGTTATGGAATCGATAATAATGCGAATCCTGCATTAAAATGGAAGGAATCGTTTTCTAAACAAACTTTACAGGAATCTGTTTTTTTTAATTTGAATCCGATTCCTATAATAAAAACGTCGTAGGAATCGGATTTGTTTAACTGTGTATTCTATAATTCACAAGGGTAATATTCCAGTATTCGCTATACTATAGTACACTACAGCACACTATAGTATAGTATATATGTATATATGGTACTAGAAATTATATATTTAGATGAGTTATACGATGTACGATATACAGTATGCATACAAGGACATAGACATAGTGCGCGGTTACCATGGAAACGCTTTGTTTACTAACAACGATGACGTAATCATTTCTCAGCGGAATCGTAAACTTCAAATCTATTCCTTTCATCTGAAACCAGAGTTACATGAGTTACGCATGGTGCGGAAAATATGGTAGCTATTGTTTAATTAGAGTAACTGCCAGTAATAGAAAATGTTCTATAGTACTATGTATATATATATATATATATGTAAATATTAAATAAATTTGACAATAATTATTTAAATGTTAATTAATTATATATATATATATTATACATATTTATAATATATTAGGGGTATTTAATAAATTAAATTTCATATCTCCACCGGCGAATAAAAATCAAATGTGAATTTTAGAAGTTGGTAATTTACGTTCAATTTCAAATAGAGGACATTCTATTCACAAATAATTATCAATACACTATAGTTTATAATACAAAATATGTATTCTATTCATATTACTCTTAAATAAATAGAACATTCTAGATAATCATTGATCGTATCATACGTATCATATTAAAATTATATAAATATCATATAAATATCATATAAATAGTATTTGGAAATAATATAAAATTATTTAAATTATATAACATTAAAATTGTACAGGTGGTCATCCTACAGTGTTAAACATTACCACGAAGAGTAATTAAACACAAGTTTCCTAACATTGATATATGGTAATGAAATATTCGCTCGAGAAACTACATTATCGAAACATAGATGCCACCTAACATAGGCAACCTAACTTATAGTGCATTGGGTTAACATGAACCTATAGGTATAGTGAAACATGAACTATATATAGTGATCCTGCAGTGGTCTGTGTGTTAGCAACGTAATATCACTATCACTATCAATATCACTTCATCTTAATATATATATATATTATATATAAGTATATTAAGTATATTAAATATATAAAATATAGGATATATTAAGTATATTACATATATAAGATAGATCGAATTAAATATTTATTGAGTAAAGTAACTACATTAATTATACATATTAAGTTATCAAGGTATTTAATATACATAAAGTACAATAAGATACAATAAGGAACAATAAGATACAATAAGGTACAATAAGGTAAAATAAGTTCAAGGCATACATTCGTTGCATACATTAACTAGCCGCTTACACTAACGTCTCCTCTTTTGCGACTTTTGTACCTTCTTCTTACGTAGACCACGCCCATTATTAGACAGATGATGCCCAGACAACCTGGTAATACCATACCAAAAGTTACTGCTAGAATATCTCGCATACCTATTGTTGATGTATATATGTATATGTGTATATGTATATATGTATATAAATATATATATGTATACATATATATTCAACAGCAACAGGGGATTTATTTACTTGGTAACGTTGGATATTTATCTATAATTATTTGTTTACTAAAATCTCCATATCTTTAGAAATCCATAAAAGAATAACTACATTTTATATATCTTTTAAAATTCATTTAGAGTCATATATATAGTTGACATTTAAAATGTGATGATAAGTATAAGGCTATGAGAATGGGACTTAGATATCACCAATTTGTAAAAGAATAAATATTTCATAAATTTCCACAAATGTTATAATATATTATATGTAATCAGATATTATTTTTTTAATTTATAACTATATCTGAATAGTTAAATTTAAATAAATTCTGAAAGTTTCATATAGTTTGATCAATTGGTTCTAAAGTTATGGAGTTTCACATATATAACATTAGTTTTAAGAATAGAAGAATAGAAATATTATGTTTTAAAATAATAATAAAAAAATGTTATTTAAATTTTATTTTTATTTAGAATTTGTATTGAATATATATAGCACCATAACTTTAGAAATATATAAAAGAATAACTAAATTTTTTTTTGTATCTTGTATTATACATTTAGAGTTAACTATATTGTCTACAATTAACATTTTATAAGTATAAGACTATAGTCTTAGCTTATAATCTAGCTTATAGAATTAATTCTTTAGAGAATGGGACCTACACTATTAGTAAATAAATTAATACAAATTTGTTATCATTATTTGTAATCGTTTATAAATGCATATTCATGGCACTTATATTTACTTTTATGCATCACATCATACATCTTTTAAAGGGAATTAATCATATTTCATGATTTTTATATAATATAATTTTTAATAAATAATATATTTTTTCAAAAATCCCCTATTGTGTCTGCCCTTAAAGGGAATTAATCATATTTCATGATTTTTATATAATATAATTTTTAATAAATAATATATTTTTTCAAAAATCCCCTATTGTGTCTGCCCTTTAAGAACTTCTACTGATATGCTAATACACAAACATTACGCTTGTAACCACATTATTGCAACTTATCGATAGAAATATCGTTATAAACGGATGCCATTGTGTATATATGTGCAAATATTAAACATATATAATGTTACCCCTTTAAAGGGGTTACACACTGCTTCGAATTGTTAATGATATGTATTAAAAGAATAGTTCTTTGTTTAAATTTGTACTTAAATTAGAATATTATTATAAAGTTATTATATTCATAAATGTGCACATTTATGAATATATATATATATATATATATATATATATAAATATATTTACGAATATACTATAGTATGTATACTTTATGTATACAAGTTGTAGGTGTAACTTCAATAATGGTACACCACTCTACTAATATAAGCAAACTTATGATACACCGGACATTAGCTTACGCCGTACACTGTAGGTGTACATTATCATATTTCATCTCATTACTACTTTTCATTAAAATCGTAATTTGATAATTATTAAGTAAACATCAGATTATAATGCAAATACAATAGTATACAATTCTCTAAATTAATATTATTTAAATTTTTTTTTATTGAATAAGTATATTTGTATTATAAATTAATTCTGACAAATATTAATATAATTATAATATAAAATGTAGCATACAATTTTGATATAATGTAGTAATGATTACAATTATCAATTATTCTAATCATGCATATCCCGCTACCGTTATAGAAAGTTGAAATCCTTCTTAATATAAATATAAATAATAATGTCTGTAAAATAAGTGTAGCAGTTGGGATAAACATGTTTTGTACTACTACTACTACAGTATTATACTGTGTGTGTACTGCAGTATTGACTTCTCAGCTGATAACTGCCTCCAATAGTTCAATCACTAAATATTAAATATACTATGCATGTTTTTAATTTGACAAATCGGACCAGATTATAAGATTAAAATTAGAATTATTTTATACATTTTTTAATTGTTGTCTATAAAAATTGTTCTGATAAAATTTAGAAAAATGTTTCGATTAATTAATTATAATATACTAAACATGTTTAATACTTAAAATGATGAATATTTTTATTATATAAGTATTCCATATTCTCTTTTTTATAATCTTATAATATTAATATATATATACACCTTCTGAGTTCTGAGTTGTATATATATATATATATATATATATATATATATATATATATATTATTAATACATAGGTTATTAATTGGTTATTATTAATACATACCTATATATTCTATATCGTTGTACACCTAGCATTACCGACTAACATTTGGTTTCATCGCTTTGATCGTATATACCACAACTGGGCACCCTATCGCAGCGCAGACTGTGGTCGATACAGTACCGGGGTAGGGGGTTACACAGCAGCCCCTCGGTGTCTATACAGTATTCGCCCCCAGCGCACCAGAACCCATCGCAGGTCTCCGCTATCGAGGGAGGGGCGTGTGGTTATAAAGGGGCGTGGTTATAGGGAGGCGTGGTTACGTGAGATGTGTGGATAATATCCACTGGGTATATAGGGTTTAGTTATAATGGGGTGGTTATAAACGGGCGTGGTTATAGGGAGGCGTGGTTACGTGAGATGTGTGGATATAGAGGGTGTAGTTATAATGGGTGCGGTTAAAATGGGGTATAGGGGCATGGTTATACAGGATGTGGTTATGGGGACATAGTTATAAGGAAACGTTACAGTGATATATGTGTTAGGTGTATAGTATACATTGTACAGTAAGCATGCATTTAAATGCGTGTTAAGTAATAGATTCGATGATCAAACCTTATACCCGTATATGATTTTGTAATTGTAATTGTAATTGAAAATCATACGTTTTTGAGGATTCGAGGTTCCACAAAATTAATTTTTTCAATTTAGTTGGTCAAATGTGTTCCTGGTAAAATGGGAAAATACGATGAAAATATAACTACGTATATTGTTAATATTTATAATTAAGTAATATTGAAAATGTCAGAATGATATGTGTAATATATGACACATAAGTGTAGTGTGTGACACGTAAGTGTAATATGTGACACACAGGTGTAATATATGACACATAAGTGTAGTGTGTGACACGTAGGTGTAATATGTGACACACAGGTGTAATATATGACACATAAGTGTAGTGTGTGACACGTAGGTGTAGTGTGTGACACATAGGTGTAGTGTGTGACACATAAGTGTAGTGTGTGACACGTAGGTGTAGTGTGTGACACATAGGTGTAGTGTGTGACACATAGGTGTAGTGTGTGTAAATTTGTTATGTCTATGTCAATTGAATAACGAAAAATTCTATGAATTTACAGAATACTTTTCACCTCAAGGAATAGTTTACAGAATGATTATATTTGATAACTTTATATTATATAATATGATATTAAAAATGACCATGATAGGCCTATGTCTTTAATTTCGTTACAAACCGTCAATAAATTATCATTATTTATGTGGAGGTTGTAACATTGTAAGATGTGTGTTGTGCTACCTTATCTCAAGATGTTATAGAGTAAGAATATTATAAATTAAAATAAATCGCTCTTTATAATTTTAATAACAAATCAAAATGACTCAAATATTGGACAATTTGTATATCAATATAGAAATATTTATTTTATTTATTTTATTTTTCAACTTAATTATCCAATAACTAATATTTTAATTAGGAATGCTAGGGATATCCATAGGTATAATATAGGTATAGTATAGGTATAGGTATAGTATAGGTATATTATACTATAGTCTATAGATAGTGTTTACTCAGTATTAATGTTATCTATCTGAAGAATATATTATTTTAGAAAAAGACTAATATCATATTTAAAGAATTATTAGACTATTTTCTCTATCTTTAGTTACTTCTGAAATTACTTTAAGGGTTAATTAAATGTAATATTTGTTATTCATTTTTGGTTTGTAACTTTCACCAGAGTTAGAGAGATAGCTCTCGTAATTTCACTATAGTGCTATACCTTCATTTGTAGTGTATTAAACCAGGGAGAAATCTTCCTCAATAAACTATAACTATATGGCTTCACCGCATCACAAGTATTGAACCAAATTATTGCTAAAGTATTACCAAAATAGTGTCATAAACAGCATATCAATAGAATCTGCATGGTGAATTTCTGATTTGATAAATAAAAACACTTCTAGTGTATATACTATATTATATAATATACTCTGTTCATTGTATTGTACAGTGTACAATATACAGTGTATATTGTATACTGTACAATGTACACTGTACCGTGTACACTGTACCGTGTACATTTGGAGAGGAACTGCTTAAAGAATAGTAAGTGTATAAAACATATTTACACTTTATAATTTGTATAGGCAAAAGATGTATACAAAATATGAACATCTCCACCTACATACACAGTTAAACAAATCCGATTCCTACGACGATTTTATTATAGGAATCGGATTACAATTGTAAAACAGATTCCTATACAATTTGTTTAGAAAACGGTTTATAAAAACGATTCCTGCAATTATCGTGCAGGAATCGATATTATCGATTCCAAAACTAATTATTGAGAATCGGTTTAAGTTATTGATGTAAGTATTTCATAAGTTATAGGTATATTATTTTTTTAATATAGAAAGAATAACATATTATACCTTTTAATTATTTTAACATATTGATTTAATTTGTATCTATGAAAATTAATTATTAATTATTATTTTAATTTTATAGTTAAGTTAATATACTGAATTTAATAAATAAAATATTATTTTAAAATTAAAATTATTTAAGTAATCTAAATTATCATAATCTATTTCAAGTGGAATATTGAACCACAATCATAATTATATTGATAATACAATTGCTACAATAAACTAATTGCTCAATATTGAATATATATATATATATATATAGCAATTGAATAACATTGTATAGAATTGATTAAATATTGTATTCAATATTATAATGTTATTATTATTGAATTTAAGTTTTAAATATAACTTAAATGAAATTATATAATACATTATAATATATGAGTTAATACCTTTCTACGATACTAATTTTTATTTTATAATTTTATTTTACATCTAAACTTACGTTCAACTTACATCAACAACTTAAGTTATACCGATTCCTATAGTAATAGTTTAGGAATCGGTTTAAAATAAACCGATTCCTATAGCAATTTAAGAATCGGTTTCACATAAACCGATTTCTAAACTTAAATTTTAAGAATCGATTTAAAACCGATTCTCATTAAGACACTCAGGAAACGATAAAAACGCAAATAGGAATCGGATTTTTGTAACTGTGTAGGTTACATTTTCGGAAAAATATATTGTTTATAATGTAAGCTTGTAACACACTATACAATTTTTAAATGAACAATAATAGGTTTTAAATTATTATTTATATGATGAAAACCAAGTGTTCATTATAATATATAACAAAGCAATAATATAGTTGTAACTTGTATACATATAGATGTAGCGAGTGAGATCAAACGTATATCGTATGTCATTTAATATAACAATGAAAACATTGTTTTATAGAAACCGCGTCAAATGTCAGTGATGTCAGTGATGTCAGTGATTACTGGCGCTTAGTAGGTTACTACTAAGTACGTTGCGTAGATAGTCAGCTTTATATCTTGTTTGGCAACATCTACTGATGTAGGAAGTATATATTTATTAAAATTGAATTGACAATTACAATCACTTCGAAATCAGTAAAAAATCATTAAAAACACACACCCCTATACTGTTCAGTGCACAATGTGCACCTACATTGTTTACTTAGGAATGTTATGTTTAAGTCAATATATATGTATGTGTGTAAGACGTAGTTAGTATGACCTACATTGTACGACGTATGAGTGTGTGTGGTGCCTACCTGAAGCGAGTTTAGTGACCGGATGTATGAACAACTTAGGCTTGCTGACGGCTGACCAGGCTATTCTGAAGCCTGTAGAAGTGTATTCGTTATTCAGACACTTGAAGCGTATCAGTATTCTGCGTGTGTATGTGTGTGGGTAGGTATGATCGATTTGAAGAAAGTACTTTGTTTATATCGAGCATGTGTTTATAGTATAGTTAACTAATGTAACCCTGTGAATCCCAGCCATTTTTAATAAAATGTGAAAATAATCTACATTTAACAAAAAGTGTATGCACCTTTTTACAAAATGATTATTCGTATTCAAATATTGATAATATATAACAAGTTATATTTATTTTAAGGTAACATATTATATATATATCGTTTAAAATACATTTTTCATTACCAACATATTTATATACAACGCTAATTATTTAATATTCAATATTATAATATGCTATTATAACACTGTAAATGTGAATTTAAAAATATATGAGCGATAACAGATAGGTCAACGTTCATTTGGTATCATATCAATAGTTGGTATCATCTCAATATGACACCTTCACCCTAAGCATCCTCTACTTGTACAGCGTATACGTCTGATTCTATCTAACTATCACAACATATCATTTCAAACTATAGTTATCATAATAATATACATGTTTTTTCATAAGTATTTCATACAAATAAGAGTCACATGTGTACGATATACATACGGCATAGATACGACACGTTAATATGTGTAGGATATTCGCTTACAAATAATTAATAATTAGATAAACTAATTTGTGTTAACCATGTGCTTAATAATACGAATAATGAACGGTTTGTATATGCTTATATACGGTTCAATACTAAATCATATAGATAGATAGGGTAACCACTTCTTAACAACGTTAGTTTTTATTCGTACTTTTCAATTAAATAAATAGATAAGTATATATAAATGAATTTGAAGAAAGGTAAAACTATTAGTAACCTCCTATAAGAGAATGTTAATATGTAACATTATATTGTGTATACCAATACTGCATGTAAGTTATATTCTTCATAAGGTATTCTTTCATTTGAGATTATTCAAGATTGCGTTTATAATTGAAGTACCCAGATTATTGATTAAACAACAACTGGTAGCCTAGTTAATTAATATTAATAGATTAATAGGTTTACTTTATTTCTGGTTTCGTGAGTTGAACGTGTTACGCATTACCTAATCGGTTTCGATTAACCCCCAAACACCCCCCGACTAACATACGTATCTAGCCCACGTGACTAACCCTCCCCTCTCTCACTACGTGGCGCTAACCTGAACGTGCTAGATTTGAACTCCCTGACCCCCTTCTCGTAGAACAACAGTTGACCGCACATCACTTTGGCCGGAGTGGTGGAAGGGTTGGCGAAACCGTTGTAGAAACTCAGGAATGTACCCCCGCAATGCACTGCGGGTGGGTGGGTTTGTGGTATGCACAGGCGTTTGTGCGTGCGTATACGCATATATGTGTATATATGTGCGTTAGTGCGTGTATTGTGTATATGCTTTACATGGTGTGAATAGTTTTTTTCCTGAATATTTAATTAATAGATAGAAAGATAAGTAAATATTCAGAGGCTAAAAGTAGCTTATATTAATAATATCCTTATAACAAACATATAAAATATTAATGATATAATAATAATAATAAAATAAGATAATATAATACTAATATTGATGTAATACAAGAATATTAACATCAATATAAATAATAATGATGCGCATAATAATATTATGTACATAAAATAAAAATAATAATAATAATAATATTATAAAAGCGATGAATTTTTAACAGAGATTACATTATATTAAATGCTTAATTTTTGAACAAATTTGGCTAATTGTGACTAGACTATTATATGATATTATGTGTATTGGTAGAATATTCTAGAAAATGGGTCCGTAATAGGTTATATTAAATTTCTTTGTGTTAGTATTAACTAAAGGTATTTTAATATAGTATTATCACGCGTATTATAAGAGTGGTGTAATTTAAATAAATTAATAATTATTGGTGAAATTTGATAATTCATAATCCTAAACATAGACATTAAACGTATACTATATATATATATATATATATATATATATATATATATATATATATATATATAACTGCATATGTGTCTCTGTTAGCTAAGATGTCAAACGCATACTCAGTAGGATACGGTTTCAAGCCCCGTCCAGACCATTACAATAGGTTTTAAAATAATATGTATAATTGATGTATGATCTTATATAATTGTGTATAAATAAATGATCGACTCTCGTTAAAACCATGGATGCCTTAACATGGGAGCGGCTTCGAATGGATATTAGAGCCATATATGGTTATAAGTGAAAAATTCATCTAAGTTCCTGGATGGGATGAAAGGACTCCACCAAATAAAAATAACAATAACATTAACAATAACTATAGTATGTATACTTTATGTATACATACTAGTTGTAGGTGTAACTTCAATAATACAAAGGTACACAACTCTACGAATCGACTCTCGTTAAAACCATGGATGCCTTAACATTAGAGCCATATATGGTTATAAATTAATTAAAACGTCATCTAAGTTCCTGGATGAGATGAAAGGACTCCACCAAATTACAATAACTATAACAATAACAATATATTTATGAAAATAAATAATGTTCTCAGCTAAATGGATGTGTAGTATACTATAGTATACTACCTATAGGTATGTATACATCCTTATGTATACATACCTATATACAGGCTATGGGCTCCGTTAATAAGCTATAGACTACAGCCTGTAGACTACAGTATGAAGTGCAAGATACATGTGTCACCGTAAAGAGTGACGCATTATACGATTTAATCTATATTTAGCATAATTAACATATGTGGTAATGTTAGATAGGCTCGTTGATAAGCCTCCCCACGAATTATGTTTATTTCTATATAGGTAATAAGTTATTAATAGGTGAATACATACACACACGTGTGTGCGTATGTATATACGTGTGTGGGTATGTATGTGTATGTATATGTGTGGGCATATAGTAATGTAAGGTTACATTACTAAGGTATTATTACAACCGTCTGTTTAATGAATGCCTATATATACCGGATATGCTGTGTTAACGAATTCCCTAATTAGTTACGTAATAGTTACATAACAATAGTGACGTAACGATAGTGACGTAACAATAGTGACGTAACAATAGTGAACAATAACCGCTTTGTCCTAGATCGAAAGCCATGATGTTCAGCAGTATCTTCTGGTGGTCTTTCACCCTCAGTATCCACACACATTCCACATTGTTACGGTAGGCCAGCGGGTAACCTAGGTGGCGAGGGGTATCGTATACGCGGGGTATCGTATACGTGGGGTATCGTATACGTGGGGTATCGTATACGTGGGGTATCGTATACGTGGGGTATCGTATACGTGGGGTATCGTATACGTGGGGTATCGTATACGTGGGGTATCGTATACGTGGGTATCGTATACGTGGGGTATCGTATACGTGGGGTATCGTATACGTGGGGTATCGTATGCGTGGGGTATCGTATACGTGGGGTATCGTATACGTGGAGTATCGTATGCGTGGGGTATCGTATGCGTGGGGTATCGTATACGTGGGGTATCGTATACGTGGGGTATCGTATACGTGGGGTATCGTATACGTGGGGTATCGTATACGTGGGGTATCGTATACGTGGGGTATCGTATGCGTGGGGTATCGTATACGTGTGGTATCGTATACGTGGGGTATCGTATACGTGGGGTATCGTATACGTGGGGTATCGTATGCGTGGGGTATCGTATACGTGGGGTATCGTATACTTGGGGTATCGTATACGTGGGGTATCGTATACGTGGGGTATCGTATACGTGGGGTATCGTATACGTGGGGTATCGTATACGTGGGGTATCGTATACGTGGGGTATCGTATACGTGGGATATCGTATGCGTGGGGTATCGTATACGTGGGGTATCGTATGCGTGGGGTATCGTATACGTGGGGTATCGTATACGGTATTCCGCAATCGTTAGCTTTGTGATGATTGGCTATAGCTACTTCGGTATAAGCGAGTTTACTTACTTTCATAGGTTTTAATTTTAAAAAGATATATATATATATATATATATATATATATATATTTGTCTGGGGTCTATGGCTCAGTGGGACAACCAACAGCTAGTAAACTATAGGTCCCGGGTTCGACTCCAGGCAGTTCTTGTTTTTCTCTCGTGTTTATCAATAACTTAATAAACGATAAATCAAAACACAAGACAAAATGTGACTATGTGTATTGTAATGTCCGTGGCCCCTCGCAGTTATTTATAACATGTACAAGTCTATGACTTCTTAAGGGGTCCATTTGTATCCGATATTATTATATTTGTGATTCAATAAATAAATATTATATAATAAGTAACGATATGGCGTGGAAACAGACTAGGGCAAAAACATTGAGATCGCTAACAATGTTATGTCACCGAACAAGTATTGTATTCACACTGGTAATTATCAGTTATCAGTGATTATAATCACCGGGGAAAGATGCTCAGTAAACAATAACGTAATGGAACAACAAGTTTCGGCGGATGATTAATTAAATATGACGTACGGCGTATGCGGATGTGACGTCATAACTGGCCTACGAATCACGGGATCGCTAGAGTCTCAAGGTGACCTTCTGGTCGTGTTAGTGACACATAACTAATATGCTCGTACCTATAGGTTGGTATACGTATAGCTATAGTATACATATATGCTATATTGCTCAATAGCATATAGTCTATGTATATATATATATATATATATATATACATGTATATACAGCCACCTTAATTAATAATAACACATATACGCGAGCAGATATCATATCATGCATGTGTTGATATTCCGTAGTGTACGTACTATCACAACTAACTATGTAATCTGCAGTATTAGTATACCTTATCGCTCCCATGTGTTATCATTGTTATCATTGTTGTTACGGTTATTATTATGATAATTATATGTATTATCGTAATCCTGCTATTGTTATTATTAATATTACTTAAACAATATCGCTAATAATATTTCCACAAATATATTGTTATATATAAATATATATATATATATATATATATATATTGATATATATATATATATATATCTATATTACAAGATTTTTTTTATAAACAAATACAATTCCATTAACTAATTCATTCACACACACGCCGTACAATGTACTCTATCGCAGTACACGATCTCTACTAGTAATTCGCTACGTCCAGCTGTGGTCAGTCGGTCGTTACCCCACCTGGTAGACACGACAACGTATCGCCTCGCCTGTCACGTGTCACGTGTGAGTAACCTTGGTTACCACGTACTGTGACGTACTTAGTATTCACCCTCTTGTCTACGAACATTATAACCCTAAATACCGAGTACACGAGTACTTTAAATGTGTGATGTATAAGATATATCTTATCAAATAGAAATACATATATTCTTAGTTGATTATATTACAGCAGAAGACATACAGTAGTGAACATATTCATATCAGGTATTTTTACTATAGTGTATATAGTGTATATATATATATATATATATAGATATATATTATATATAATATATATATATAAGTCTGGGGTCGATGGCTCAGTGGGACAACCGAAAGCTAGTAAACTATAGGTCCAGGGATCGACTCCAGGCAGTTCTTGTTTTTCTCTTGTGTTTATCAAGAACTTAATAAACGATAAATCAAAACACGAGAATAAAAATGTTACTATTTGCTTTGTATTGTCCTGGGCCCCTCGCAGTTATTTATAACATGTACAAGTCTATGACTTCTTGAGGGGTCCATTTGTATCCGTTATTTGTATTGTATTCAATATATATATATGAGATTCAATAAATAAATATTATTATAAATATTATATATATATACAAATTAGATAGTTGAACCCGATATTTGGATCACTAGTAGCTATAGTTTGTAGCGGGGGGGTTAGACCCTACCGGTAGTGGTGTTGCCTACCTGGGCTAGTTAGTTCACCTCCGACACCTGTTCTGAACATCGGCCCACATACGCTGTCGTTGTTAGCCGCCGGGAAGGATTTCCATTCTGAAATAATATCAGCATTTTGATGTCGTATGTCGTATGTCGTGCACATATGTATGTCGTATGTCGTGCACATATGTATGTATGTCGATAGTTATGTATAATATATAGCATATGTGTATTGGTTATCATGTGTCGACGTAACTTACTAAGTAGATCGAGGGCCTGTGGGCGTGGTCAACGTATAGTTTGTTGCGCATGCGCATTATGTAATGTACACGAATATAGACATTTATATTATATAAATATAAAATTCCTAAAAGGTATCTACATATCTACATATATATATATATATATATATATATATATATATGTATATATATATATATATATATAGATACATAATTCTAGCAATATACACTCCGCACAATACAGCGCACTATAAACACACACGTATAAGTATTGCGCGTTATTGATTGTCACGCTGTTCTGGCGCATCGCATGCGAACAAAGGAATACCTGATCCGCGTTTAATAGCTACACGTGATAGCCGCGGCGGCTGCGAGGACATGACAGCGAGGACATAGCCTCGAACACGTCGTCACGTGATAACACGCTCCTCACGTGACCGCGCTGAAATGTGATTACTAGTTGCTGCCGAGTTTAGCGGCGCGGGGTTTGTGCAACACGTGACAGCTATACGTATGTGTACCACGTGTAAGGAAATCGTAGTGTGTGTACTTGCGGTGTACACTTTACTATATAAGTCACGTGGTACATTGTTCACTATAGGGCGCTAGTTTACGAAGCTCGCACGTATAGCGTAGGTGCAGTCTCGATACTCATAGCAATAGAATATATATATATATAGAGCACCGAGATTATACATCGAGTAAAGAGAGTTGAAGTTTGGTCACTGTAGTAATACATTACTAGATATAACTACTGTAGGTATTGTAAGTAGGGAAGTTTAGAGCTATATAATGCTAAGCTATATAATATATCTCTATAAAGATGTAATCTATCTTTATAGAAAATAAACTGATGCCGTTCGGCTTCGAGTGAGTTTAAGATTTAAATGTAGTTTACAGTATGAGAGCTTATCGACCTATCCTACTTTACACCAGCACACTAACAGCTTACGGACATCAATTCTTCAAATTACTATATATAGTAATGTATATACCATATATGTAAAGGTATATACCATATATCTTAATGTTTATCTTAAGTGACGTCATGTATTGAAGATAAGATATTTCACGTTAATGAGATAAGAGATAAGAGAGATTTCAGAGATAAGTTAGTACAGCTAAAGCTCTTTAGGTGTTCAAACTTTCGGAGATGAAGTTGTAGGTTCCGGAGAAGCCGCGCTGTCCTCTGTCGACGTAAGTGGACTTGTACACCAGTTCTATGATCTGTTTGAATATGAATGTGGCGTTGAACTGTTGAACTTTCATATATGTTCATGTATTTACAATTCGTAAATATCATATAATTCTATTTTATTATTTATTATATAATATTGATCATAATATATATTGTTATTTTCGTTGTTATTTTGATTTGGTGGAGTCCTTTCATCTCATCCAGGAACTTAGATGAATTTTTTACTTATAACCATATATGGCTCTAATATATATATATATATATATATATATATATATTATACTACATATACAATTCATTCCTCGTAGTTGGGAATCCGGTTATCTTAGATAACCGGACTTCAAACACTTTTTCTAAATTTGTACGAAATAATAATTATTAATTGTTAATTGTTAATTGTTAAGTACAGTTAAATGTGTCAGATTATATCGGCAGATTTTGTTAAAATCAGCTCATATTTTATATTCTATTTAATTGTTTAATATATTGACACGTAAATAAAAGTGTATTTAAATAATACATTATATATATATACCTATGTATAATAATGTATAGAATAATTTAATATCGTATGTGTGTATTTATATAATAAAACCTGCTGGTATCGAAACCTTCGAAAGTATAACTATGGGTACACTTATTATAATATAAAATGTACTTAATTTTTCCTATGACGTTAAGGTTCCGAATATAAGCATTAACACATCTATGTAAATACAAAGAATATGTGTGGGTGCATGTGTTTGTGTGAAAGTGATTATGTGTCTGTGTGAATCTATGAGTATTGGTATGTATATATATACAATGCACTGTGAATGTGTATGTACAATATGAATGTATGTGTATGTATGTAAATGTATGTACGTGTGTTTATTAATATATGTGTATGTATGTGTGTTCATATGTGTGTATGTGTGTGTTACTCCATTGATGACGAAGTAAAGAAGGCAGTTCGCTAATCGGTTATAATCGGTTATAATCGGTTATAATAAGTTAATTGGCTAATCGTTAGAACTGCTCGGGTCAATATGTCACGGTAATAAACTCTTAAACTCATAAAGGTTAACAGTTCGCATATCTATATATTACGATGAATTCTCTTAACCAATAACTGAACTTCTCTTTAATCCAGATTACAATTGTAGGGAGCTCATTAAAAGCGTCATTTGTATAGTTATGTAATTATGTATTTATGTAGATATTTAGTTATGTAGTTGTGTAATTATATATGTATGTAATTAAGTAGTTAATTAATTAAGTAGTTATATAGTAATGTAGTTATATGTCGACCTAAAGTCGTTAGCTTCACATGATCCTACATCTTAATATAGCATTAGTATAGCATTATCATTATAGTGATCGCCGGTGTAAATAACAATATTATAAGGATACACTAACGTTGCAATCATGCAAGTATAGTATACGTATAGTATACGTATAGTATACTTATATACGTATAATATATACGTATTCCCTTGACGAGTTTATCGTAGGGCAATATTATACTTCTGCCGGCATACTTCTTAATGAATATTTAAATAGTTCACCTTATTGTGAGGATTCTCTTTTACGTGTAGAGTTTTGTTTACTCCTAATGTATATTTTCTTGTTCATATACATATATAATATACATATATATGTATATTGATATATATATATATATATATATATATATATATATATATAATTCATACGGTATTATAATAATCATAATAGTTCTATTCACATATATGCGATACGGATATCAATTACCTGATGTAAAGAGACGATTGGTCGAGGCCGATTCTTACCGCAAATTCTCATCAACAGGTGTCGCATGTTATATAGGTCAATCGTGTAGATGTCCACGTACTCGAACAGACATCTTTAATCGATTGCGAACATTATTATGAAAATAATTGCGATTATCGATTATCAAAATAAGTTATGCGAGATGGTCTTCTCATTAAAATCACGTGATACTGTGGTCAAGGGCATGTCCTTGTTGCGGTTTTAACGAGGCTCCTGTCACGTGACAATCGCACACAGTATTCGGTAGGACACTATCCTCCAAACGGCGTACAGGCATCATTATTTCATTATAGATAGGATATGTAGACCTATTCGAGTGTATGACTTGTCGTACATTATCGTGCACTAGTGATGTGTAAACAAAGCCGAGATGCTTAATGCCGAGCCGAGCTTTTAGTTATTGATGCCGAGCCGAGACTTTTATTTTCGGAATAAAACGAGCCCGATCCGAGTTAAGACTTTAGGTAATTGATAGACAATATCAAATCTCGGCATCGATGCTTTAGATTTGACTGGCATCATTCACAGCACTAGCGTACACACATAGATCTACGCCACAACGAACGGCCATTAATGAAGGAAATGAAAACTAGCATAAATGTTACTGAGTTAACCATATACTATAGTTAAGTTCGTCTTTACATTACTAGGGGACAGTAACCTAATACGGACAGTTTAACAATAAATTGCCTTAACATTTTATGACTCATTATTTGTATTCAAAAATTACAATATATTAATATTATATGATTATAGAAATTATTGTGATTTGAAAATTTTATTTTATCTTTTAATTTCATAGATAACGGTGGTTTCCGTATTCGGTACTCATGTCCGAATACGGACACCCTATATACCACTAGATAAATTATATATTATTGATGAATAAATCAGACGAATTACAATTACATTATTTATAATTAAATTTATGAACAATTTATTCTAATTTAATTAGTTAATAATTTATTTATTTTTTTAATTAATAATACAATTTAAATATCTAAATAATATTTTTTTTTAGATTTAGCATTATTGGTGGTGTTAATATTATAACGCACGCGATTTTTATGAAAATAGTTCAAATTCTGCGCGCTGATTGGTTATAGGATGTCCATATTAAGACATCTAGAGTGTCCGTATTAGGAACTTATATGACCTCTAGATATATGCGTATAACTTAATGAATATTTTATAACAAATATATAAATCATATATATAATTTTAGAATGCTTTATTTTATAATAATATATTGTTATATTTTATATAGATACATTTGTATATTATCGAGAAGATTTTAAGTTGAAATTTGTTTTCATAAATTTAAAAACGTAATAAAAAAATCAGTTTATTTGATATATCATCAATATTTTGAATAATTAAAAAATAAAAATACTTATTTAGACTATTTATATAATTATGAATATTTTATTCATTAAACATTTTTTTGTAGGATTTATGGGATACCGAGAGTGTCAGTATTCGGGAACTGTCCGTATTCGGTTACTTTCCCCTTTATGAATACATGCAGGTTTACGTGCTTGCCTATGGGTTAACATTGTAACACGGGTATAAGGGTTTACATTGTAACACGTATGCTACCTACCCAGCTTGATTCGGAGGGTCTAGGTTGAATATGTCAAACGTTATGTTTATTCTTTGTCGAGAATTCGCATGAAATCTGTACCTATTAAATATTTATGAGTTATTAATTATTAATAATATATATATATATATATATATATATATAATAATAATAATAATATCAGATTGGCAATAGCCTGGATGAAAGAAAAAGCATGGTTTGTCGAGTCTTTCACCCAATAGATTATAAGGAGAAAAATAGATAATTATATTAACATAATGAAAATAAAATAAAGGATAGGATAACATTATAATTAATAAGATAATTACAAGTATATTATTAATAGTTACACGAAACAATTAATACAAAATTAAATAAAAACAAAATTTAAATTTAAAAAAAAAAAATATTTTGTTAAGTATCAATTGTACATGTAATTTATATTGGTGACACGCATATTGACAATGGCTTTTCAACTTTTAAGGTGTGGGTTCGTCAAGTCCTATGCCTTAAGGATCATACTTGCGCCAAGAACATGAACACTGGCAACATTTACCGCCAATAAATGCACCTTTACTCCCAACTACATACCACTATCGCTAATAATGCCACCAAATATAACACATCCAAAAATCTAAATAGAATTAATACATTTTGTTTTTATTTGATTTTCTTAAATACTTAAAAGTAAACATATTTATAAAAAAAACATCAACGATAAAATAATAATAGTAAAAAACTCCTCATAATCTAAATCATCATTTCATAAAATAATAAAATTAAATTCTAAGTTAAAAGGGTAATAACATAAATATAAAAGATATAGTATAAAATAAAACTATAAAATAAATAATAAAATATAATATAAATAAAATATAAAGTGAAAAATCAATAGTCATACATAATAATCATTAATATCATTAATCAATATATATCATTAGTCAATTATTACTGATCATTATCTTTAGTCAAATATCATTAGTATAATTATCATTAATTCGTTATCACAATTCAGTTATCATTAGTCAAATTCGTATCATTAGTTAATTATAAATAAAGTTAAAAATTAAATTAAAGAAATTAAATTCACTTCCTCTTCCTAAAATATAAAAACAATGTATATAATCTATAAAATAGTAAAAAAAAAGCGATAAAAAAATAAAAAGTATAATTTTTTAAAGTGTCAATTGTAAAATGCACTATTAAAATTAAGTGTTATTATATAAACTTATCAAAACTTTTTTTATAATTTGTACTAAATGATTTTAAATTATTTTTTATTCTTAAAACTTTTTTTAAATTATTCCATAACTGTGGTCCCATATTGGATATACAAAAATATTTTCTTTGCGTCCTTATTCTATGAAATAAGAGATTGTTGTAAGACTTTATTTTAAATAAATTCTGTAAAATCAAAGGTAGAGAATAATTTCTGGCCCTGAACATGAATTTAACAGTATCCAATTTAACAATATCATCAAACTTTAAATTATTATATTTAAAATAAAATGTATTGTACATCAATGCATTATTACATATACATCTTAAAGCTCTTTTTTATAACATATTAATTTTTAGAAGGTTCGAACTATAAGTATTTCCCCAAATATGGGCACAGTAATATAAGTGGGAATTAAAAAAATAATTATAAAGTAAAAATAATGCCTTACTATTTAATTTTAATTTTACTTTATTTAAAATAGCAATAGATCTTGATAACTTTGTGCATATATAATGTATTTGTCTATTCCAGTCTAATTTATTGTCAATAATAATACCCAGAAATGTTATCATTTCTAGGTTACGTATTTCTTTATTATCAATTTTAAGTTTTAATTTAACATTATCATTTATATTTCTTATATTGAATAATAAAATATTAGTTTTATCTATATTTAATGACAATTTATTAATATTTAGCCATATATATAATTGTTCAATTCCACATTGCATTTTATTCTCAAGCTTTGACATAGATGTATCCGAAAAAATTAAGGTGGTATCATCCGCAAATAAAATAGGTTTGAAAATAGAGGATATATTAGGTAGATTGTTTATATATAATAAAAATAAAATAGGTCCTAATACAGATCCCTGTGGAACTCCACACTTAATATTTGTTAAATTAGATTTAATATCTTTATTAAAGACATATTGCATCCTATTAGATAAATAACTCTTTAAAATGTCTAAAGAAATACCTCTTATCTAATATACATATAGCTTTTTTAAAAGAATATCATGATTTAATGTATCGAAAGCTTTTCGTAGATCAATCGATAATATAGCACATTTATTTAGATTTTCAAGCTTTTGACAAACAGTTTCAATAACATCTACTAAAGCATCTGCTGTTGAAATTTTATTTCTGAACCCATATTGACATTTACTTATTATATTAAATTTATCTAAAAAATTTAATAATCTATTTTTTATTAATTGTTCTAGAATCTTAGAAAATTGTGTTAACAACGAAATTGGCCTATAATTTTCTGGTTTAGACTTATCAGATTTTTTAAATAATGGTACCACTTTATCTATTTTTAAAATATTAGGAAAACCCCTTCAGAAAAAACTCTATTAAACAAATATGATAAAATTTGACTAATTTCAATACTAATTTTTTTAATTAAAAACATATTTATGTCTGAACAATCATTACACTATTTAAGTTTTGAATTACTAATTTCTTTCTGAATTTCAAAACTTGATGTAGGTAAAAAAAAAAAAAAGTGTATTATTATAATTATTTGTCATTGTAGTATATATATTATTATCACATAAATTTGTTTTTATTTTATCAGATAATTCTATACCTAGTACTAAAATAATTATTAAATTCTTCAGATGAAGGAGTATTTAATTCTTCATTAGATTGTATTTTTTTTTTTATTTAATAATTTATTTATTACAAACCAAGTATATTTACTATTATTACTATTATTATTTATTTTAAATGAATAAAATAAATAGTCAGACCTACGCAATAGAGATGTAAGAATATTTTTATATTTTTTATAAAATTTAAATTTGTCCGTTGTCCAATGCTTTATTAATTTCTTATACATTCTATTTTTTTTATTTATACATTTAATAAGACTAAAATATAACCATGGTTATTTATTTTTACTCTTTTCTTTAACTTTTATAATAGGACAATGAATGTTATATAATTGTATTAAGTTATCAATGAAATAATTAAATATTGAATTTATATCATTATTAGAATAAATATAATCCCAATCATATTTAGATATACTTTCTCTAAATTTTAATATCGATTTATCATTTATTTTTCTTATAAATTTATATTTTTTAAAGTATTTTTTCATTTTTTTATTATTATTATCATATATAACATAAATAGGTAAGTGGTCACTAATGTCACTAATTATAATCCCGTTACTTATGGGTTTTTCATTAACATTACAATATATATTATCTATTAATGAATTTATAGTATTTCCATATCTTGTTGGTCTGGTTACTAAAGGAAAACATCCCATACTATAAATTGTATTTATAAAATGTTTATTATAATTATTATTAACATCTAAAATATTAACATTAAAATCCCCAACTAAAAATAAATTATTCTTTACTGAAAGCATATTAAAATTATTATATATAAAATCGCTAAAATTAATTATATTTGATTTCGGAGATTTATATATCCCACTAATAATTATATTTGTATTACTTATATTTAATGATATAGTGACTATATCTAAAAAATTGGGTATTGATATACATAAATTATATAATGTATTATAAATTAAATCATCTTGAATACAAATAGACACACCACCACCAACGTTATTATTTGTGATACCATTATTATTTCTAACTACATGAATACTATTATATTTATCAATTGTATAAATATCTTTATTTATTTCTTGAAACCAAGTTTCAGTAATAAGTATAACATTAAATTTAAATTTACATTCATCTAATAAAAAAATGATATCATCAAAATGTTTAATAACACTATGTGCATTTATATGTATAATAGAAATTCCTTGATTAGACTCTATGTCTATTGAATCAATATTTAAATAATTACAATTTATTTTTGGAATTATATTCATAAAATCATCTGACATATATTTAGTATTATTATTGATATTATCACTATTATTATAAACATTGTATGTAAATTCAATATCATTAATGTCAGAAGGACAATTAACATTATTTATCATTATATATGTTAAGTAAAAGAATGTAAAAATATAAAAATTTATATAATTATAAAATAAATGAATTAATAAATGTAAAAAATATATGGATTAAAATATATACAATAAAATATAACTAAAATAATTATGCAATCAAATAAGAACCTATAGATTTAAATTCTATTTATTATAATAACTTAATTGTGTAATATCTGTAATTATTATTTTATTTGTTTTATCTGTACTAATATATACATTATTATTATATACCCATGTATTAGTAATTTTTTTAGATTTTAATAATTGTCTGGTATTATAAAATAAGTTATTTATATTAGTAATAAGAGTAATATATATTACTCTTATCCTGTTTATATTTTAGTACCTTTGAAGTCTATATCTCAATTATATATAATACCTATAGGTGACTTTACAATTTAAAATATTATAACATAAATAAATAGAGGAACGTATGTGTTCTAAATATGTGATAACACACATATTATTAGAACATATATTCTAAATAGGTATATGTATTTCTTTTATAAATATGTAGAATTGGAGCGAAACGGAATTGTACACTGTCTTGTAATAAGTATAATATGTTACATATGTATATAGAATTCTTACATTTATATATATATATATATATATATATATATATATATATAAACATATATACGGGTGGTATGCTGGTACGGTGACGTTATCAACTCGTTCAACGTAAATATTGTATTCACACGCATGTGTTCTTACACCGACATTATTTATGAAGTTATCGAACTCGCACGTGAATTTCAAACATCAGTAGAAAGGGAAACTTGATATATAATTTAAGTTATATTTGTAAGAGGTCGTATATTTAATAGATCGCCGAAGAGAGGTCATTCAAATAGTTGGTGCTTGGTTGTAGATGGATTTTAGTTTGATAGTGGTTGGGTTTAGTTTTAGTGGAGTTCTTAATATATCCATATATGTATCCAAGACGAATGAAATCGATGTGTTTTAAACCTGACAACTTTAAACCAATATTATAATAACTTCTAATACTTCATGAGTAGATAGCCGTGATTGGATGTATGGGGTGTTATGGGTCAGGACATAACTTAGTGTTATAAACACACTGCACACTCACAACAACATCTAATTACATGCAACTTCGCTACTAGATCAGTTTATATTCAGGTTTATCATGTACACAAACCGCAACGATTCAAGTCTAGTAAATCATTAGAAGTAGTAAACGAACTTAACATGTAACAGGTATCGATAATATCAATCGTAATCTTGTACCGTGTAATCTACTACTTAAACAGTGTATAAAAAGTGTATAAACAATGTATAAACAGTGTATAAACAATGTATAAACAGTGTATAAACAGTGTATAAAAAATGTATAAACAGTGTATAAACAGTGTATAAACAGTGTATAAACAATGTATAAACAGTGTATAAACAGTGTATAAACAGTGTATAAACAATGTATAAACAGTGTATAAACAGTGTATAAACAGCGTATAAATAGTGTATAAACAGTGTATAAACAATGTATAAACAGTGTATAAACAGTGTATAAACAATGTATAAACAGTGTATAAACAGTGTATAAACAATGTATAAACAGTGTATAAACAGAACACCGTAGACTGTATATCTCCGCTTCGTTATACAACTTCATATACAAATATCCGATAAAACATGATATTAATATGATAAGAGCCAATATCAAAACATAATCAGATAATAAACTTCCTATATTGGATTCTGAAGTTAAAACGAGAATAAAGTAGCTAACATTTAGAAAATCGCCAGGAAGATATAATATATATACGCGTTATATAACGCGCTAGCTAATGAAGCGTGAAGGAAGTGCAGTCAACAAGTGTTCACAAAGCTCTGCCACAATTGTTGGTCATGTGACATCAATGACCTAAATAATGGACACAATCACTAGTTACACCAATACATGCTATAACCTCGAGGTTATATGAGGTATTGGTTATACCAACCCACAAAGAAGGAGACTCGTGTGATGTAAATGTTAAAACTACAGACAAGTTAGAATAGTAAAGCATACAAGTCAAGTTTGATTGAGAATCATTATTATCCGATTAAATTCATAAGATGAACATATTTTTAAAGAATAGCGGATATGCATCCGGAATGGAGTAATATTATAATACTTACTTCTAATTGAAGAATTCTGACGGAGAAGCATATAGAAAATTAAATTAACCTATTTCATAATTTCATTGATTTTAAGATTTGCAAAGGTCATATACTTACTGGCCGGTAGAAACAACAAATTTTCAAGAACTAACTGATAAATTAGCAAAAGGTGACATAAAGTATACCTATACCGTATAAGGTATAGGAATAAGGGCACACAAGAGTAACATCGTAGTCAATTATAGAGTAAATATTATTACAACGTAGTCAATGGTAATCAAGCCGTGAATTAAGCCGTACATCCATATACAACGCTACTAGGGAAACTTCATGAATTCAAGTATATAGGTACAACGCTGCCTAATGACGGTTCGTGTGAAACAGAATAGGCCTAGTTATGTCAACGTTATCGATGTACACATTGTACACAATCTGGAATAGTATACATAGTCACTGAATACTCTCATTACCAATCATTAGCTATGTGAATGATCGCGTGTGAATGTTAACCGTGCCTCTCTCCTAATATATCGTAAGGACATTGTAAGGACATCGTAAGTATTCTAGAACAAAACGATTAGGAAATTGTTAGGTATTACACATCATGAGAGAAAAATTTAATAATTTGTTAAGTGCATGATGATGTCATCGATATATATAGGCTTGTAAGCATATTTTATAGACAATAACAAAAACATTGAAATGGACACGAGTTTCGATACCAAATGATGGTATATTACAGGGAGTGGTTAGCGGAAGAAGATCGGGTGAAACCGGATGACGAATAACGCGTGTGGGAGGCCACGTGATGATGAGTCAATGACAGATGACGTCATCGCCGGAAACGATGTGTTGGTAACACGAGAGCTATTATTCACCCACTCTCAATGTGTGTGTGTATGTGTGTAGGTAGGTAGGTAGGTAGGTAAATATACGTGATTATAACAATATATGTAATACACGTGTGTATATATAGTTGTGTATGTATATGTGTTTTTGTGCATATATCGAGTAATAATGAACGTGTAAATGTCGAGTGTGTTCTATAGCACGTGATACGAGAATGTCACGTGGGTATCAAGTGTGTGTCACGTGGGTATCAAGTATACTATTCAGCTGTCTCTGCGTTATTTAAATGTCACGTGACCATATGCTCGGTCATAACTTGTATATGTTAAATCATCGATATCAAGAAATTCTCTCTCTATATAGATGATGTTAAATATGCAATTATTCCTGCACATTCACTATATCCACGGATAATAACACATACGCCCACCATTTGTAGATAAGTTAAATACCGGTATGTGTTGATAGCACAACCAATGTTTGCCCAGAGCCAGTCACTTTATTACGTGGAGATTAGGTCAGTCACCTTATTTAATAGCAACACTTGATACACCAATCTTGATACACACGTACACGCGTGATGCCTGCAAATAGTAGCATATCATAGTGTTATATGTGTATAACTCTTGCGTATTTGTGGCATGTGGCATGTGGCACGTGCGTAGCACACATGCCATCGTCTCAATAAGTAGTATCGATTAAACACGATTAATTAAGTTGAGTACAAAGTGTTCTCGGAATATAAAATATTCTAATTTGGTGAATTGGTGAAAGTTAATACTTGTCAAATATTAATGAACGTTACTTTTATATATATATATATATATATATATATATATATATATATATATACAGTGAAAGCCGCTTACTTCGACAGCCACGTACATCGATAATTCGGCTACATCGACATTTCGAGATATTTTTGTTGGATTTACACCTATTTACATGTAAATTAATCCGCGTACATCGACAATCCACTTATATCGATAATTCGGCATTATCGACATATTTATGAGGTAATATTTGGAATTGAATTCACGTATATCGACAAATTTGATTATAAAACAAATTATTTACAAATTTTAATTTATATGAAAAGTATTCCCATAGTATTCATTTATATTCCCCTATAGGGGTATACTACACAATATCGTCAGTATATCTATAAATAACTTGATCTTTAATATCTTACGTAATTGGTCAATATTTTTATACGCCTACAAATGTGTAACATACATAATATAATATGCTATAATATATTATATCATATTATATAAACCTATTGAATATTGTATATATACTATAATATATTATACACTATAGTGTATAATAAGTATACTTGTATATCAGTATTAATACTATATTCTATTTATGTTAAATATAATTAATTATAATATTATAGTTTTATAATAGTAAAGTACGCGAGAGATACAAAATGTGTACTCAGTTATTGATACATAGTTTTTATCATATACAAATATCAAAACATTAACATAAGTAAAAAGTAGTAAAGTAACAATGAACTATATAATCCGTATTCATATATGATTGTGTCAGTAGTGTATAGTACCCTTAATTACTTTCGTCACTATTACGTACTAATACCTATGACTCATTGTGTAGGTATATATTTATATTCAATTTATATCTAAATATCATGTTATCCATTATAAGTAATCTTATATATAGTTAAATATATTGTATTATAGTACAATATGGCACGGTAATACTATAAACTATTATATGATATAAAAATACATTGCATGGATCAACTCTCTGAGTACAAATCGGTGGTGCAGTGCTTCACCAGATGCAGGTATATGAGCTCAATTGTAATTAACAAGTATTAAAATAGATTTTGGTCATAATATCAATAGTATCAAATGTATTGGCGTAACTTGTTAACATGTCGCATCACGAATTGTTACGTCATTAGTTTCCATTGTATTTTTTTATTTTTTCTATATCCTATCTTATATTTAATAAAGTAATTCATTATTATACAATATGTCTAAATATCATCATATTATCTATTATACATCATTGTATTTCGAATATGTAAACTAATAGTATATTATAGTATGCATATATACATACATGCAATAATTTAAAAGTAAGATATAACTATATAACAAAAACTATCAAAAACATAAATAATAAAATAGACAAATATTCTTATAAATTTAAAGATCGTGAATTAAATAAGCCGATCCAGGATCGCCGGTCAATTATCGCGATCCTGCCCATCACTGACTATACTGTATACTATATAGGTTAAGTATAACCTATACTTTATATTTAAGTATAATATATACTATATACTATACTATACTATATATTATATATTCTACTATAATATAATATACTATATACATTTAAGTAATACTTTGTAATATATTCTTTGATTGAATTGCGATGGGTGTGTAAATAATTAGTTATTGAATATTAAAAATATTAATATTATTTAATAAACATGTAATTAAACCGTTGTTGTTATTATATTATATGCATATATTATATATTACAGTCAATTAATTATAAATAAACTAATGCGTTATACATCATTAGGGATACGCCCCTATCGCTCATATCGACAATCCGCCTATATCGACATTTTTGGAGCTTACACAACCATGTCGATGTAAGCGGCTTTCACTGTATATATATATACATTAAAGATATTAATTTAAACAATAGTGAACGAGTTGTGTTCGCCTGTACACAAAATCGCTGCGAACATTGGTTTGCGAGATAATCCCCGTACCTATAGTATCCTATAGTATCCTATAGTATCCTAAAGTATCCTAGAGTATCATATAGTATCCTATAGTATCCTATAGTATCCTAAAGTATCCTAGAGTATCCTATAGTATTATATAGTATATTATAGTATCGTATAGTATCATATATTACCTATATATATAGTATACTATAGTATCGTGTAGTATCATATAGTACCTATATATATATATATAGTATACTATAGTATTGTATAGTATCATATAGTATCCTATAGTATATTACTACTAGACGGCACAAACCTACAACCGGTGCTGGTCAGAGTATCATCGTTGAACTGAAGACCTGTTTTCCTCGTGAAGCCGGGTGAACTGAATATTCCCGTGCGGTTTGCATTAGCGCTGGTGTAGTATCGGTCGCAACCTAAACGATAGAGCAACTTGTGTTATAGTACCCGACGGTAGTAGTAGTCACTGTATTAATATGATACTGTAGTCAGATACTATAAACTGATACTAAACTCGTGCGAATATGCACACGAATATATTTTGATGGATAAAAACCGCGAATATTCAAAATAGCGGCGTTTATTCGCAAGTTTGGCCTCAGAGTTACGCTATTTGATTACTTCCTAATATGGCATGTGAAGTGAGCGGATTCTATTAAGGGGGTGGAGGTTGGTATTTATTATTAATTCGATAGCAGTGCTAGTCAGTGATGGATCTAGGGAAGGACACGAGAAGGACACGAGAGGCATGGTAGTGCCCCCTACAGTGATTACGTTGTATCTTTGCATCAATATTTTATGTTTATATCGATATATCTCCGAAATCTACTGCAACATATTTAAATGTATTAATATATGATATATGTATTTTTGAATTGTACACCTTAACTAATTGCTGCTATGTCCTACGATGCTATGTCCTACCATGGTATGACCTACCCTACCTCCTTGATAGTTATGATGTTTTACATGTACTACAAATAACTAACGAACCAGTACAATTATTTTTATAGAAAATTTAAATGACAACTTTAATATTTATTAACAAATTTGGATTTTTAGAAATATAGTTATTTTATCTAATACATTAGATTGTAAATTAATAGTATATATATATATATGTATAGGGTACCTAAACCTGTTATATGTATTATATCACAAATAATAAATTTCAATTTAACTGAAATTTAAAAAATTCTCTATACCTAATATATTTAATATATATATTATTTTTATATATATTTAATATACATATTATTAATAATCAATTATTTCATTAACGTCGTCAATTTTTATATAAATATAAGTTATGACTATTAATAATCATATAACTCTCGACATATAACCAAACATGCGATAATAATGTTTATAAATATATATATATATATATATATATATATATATATATATTTATATCCTAGAAATTCATAAATTTACATTACATTAGTTAACTCCTAAATATGATACATAGGTTAATTCCTTATTAACTCCTATAGGTTAAATCCTAGGTTAACTCATTATTTATAATCTATGTATACAGTGCGTACTATTTATTTTTGATATAGTTAGATTATATATATATATATATATATATATATTTCTCTTCAAGAAACTACTTACATTGTATCTATTTAATATAAAACATTAACTTCATATATATGGTCGGCCTATTGTTTCATTAGCACAGTTTGTAGTCATATAGGATATATATAACCTGACAATGTAAACATGTAAATATATGTATATAGTTCTATAAGTTTCAAAATTTTAAGAATATATTTAAAACTTTCAGAGTTACAAAAAATATAGGCGCAACTTATTGTTAAAGGTTTGGCGAGGAACACTGTGATGTAAATACAGTGGAACGGAGCAGTTCGTAAGTAAACTTACAGCAGAGCAAATTAATATCTACTTGCGCAATCTGTGGAACTTAACGAATCATAGAGTAGTATATATCCTATAGGTTAAAGTTAGATGGGCTCAACTGCATTGAGGACTCGTGTTATTTGTTCGTTTTATAATCACAGTCAATGAATTAGCATCATTAATAAGTAACGATTTACCGTTACTTTACGTATCTACTAACAATTCATATATACACGCGCACGCGCATACACACACACACACACATATATATATATATATATATATATATATATATATATAAAGATACAAAATGTTACTATTTGTATTGTATTATCCGGGGCCCCTCACAGTTATTTATAACAATAAGTCTATTACCTCTCGAGGGTACCATTTGTATCCGCTATTTGTATTATATTCAATATATATAATATATATATATATATATATATATGATATTTCAATAAATAAATATTATTATTATTATTATTATTATTATATATATATATATATATATATATATATATATATATATATATATATATATACACATAAAAATAAACATGTGTATATATGTGTATGTAAATGTTTAGTAATATGGCATTATACTTTAAATAAATACCAATATATAATAGTATAAACATACGTATGACATACGTCTCGTATAACAGTCGTATGTGCGCTCACGAGTATGTTAAATATAAAAAATAAATTACTGTTGGATTAATGCACTTCGTGCGGCCGGGCGGGAGGGCGGGGGGAGATGATAGGTTATAATCTCGACGTGAAATACGATTAGTGGCCAGTCACGTGGGCTCACATGTGATGCACACGTGACCACGTGTTCAACAATCACGTGATTCTCTCCGGAGACCGCTGCCGCCTCCTCCTCGCGAAACTCACTAAAAATAAATCGATTGCCTCCGCTAGCCAGCAGGGGACGCTCGCGACGATGATTGACAGGTGAACGACGACTTTAATTAGTCATCGAAACGTTTATCGGCATCGTTACTGCTGTACGAATTCGGATAGGGGAACTCACTTATAACCCAGTACGTGTATACGTGTGTATATACGTGTGTATATATATATATATATATATACACTATAGTTCAGATTATAATAGTTATAAATAGATCAACATATTTATATACCGATGCTTGTCACTTTAGACCTGTAGCAGTGTACGACCTACATATCTTTGTGTGTACGATACATATGACGAGTGCACGGTGAGAATGGTCGGTCATTGTTCTTAGAATATAATGCAACAGTTGTGATCTGTCAACACCGAAGGATTATTGATCTAAATATAGATATGTGGCAAGCATTATTATCTGATAATGATTACCTCATTAATATTACAATAGAAATGTACAATCTGAATAGATCTATTCTCTTCACCGTGATAATCTTCGTCTCTATGTCTAGTAGATTTCTAGTATACTATAGTATACTATATATAGACAATAATATTTAGTTATAGAACATATAGCTATATCGTAATGTCTATAAATAAACTACATCGACGTGCTATAATGAAATGTTATCTTATTAATGATATGTAACTATATAGTTTATAAATATATATAATTTATACTACGTATAACCAAACAACAACATTGCAAATAGTTAAACTCTAAACTTTCACTAACATATACTACGAGTATATTAGCACTCTCAATAATTACACCATAGCTATCAATACAACACAGCCTATAGCATGCATTTCTCAAGAAACCTAAGAAATATTAATACAATAACATATTAACAGAAGTAGACAACAATTCTCTTCTCTATATCTACTTGCTAGACTATCATATCGTGTTGCAACCCGGTGATAACACATGTTGATGTGTGTGTATTTATACAGTACAGACAAGCTTATATTCAAATAGATACATTTTATCAATATCTCAGATCGATTAGAAAATTAGTTTATTTAAAGACATGTAATAATAATCATAAGAATACACTAAAGTATTTAATACTTAATACTTAAATACTTAATACTTAAATTATTAATACTTAAATACGTTATACTTAAATATACACATTATCAGCATATAAGAAGCCTTATACTTAAGAGATATTAAAGTCGTGAATATAATCAACTTACTTTCTACACCACGCAATTATGCAAATATATTTCACATCGATATTTTCTTTCATTCTTACCATTAACTACTTCTCTTGTAAAGCTCCATAGTGAAGTAAATACCTCTTTAAGACACTATCATATCATTCATTTCATCATATCATTCATTGAATATTAACCTACATTCATTGTACCACACCTACCTTCATTGTAGTACATCTACCTAGTATCTTACTACAAATAAATAATAGAAAACTTACCGTTAGCACTGTCCCTATACATAATGAGCGCACTTTGAACACCTAATCAACATGAACAACTACATTCTCTCCCACTATCCACCAACTCCAATCTATAGATTAGTATACTAACATTTCTAGAACTCATGAAATAATTCGTATTCAATAACTCAACTTTTAATAAGAACGGGTGGGAACCACACATTCCACTACACATACCACTACACATACCACCACACATACCACTACACATACTACTACACATACCACCACACATACCACTACACATACCACCACACATACCACACACATGCCACTATACATACCACCACACATACCACCACACATACCACTGCACACAAACATGCGCATTGTAACAGCCGTTGCTACGATGTTAGTGCGCTAACCTATAACCCCCTACCTCAGGGCTATAACCCCCTACCTCAGGGCTATAACCCCCTACCTGGGGCTATAACCCCCTACCTCAGGGCTATAACCCCCTACCTCAGGGCTATAACCCCCTACCTCAGGGCTATAACCCCCTACCTCAGGGCTATAACCCCCTACCTCAGGGCTATAACCCCCTACCTCAGGGCTATAACCCCCTACCTGGGGCTATACTTGTGACGCATAGGTAGGCAAGTACAGTAACGACCCAATGAGCTAATAGCATTGTATTTAGTTATTCATCATTACATTGCAGTTATGTTGTGTATGTCGTGTATGAGATACCATATGTCATGTCGGTAGTGGCGTTGGAACGATTTTGTATGTAGGGGGACCAACCAATCAAAATGTATTTTGTTGTAAAAGTGGGAGGGACAATTCATAGGAAATCCCCCTAGATTTTAAAGTGGTGGGGACTTACCCCCCCGTCACCCCTGTTGCAGCGCCCCTACATGTTGGACATCGTATATATCGTGTATAAATTCGTACGTCATAATATATATATATATATTATCTGAAATTATACATTTAAACCTGCAATTTTCAGGGTATGAACTACATTGGAAAATTCACGTTTTATAATATACTCACATTTCCCCTGGACGTGTTAGGTCACTGGCCGTCGGTCAGTGGCCGAGCACCTAGCGATAATGGCGTCCTTAAATACTCACGGCTGATAGGGGGCAGCACGATATCACTGATTACGTAACGAATGCCCACGTGTGTGTGCTAATAGCAGCGTGGGTATCGTTTGTTAGTCTACTCCCCGCGGACATTCGCATTATTGCGTAACCGGCCCTGATTTACATATCATCGGACACGTATCATCGTGCACCCTGTATAACATACTTATTCACGTGCATTCTGTATTATTTAGATCCATATATAATAAAGTTTGAATAAAGTGTTATGTAAATGCCTGTTATATATAATTTGTAACGTGATAGGTTAGTGTATATCACTGCGTATTAATATTATAGCTTATTACATATATTAAATAATAATTCTATTTAATATTTTTTAAATTAATACGTAGGTTATTTTACATAACCTATATTATTCTAAAATTACTAATCAAACTGTCAAGCACTATTAGTAATGTATAAATAGTATTATTAGTGTCGTCAAACATGTAGGAATATAAGTATATTACATAAAAGTGAGTATGTTGAGTATACTTCACCTAGGAACGTAACTACTTCAATCTTGTAACCATAGCAACCTACTAAACCTACAGAATAGCGAAAGCTTGATAAACTCCATTATGATACATATGACATAATTAACTGCTTACGTAATCCTATGAAGATGTAAATCTAACATCTAAGAGGGGGACTTTGTAGTGTCACACATATTGTGTTCATTGTTTACTTATCGTTAATTATATATATATATATATATATATATATATATAACTTTTATAATGCAGATCGGTTAATTTATATTGTAGTTTATTAATAATATATTATTATTATATAATAATATTAATAAGCTTACATATCGCTAGGCGTCCAGTAGTCGCGATATCACCTGATATCTGCATACGTCGTTGTATTGCGTGATAGTATGCAATACACTTGACGATACATTATTAAGACTCCGAGACCTGGGTCTTCACATTGTGATCATTTATGTATCAAATTCAATACAATCAAAGTAAGCTATTGAATGCCCTTTAATGGGGAATTAACCGGGACTTAAATAACGTATATTCTAATATATAAATACTTTTCTGATTTCAACATTATTTTCGAACAAAATTAAAATTTACCGCAAAGTAATCTTGAATTATAAATCTATCGTAGCTTGATACTATCTGATTGCATATGTACATTGTACATTGTACATTGTACATGTGTTAATCGTATACTGATCGTACTAACATTTTTAACGAACCGATCACAATATCTATATAATATCTATATATTATATATATATATATATATATATATGAATTCACATATATTTTACCAAGTGTATTCATAATAAACTACCATAGTAGTAAACTATAGTTTAATTTAACAAAGTTATCTTAGCTTTATTATAATATATGATTATTATATATATGTGTGTGTGTTATTAAGGAGATGCCCAATCGGGATATCCAATTACCAGTATTTGTGGAAATAATGTCCGGAAATTCTTGCTAGAAAGCGATTTTCTAGCAAGTTGTAGTGGGTTATACCCTTTACAGTTATTATATTTCCGGCAAGTTGCCGGAAAGTAAAGAGGTATCCCACTAAAACTTGCTAGAAACTCGCTTTCTAGCAAGAATTTCCGGACATTCTTTCAGGAAATACTAGTACTGGGATACCCTCTTTACGATTTCAAACGATGATTTTAGTATATTTATGTTAGTTTTATTTGCGTGTATCATGTTACTTCTTCGTAATATGTATTATGTAATATGTATTATGTAATTTTAATATATTTTTTAATTTAGTTTATGACATCGTACACCTGTATATATTATAATAACCTCGGGCTTATACACAACAACATCGCGTGTATGCTATGCCTTCCATAGCAATACAGTACAACAAACACGCTATTATTATTATAATATACAACTCGATATACATATGAATGAATGAATGAATGAATACAATTTATTTTACTTGTATAATATACATGCATAATTAATACGCGTGGCATATGTATACAATATAATATAGTTATATAATGCGTAAAAAAGGAACCCTTTAACAGCAATATGCTCTCGAGAAAGGATTCCACACACACACACATATATATTATAATAGTGACTAGTCACTAATACAATACATTATTACGTAATAGACGTCTATTTATAGAGAACCCCGTGCGCGAATCCTACGGGGCGCATATAGACCTGTACTATACTATAGTGCACCTATACTATATACCCGTAGAAGCGGAAGTATGCCTACCTCCTCTATAGAGTATATAAGTAGTATACTACTACGTATGTATGTGATTATTATCGCTTGTTGCGTAATCAAGAGGTTAGTATACACACACACTACCTTATAAGAAAGGACTATATTATACTATATATATATAACTATATATATATATATATATATATATATATATATATATATAACTGTCTGTGTGGCTCAGTTGGCTAAGGCGGCAGACACACAAGCAGTAGGTCACGGGTTCAAGCCCGTACGGACCTTCAAAATAGGTATTACAAATAATATTTATAAGTGACCTTATATAATTGTGTATAAATAAATGATCGGAGCTCGTTAAAACCATGTATGCCTTAACATGATAGCGGCTTCGAAATTACATTATAACCATATATGGTTATAAGTGAAAATGTCATCTATGGATAACTTATAAGTTCCTGGATGGGATGAAAGGACTCCACCAAATAACAAAAAATAACAAAATATATATATATATATATGTAAACATATGTACAATTGCAATCACAATCACACCTCTTTCCCTAATCATTACTCATTCTTATAGAGGTATTACGCAATAACCACATATACGGCGATGAATATGTTACCTCGTTAAGTACACGCAGAGAACAATAGAACATCTAACAATAGCTGCGCGCGTGTGCTCGCATTTATTATTTACGGACAATGGCGAACATCTTTTTTATTGTTTGCTTCCCGTCGTTTAAATCGATATCATCTAACTTCCGGTATTGTTATTGTTGTTGTTGTACCGTGGTTACAATTGCTACTATTTATAGTAGTGTTCCTATTGTTCTTATGCATGTTTAAATTTACTATTATTAAGTATAATTCAGGTGTAATAATAGTAGTAAATATATTAAATTAATAGTAAAACTATCATATGTATATATATATATATATTTGTGTATATTTATATATATATATATATATATATATATATATATATATGTGTGTGTGTGTGTGTGTGTGTGCATGTGTGTATGTGTGAATTAATTAAATCAGTTTATATACGAAGTCTAAGGAGGATCGGTGAAAGCGATAATCTTTATTGTTTCGATACCTCCTGAAAATATGTAAGTATATATAGAGAGATAGGGAGATTTTTAGATTTATCTTTACCTATAGGTATATATATATATATATATATATATATATATATATATATATATATATATATATATAGGTGTACATAGATAGGGCATAAAGAATGGGCCAATAGTACCAATATGTAACTCTAGGTACTATTGTGACATAAATTGCATAGCAACAGGTGCTCTAGGGTTTAGGAACATATAGGGGTATACCTAACCCCCCCCCACTCCATTGATAATAGAGTGTACCCGCCCCTGATAGGCATAGGTAAATATATATATATATATATATATATATATATATATATATATATATATAGGTGTATGTATAGTATTACATATACATTTGTATTTGTATTGAATTGTCCCTCACTGTTATTTATAACATGTATAATTTATGTATGACTTATTGAGGGGTCCATTTGTATCCGCTATTTATATTGTATTCAATATATATATATATATATATATATATATATATATATATATATATATATATATATGATAATTCAATAAATACATATTATTATTATTAAAATTATTATTATATTATTAAGAGGAAGCACATAACCTGAAATAACAAACTGTATATAACTATGGATTAACAACAAGATAGTGGAGTAATGATTGACTACTATTAGATAAGGCATTAGTACGTTGTTTCAGCTTCGTTGTAACTGTAATAAACTGAGCAAATGCAGCTGGATCACAACTCCATCTCGATAACATGCCCCTCTCTCTCTGCATCAGTGATTTATAATAACGCACCCATTACGCAGCGAAGACTAATCGTAGTATAGAACTGTATATATATATATATATATATATATATATATATATATATGTGTGTGTGTATGGAGTAGTGATGTAGATGATGCTCACATATAAAGCATCGATGCAGTCTCAGTCTCAGTTACCTAAATTCTCAACTCGACTAGGGCTCGCTTGGTTAGAGTCTCATCTCGGCTCGGGTTCGTTTTTTTCCGAAAATGAAATTCTCGGCTCGGCATCCAAAAGTTCGGTATGATTTACATCACTAAATGAAATTTATATTATTATTCACTGAATCTCAAAGTTGGCGTAGATAATTTTTTTAAATTGATGTAAATGTGAAATATATAAA
The DNA here is from genome assembly GCA_964019155.1 of Osedax fenrisi. NCBI lineage: Eukaryota > Metazoa > Annelida > Polychaeta > Sabellida > Siboglinidae > Osedax > Osedax fenrisi. Next base: position 34,734,519 of record OZ025239.1, read on the forward strand.
AATTAGTATTAAAATGTAACTTCAAAAAAGCATCATTTCTGTTCGGTTATGTTTTTCAAAAGTCTCAACTCGGTTCGGGTTGTTGGCTAGAGTCTCGGTTCGGCTCGGGCTCGTTTTTTTTTCCGAAAATGAAAGTATCGGCTCGGCATTGATAACCAAAAGTCTCGGCTCGGCATCAAAAAGCTCGGCATCATTTAAATCACTAGTATGGAGTCTATAGCCTATAGGTTCGGTGGAACAGTCAAAAGATAGTAAGCGAGATGTCCCGAGTTCGACTCCAATGTACTCCTACTAGGGGCGTTGGAACGATGATGTGTATGTAGAGGAGACCAACCAATCAACATAAATGTTGTGGTAAAAGTGGGGGGGGGGACCAATACATAGGAGGTCCCCAGAGATTTTAAAGTGGGGGCATATCCCCCCGTACCCCCCACCCCTGTTGCAGCGCCCCTAGCTCCTACCAAGTACGCTATATAGTATATATACCAAATACTAGTACCTACCGATGGCTAGTGGGTATGCTCTTGTGTTTATCTAGAACTTAATAAAAATTGAATGAAAACACAAGACAAAAATGTAACATATTTATTGTGCAATGCCCAGGTCCTATCACAGTTATGACTACAAGTCTATGACTTCTCCAGGTGTCCATTTGTATCCTCTATTATTATACGTGATTAAATAAATAAATATTATAATATACCGAACACTGCCCTAACCCTAATAACCCTATATATGTGGTATAACCCCCGATATAATCCTCATAACTTATAACTCATTTATGCTGCTCGAAATAAACTTTTATAATATGCATATATAACGGTGGTATAGACATTCATAAAATTATAATAGTACATTTTAATGCTAAAGTCCCAGTAAATAAAATTAGTAAATTCTCGTTCTGTTTTTCGTATAGTTCGAATGCATACATGTCCATAATTTGTATGTATTAAAGAAACGATTTAAATAGATATCTTACAAAAATATACTTTTGTGTGAAAATATATATATTAATAAATATGCACTTTATAATATATAATATTTGAAAATAGAGACAATGAAAGATTAAATATTTATTAAAATATATTAATATAACTAATAAAATTACTGTGATTTATATAAGGTTAGCCTACATAATTATATATAAATGTGTGTATAATACATATTATGTATATATATATATATATATATATATATATATATATATATATATATATATGTATATATATATATATAACTATACTTGATACTGCATATAAGAACACTAACAACCGGAGCAGATAAGGCACGATTCTCCTTCTGGCATGAATAAAGGGTTAGGTAGGGATAACTAAATAGTTAGGTAGGCATGACTAACGAGGTAGGTAGGGATAACTAAAGAGGTAGGTAGGGATAACTAAAGAGGTAGGTAGGGATAACTAAAGAGGTAGGTAGGGATAACTAAAGGGTTAGGTAGGGATAACTAAAGAGGTAGGTAGGGATAGCTAAAGAGGTAGGTAGGAATAACTAAAGAGGTAGGTAGGGATAACTAAAGAGGTAGGTAGGAATAACTAAAGAGGTAGGTAGGGATGACTAAAGAGTTAGGTAGGAATAACTAAAGAGGTAGGTAGGGATAACTAAAGAGGTAGGTAGGGATAACTAAAGAGGTAGGTAGGGATAACTAAAGAGTTATGTAGGGATAACTAAAGAGTTAGGTAGGGATAACTAAAGAGTTAGGTAGGGATAACTAAAGAGTTAGGTAGGGATAACTAAAGACGTAGTTAGGGATAACTAAAGAGGTTGGTAGGGATAACTAAAGAGGTAGGTAGGGATAACTAAAGAGGTAGGTAGGGATAACTAAAGACGTAGTTAGGGATAACTAAAGAGGTAGGTAGGGATAACTAAAGACGTAGTTAGGGATAACTAAAGAGGTAGGTAGGCATAACTAAAGAGGTAGGTAGGGATAACTAAAGAGTTAGGTAGGGATAACTAAAGAGGTTGGTAGGGATAACTAAAGAGGTAGGTAGGGATAACTAAAGAGGTAGGTAGGGATAACTAAAGACGTAGTTAGGGATAACTAAAGAGGTAGGTAGGGATAACTAAAGAGGTTGGTAGGGATAACTAAAGAGGTAGGTAGGGATAACTAAAGAGGTAGGTAGGGATAACTAAAGACGTAGTTAGGGATAACTAAAGAGGTAGGTAGGGATAACTAAAGACGTAGTTAGGGATAACTAAAGAGGTAGGTAGGGATAACTAAAGAGGTAGGTAGGGATAACTAAAGGGTTAGGTAGGGATAACTAAAGAGGTAGGTAGTGATAACTAAAGAGTTAGGTAGGGATAACTAAAAAGTTAGGTAGGGATAACTAAAGAGGTAAGTAGGGATAACTAAAGAGTCAGGTAGGGATAACTAAAGACGTAGTTAGGGATAACTAAAGAGGTAGGTAGGGATAACTAAAGACGTAGTTAGGGATAACTAAAGAGGTAGGTAGGGATAACTAAAGAGGTAGTTAGGGATAACTAAAGAGGTAGGTAGGGATAACTAAAGAGGTAGGTAGGGATAACTAAAGAGTTAGGTAGGGATAACTAAAGAGGTAGGTAGGGATAACTAAAGACGTAGTTAGGGATAACTAAAGAGGTAGGTAGGGATAACTAAAGAAGTAGTTAGGGATAACTAAAGAGGTAGGTAGAGATAACTAAAGAGGTAGGTAGGGATAACTAAAGACGTAGTTAGGGATAACTAAAGAGGTAGGTAGGGATAACTAAAGAGGTAGGTAGGGATAACTAAAGGGTTAGGTAGGGATAACTAAAGAGGTAGGTAGTGATAACTAAAGAGGTAAGTAGGGATAACTAAAGAGTCAGGTAGGGATAACTAAAGACGTAGTTAGGGATAACTAAAGAGGTAGGTAGGGATAACTAAAGACGTAGTTAGGGATAACTAAAGAGGTAGGTAGGGATAACTAAAGACGTAGTTAGGGATAACTAAAGAGGTAGGTAGGGATAACTAAAGAGGTAGGTAGGGATAACTAAAGGGTTAGGTAGGGATAACTAAAGAGGTAGGTAGTGATAACTAAAGAGTTAGGTAGGGATAACTAAAAAGTTAGGTAGGGATAACTAAAGAGGTAAGTAGGGATAACTAAAGAGTCAGGTAGGGATAACTAAAGACGTAGTTAGGGATAACTAAAGAGGTAGGTAGGGATAACTAAAGACGTAGTTAGGGATAACTAAAGAGGTAGGTAGGGATAACTAAAGAGGTAGTTAGGGATAACTAAAGAGGTAGGTAGGGATAACTAAAGACGTAGTTAGGGATAACTAAAGAGGTAGGTAGGGATAACTAAAGAGGTAGGTAGGGATAACTAAAGGGTTAGGTAGGGATAACTAAAGAGGTAGGTAGTGATAACTAAAGAGTTAGGTAGGGATAACTAAAAAGTTAGGTAGGGATAACTAAAGAGGTAAGTAGGGATAACTAAAGAGTCAGGTAGGGATAACTAAAGACGTAGTTAGGGATAACTAAAGAGGTAGGTAGGGATAACTAAAGACGTAGTTAGGGATAACTAAAGAGGTAGGTAGGGATAACTAAAGAGGTAGTTAGGGATAACTAAAGAGGTAGGTAGGGATAACTAAAGAGGTAGGTAGGGATAACTAAAGAGTTAGGTAGGGATAACTAAAGAGGTAGGTAGGGATAACTAAAGACGTAGTTAGGGATAACTAAAGAGGTAGGTAGGGATAACTAAAGAAGTAGTTAGGGATAACTAAAGAGGTAGGTAGAGATAACTAAAGAGGTAGGTAGGGATAACTAAAGACGTAGTTAGGGATAACTAAAGAGGTAGGTAGGGATAACTAAAGAGGTAGGTAGGGATAACTAAAGGGTTAGGTAGGGATAACTAAAGAGGTAGGTAGTGATAACTAAAGAGGTAAGTAGGGATAACTAAAGAGTCAGGTAGGGATAACTAAAGACGTAGTTAGGGATAACTAAAGAGGTAGGTAGGGATAACTAAAGACGTAGTTAGGGATAACTAAAGAGGTAGGTAGGGATAACTAAAGACGTAGTTAGGGATAACTAAAGAGGTAGGTAGGGATAACTAAAGAGGTAGGTAGGGATAACTAAAGGGTTAGGTAGGGATAACTAAAGAGGTAGGTAGTGATAACTAAAGAGTTAGGTAGGGATAACTAAAAAGTTAGGTAGGGATAACTAAAGAGGTAAGTAGGGATAACTAAAGAGTCAGGTAGGGATAACTAAAGACGTAGTTAGGGATAACTAAAGAGGTAGGTAGGGATAACTAAAGACGTAGTTAGGGATAACTAAAGAGGTAGGTAGGGATAACTAAAGAGGTAGTTAGGGATAACTAAAGAGGTAGGTAGGGATAACTAAAGAGGTAGGTAGGGATAACTAAAGAGTTAGGTAGGGATAACTAAAGAGGTAGGTAGGGATAACTAAAGACGTAGTTAGGGATAACTAAAGAGGTAGGTAGGGATAACTAAAGAAGTAGTTAGGGATAACTAAAGAGGTAGGTAGAGATAACTAAAGAGGTAGGTAGGGATAACTAAAGACGTAGTTCGGGATAACTAAAGAGGTAGGTAGGGATAACTAAAGACGTAGTTAGGGATAACTAAAGAGGTAGGTAGGGATAACTAAAGAGGTAGGTAGGGATAACTAAAGAGTTAGGTAGGGATAACTAAAGAGGTAGGTAGGGATAACTAAAGACGTAGTTAGGGATAACTAAAGAGGTAGGTAGGGATAACTAAATACGTAGTTAGGGATAACTAAAGAGGTAGGTAGGGATAACTAAAGAGGTAGGTAGGGATAACTAAAGAGGTAGGTAGGGATAACTAAAGAGGTAGGTAGGGATAACTAAAGAGGTAGGTAGGGATAACTAAAGACGTAGTTAGGGATAACTAAAGAGGTAGGTAGGGATAACTAAAGAGGTAGGTAGGGATAACTAAAGAGTTAGGTAGGGATAACTAAAGAGGTAGGTAGGGATAACTAAAGAGGTAGGTAGGGATAACTAAAGGGTTAGGTAGGGATAACTAAAGAGGTAGGTAGTGATAACTAAAGAGTTAGGTAGGGATAACTAAAGAGTTAGGTAGGGATAACTAAAGAGGTAGGTAGTGATAACTAAATAGTTAGGTAGGGATAACTAAAGAGTTAGGTAGGGATAACTAAAGAGTTAGGTAGGGATAACTAAAGAGTTAGGTAGGGATAACTAAAGAGGTAGGTAGGGATAACTAAAGAGTTAGGTAGGGATAACTAAAGAGGTAGGTAGGGATAACTAAAGAGTTAAGTAGGGATAACTAAAGAGGTAAGTAGGGATAACTAAAGAGGTAAGTAGGGATAACTAAAGAGTCAGGTAGGGATAACTAAAGACGTAGTTAGGGATAACTAAAGAGGTAGGTAGGGATAACTAAAGACGTAGTTAGGGATAACTAAAGAGGTAGGTAGGGATAACTAAAGATTTAGGTAGGGATAACTAAAGAGGTAGGTAGGGATAACTAAAGACGTAGTTAGGAATAACTAAAGAGGTAGGTAGGGATAACTAAAGACGTAGTTAGGGATAACTAAAGACGTAGGTAGGTATAACTAAAGAGGTAGGTAGGGATAACTAAAGAGTTAGGTAGGGATAACTAAAGAGTTAGGTAGGGATAACTAAAGAGGTAGGTAGTGATAACTAAATAGTTAGGTAGGGATAACTAAAGAGTTAGGTAGGGATAACTAAAGAGTTAGGTAGGGATAACTAAAGAGTTAGGTAGGGATAACTAAAGAGGTAGGTAGGGATAACTAAAGAGTTAGGTAGGGATAACTAAAGAGGTAGGTAGAGATAACTAAAGAGTTAAGTAGGTATAACTAAAGAGGTAAGTAGGGATAACTAAAGAGGTAAGTAGGGATAACTAAAGAGTCAGGTAGGGATAACTAAAGACGTAGTTAGGGATAACTAAAGAGGTAGGTAGGGATAACTAAAGACGTAGTTAGGGATAACTAAAGAGGTAGGTAGGGATAACTAAAGAGTTAGGTAGGGATAACTACAGAGGTAGGTAGGGATAACTAAAGACGTAGTTAGGGATAACTAAAGAGGTAGGTAGGGATAACTAAAGGCGTAGTTAGGGATAACTAAAGACGTAGGTAGGGATAACTAAAGAGGTAGGTAGGGATAACTAAAGACGTAGTTAGGGATAACTAAAGACGTAGTTAGGGATAACTAAAGAGGTAGGTAGGGATAACTAAAGAGGTAGGTAGGGATAACTAAAGAGGTAGTTAGGGATAACTAAAGAGGTAGGTAGGGATAACTAAAGAGGTAGGTAGGGATAACTAAAGAGTTAGGTAGGGATAACTAAAGAGGTAGGTAGGGATAACTAAAGACGTAGTTAGGGATAACTAAAGAGGTAAGTAGGGATAACTAAAGACGTAGTTAGGGATAACTAAAGAGGTAGGTAGGGATAACTAAAGAGGTAGTTAGGGATAACTAAAGAGGTAGGTAGGGATAACTAAAGAGGTAGGTAGGGATAACTAAAGAGTTAGGTAAGGATAACTAAAGAGTTAGGTAGGGATAACTAAAGAGGTAGGTAGGGATAACTAAATAGTTAGGTAAGGATAACTAAAGAGTTAGGTAGGGATAACTAAAGAGTTAGGTAGGGATAACTAAAGAGGTAGGTAGGAATAACTAAAGAGTTAGGTAAGGATAACTAAAGAGTTAGGTAGGGATAACTAAAGAGTTAGGTAGGGATAACTAAAGAGTTAGGTAGGGATAACTAAAGAGTTAGGTAGGGATAACTAAAGAGGTAGGTAAGGATAACTAAAGAGTTAGGTAGGGATAACTAAATAGTTAAGTAGGGATAACTAAAGAGTTAGGTAGGAATAACTAAAGAGTTAGGTAAGGATAACTAAAGAGTTAGGTAGGGATAACTAAAGAGTTAGGTAGGGATAACTAAAGAGGTAGGTAGGAATAACTAAAGAGTTAGGTAAGGATAACTAAAGAGTTAGGTAGGGATAACTAAAGAGGTAGGTAGGGATAACTAAAGAGTTAGGTAAGGATAACTAAAGAGTTAGGTAGGGATAACTAAAGAGTTAGGTAGGGATAACTAAAGAGTTAGGTAGGGATAACTAAAGAGGTAGGTAGCAATAACTAAAGAGTTAGGTAAGGATAACTAAAGAGTTAGGTAGGGATAACTAAAGAGTTAGTTAGGGATAACTAAAGAGTTAGGTAGGGATAACTAAAGAGTTAGGTAGGTATAACTAAAGAGGTAGGTAAGGATAACTAAAGAGTTAGGTAGGGATAACTAAATAGTTAGGTAGGGATAACTAAAGAGTTAGGTAGGGATAACTAAAGAGTTAGGTAGGGATAACTAAAGAGGTAGGTAAGGATAACTAAAGGGTTAGGTAGGGATAACTAAATAGTTAGGTAGGGATAACTAAAGAGTTAGGTAGGGATAACTAAAGAGTTAGGTAGGGATAACTAAAGAGGTAGGTAGGGTAACTAAAGAGTTAAGTAGGGATAACTAAAGAGTTAGGTAGGGATAACTAAATAGTTAGGTATGGATAACTAAAGAGTTAGATAGGGATAACTAAAGAGGTAGGTAGGGATAACTAAAGGGTTAGGTAGGGATAACTAAATAGTTAGGTAGGGATAACTAAAGAGTTAGGTAGGGATAACTAAAGAGTTAGGTAGGGATAACTAAAGAGGTAGGTAGGGATAACTAAAGGGTTAGGTAGGGATAACTAAAGAGGTAAGTAGGGATAACTAAAGGGTTAGGTAGGGATAACTAAAGAGGTAAGTAGGGATAACTAAAGAGTTATCGGATGCAACACACGGTCAGTTATATGTAGGATTGGTAGGTCACTTGTTACACACCCCTTACACTATCATATATATATATATATATATATATATATATATATATATTAAATCTAGTATATTGTCTTTGTTAATACAAATTATTGCTAAAGAATTTTACCAAAAATATAGGAGGGGGGCTAATTATGTGTTGCCCCCCCCCCCCCTCTCCATGAAATATGATAATATTGATGAGAGATAATTTTTATCTGGCGATATTCAGAATGTAATTATTCAACTATATGAAACTGAATTATTAATTATTTTATTGATATATATATATTAATGGTACTTTCTCGATTCAATGTTATAGAATTCAAGATATACACGGAAGTGAGAAGGTTATTTTGGATGTTTATTATTTGACATCATAACTAGAAATTAAAGAAATAAACATAGGAATATGCAATATTACTGATGCTACAACTTGGGAAGGTATAGAAAATATAATTGTATCTGAACTTAAACATATTAACCTAACTGGCATATTTCTAAATTAAAAGGACATTCATATGACGGTGCAGCTAATATGACTGGTAAATGTAATGGTGTAAAGACTATAATAGTGACTAGACATCCAAATTATTAATGTAGCAGACAGTATGAAGTCAAAAAACTCAAAAGATATAAATAATTATAATATGTATTTAATAAAAGAAATTATATATGAAATATTGATTCCACTTAATCATTTATTTAATTTATGTATTGATAAATCAATATATCCGGATAATATGAAAGATGCAATAATTAAACCAATATATAAAAATAATAATATCCAATTAATAACTAATTATAGACCTATTTCTTTATTACCACAAATAAGTAAAATATTCGAAAAAATCATATATAATAGACTATCAAATTGTATACATAAAAATAATATAATTAATAATAATCAATATGGCTTCATACCAAACTCCAATACAACTTTATCATTAATAAATATACAACATTTTATTTTAAAAAATACTAATAATAATAAAAAAGTAGCAACAATATTTTTAGATCTTAAAAAAGCTTTTGATGTCGTAGATCATAATATATTAATTGATAAATTAGAATCGTATGGATTCAGAGGTAAAATGAAAACATTTTTAAAAAGTTATTTATATAAAAGATACATTGTTACAAGAATAAATGATTCATTATCATCGAAGGATTGTATAGAATATGGAGTACCCCAAGGATCAGTTCTTGGGCCTCTTTTTTTTATATTATTTATTAATGATATGCCAACTATTTTGAAAGATGCAGTCAATATTAATCTAAACTTATATGCATATGATACATCACTTACAATATATGCAGACAACAATGAATTATTAACTAAATACCTACAATTGTATATCGATAAATTAGTATATTGGTTCAATATCAATAAACTAAAACTGAATATTGAAAAAACAAAAATTGTACCTTTTATGAATGCTAGAATATTAAAAGATATATATATATATATTGGAAATTCTAAAATTGAAATTGTAGGTAGCTACAAATATCTAGGATTAATTTTAGATCAACATTTAACTTTTAAAAAACATATAGAATATCTAGCTAATAAATTATCATCAATAATATATTTTATGAAAAAAGTTTCGTTTTTAAGTACTGAAAATATGATTTTATTATATAACTCTTTTTTTTTATCTAATATTTCTTATGGCATAGAAATATGGGGAAATACCTATAAATCAAATATAAATATTATTATGTTATTGCAAAAACAAATTATCAGAATTATTAACAAAATAATCTTAAATTTAAATCTATTACCTTTAATCAGATTATCAAATACATCTGAATTATTTATTAGTAATAATATTCTGAAATTAAATGATCTGGTGATGTTTAGAAATATTATATTAATTTATAAATTGCTAAATAAAAATTACAAAATTGATTTTAATGAATATTTTACATTAAATAAACGTAATGATAGATTCATTTTACCATTAATGAAAACTACAAAATACCAAAATACAATATTCTTCAAAGGTATAAAGTATTATAATGATATAATATTTGGTAATATTCTTAAAAAAAATAAAATAACAAATATAAATAAATTAAAAAAAGTTATGAAATTGTTTTTCGTTAACCAATATAAAATATAACACTTGTGTGTGATGTTTAATAATATTAAAAATATATTATTTCTTCTAATATTATATTGTAAATTAAACAAATATTTTATATTATAAAACTTTATTAAAAAATCAGTATTAAATAGGTATTTCTCCATATAAATTTTAAAAAATCAGTATTAAATAGGTATTTCTCCATATAAATTTTACATTTTTACATATTTTACATTTTCATATATTTTACATCATATAACTAAACACAAAAAATAAAAAAAAAACAGTATTACAAATTAGAAGTATTAAAAACATAAAAAAAAACAGTATTAAATGTTTAAAAAATTTTAAAATTACTATTTATCAAAACTATTTTATATTTATTTTTCAAATTTTACGTTTTATATATTTAAATTTACATAACTAATAAAAAAAAAAAAAAAAAAACTAAACAGTATTAAAAATTAAAAGTATTAAAATAATAAAAAACAGTATTAGAATTAAAACAATTATAAACAGTATTAATAACCTATAGTAACCTACAAATATATATATATATCAATATTATTAAAATTGACATAAAATATGTGATACAAATATTTAGATTCTTTATAAATATTATATTACAATTATGAAAAATGTATTAATTATATTTTATACTTTGTTTTGGATGCTAACATGGGAATCAAATATTTGTTTTAGTTTTGTTTTATTCTTTCTTTTATATTTTGTTTTAGTTTTGTTTTATTGTTTATTTTAATATCTATTTTTATGTAATTTTATTGTATTTTATCCGAATGAAGATGATGAAATATGACATTACACTACTGTTAGGAGATATCGAACTAAAAAAGCTCATCGCTTTCACTGATTCTCCTTAGACATTGTCTATAAACTGAATTAATTCATTCATTCATTCATTTGCATTTTATACACACTGTGGAGCTCATCCCACTAACTTAATTGCATATTCATTAGATGATAATATAAATATAAGAAAAGCTATAAGAGTGGTTCATAATTATGGATTATTATATGAACAACAATTCCGGAATGTATATATTACTAATAATAACAATGCCCATAAATATGCCCAACAAGATGGACTGTGAAAATCATGTATTAAAACAACATTAGATTAATATAGTGGTTTAATCGATGCACTGAAAGAATATAAAGAATTAGATTATATTACCGATGACCAAAAATATATTGAAAATGTATTATTAAAAAATATGAACAAGTCAAATATTTTTTGAATATTTCTAGTTTGATATTTGAAAACTTGGATTTACTTACTTACTAAGTCCCTTAACCGGTTGATCGTAGTGGTATGTGAACCGCTGCAACACAAGTTCTATTCCATCCGTCACGGTTCCGTGTAGCCTTTAGTAGTTGGGTCAGATCCATTTATGACCACGCCCATTCCACTATGTTATCCATTCAGTTTTTTCTGGATCGTCCTCTTCTTCTTTTACTAAAAACACAACCTTGTATCACAGTTTTATTCAGACTATCATAATGCATCGTGTGCCCAAAATATGACATTTTCCTTCTCTTTACTTTTGATAGGAGATGCTCAACTTGGCATATGCATTCAAAAATTATTTGGTATACATAATAATTTGTTTTTCTTTCTCTGTAGGTAATCCCCAGGATTCTTTTATATGTGTTATGCTCAAATGCAGTAATTCTTCTTTCCAGTCTTTCTGTTAGTATCCAAGTTTCGTTGGAATAAAGTAGTATAGACAATATTAGTGAGTTGTACAGTAGTATTTTTGTATGTAGTGATATGTTTCGACTCATCCATATAGTGATTAATCGAACTAACGTAGAGGTTGCTGTCGCTCTACTTATATTTATCTCTATTTCACTTTTTCCATATTTCGTTAGAGTCGCACCCAAGTATTTGAATTTATCTAATACTTCAAGAGATTCATCGTTCATGGTTATCGTTAACACTTCAGCTGTCTCATTAATCTTGAATTCATTGACCAATATTTAGTTTTCTCGTAGCTGACCTCCATACCATATTTCGCTGAGAATTTGCAGAGTTTGTTTGTGAGTTATTACATCTCTGTGTTTGATCCTACCATCAGATCGATATCGACTGCAAATCTTAATTTACATAGTTCATATCATCCAACGGCCTTGGTGCGGCAATAATCTTCTAGCGTATATTGCATGATCTTTTCTAGGAAGATGTTAAAGAGCGATGGTGATAAAATGCATCCTTGTCGTACTCTTACCGATGTATTAAAGAAGGTCCTTATTTTGTTGTTAACGAAAACGGTACTGTTTGTTTCTTTTATAAAGATTGTCGATTATTGCAATAATATTGTATCTATAATCAAGTGTCTCATTACTTTACATAATATGTCGTACCAGACTCCATGAAATGCCTTTTGAAGTCAATAAAGTTATGGTATAATTATCTTCCATTTTCAATATGTTTCTCTGGCATAATTCTACAGTTTAATATCTGTTTTATTGTGCTTCTTTTCTTTCTGAAACCTGCTTTCTCTTCAGCTTGGATATATGCTGCTATTGGATTGAGTCGATTTAAAATAATTCTCAGCATAATCTTACTTGGGTGTGATATCAGGCTAATAGTTTTATAATTGTTGAACTTTCTTGGGTCACCTTTCTTTAGTATTGGAATAATTAAAGATTGTGCCCATTCATAGGGCAATTCTTTCTTAACCCATATTTTCTCGCAAAGTAAAGTCATTATTATTACCATTTGTGAACCGCCTTTTATAATTATCTCACTTGGAATGTTATCTATACCTGTTGATTTTCCTTTTTTTAGACTTCGTATTGTATGTTCTACTTCTGATTTAAAAATCGGCAAGTTCTCTTCTACGCATGCACCTCGATTATCATTAAGTATATTTTCATCTGGATATATTGTATATTTATATAGTTCTTTGCACTATGCTGTCCATCTTTTGGCTATTTCTGAATCCTCTGTTAAAATATTGTCATTTCAACTTTCCACAAAAATACTTTTCACGAAAGCTTGGATATATATCATATTATATTGATATCTTTAATAATACCAACACATACTATTTAAGGTAACATTTATAAAAATATACTTTAAAGCATATAATTATATATACTCATAATAATTATCAATAATAAATAAACATAAATAATCAGATAATACAGTAAAGATTATGCTAATTAAATTGAATAATGATAGAAATAATTTGCACACATTCATTCAAGAGATAGAAACAAAAGTATTTTATATTTTATATATATATTTTTTTATATTGATTCAAGCTTAATAAACTAATTGTATAAACATATTATATAAAACATATTATATAATACAAAATAACTTATAATAAATGTTATAATAAAATATTATAATAATTTATTTTTATTTTAAATATATCTAATTTAATTTTAAGTATATCTAATTCAGAGAATAATAATAATAATAAATATAATTTACATTATTATAAATATGTATGAGATGAATAGTAATGAAATTTCAAAAGACTATGTATCTTATCTAGATCAAATAATATAACATTATTAATGTTATGTTAATATAATAATGTGATTAGATATGATCAGTTAATATGTTAATATTCTGTATCATTAATATTTACATAATAAAATATACGGAGTTGTTTGATTCCATAATGATGAAAATTAAAACCAAATTTGATACTAAGGAAACATCATTTATACATTATTATAAATTAAAGGAATTATTATTAAAAAATAATATAATTTATGAAAAAGCGGTTTATTTTTTAGATTATTCTTATTATTCCCATTACTTTGGATCTCTCTCTCTCTTTGATACACTAAACATGTGTGAATAAAAAAATGTATGAATAATTATCGATTGAAAGATTAAAGATGGAATTATGTATGTTCAAATCAATCAATATGTGTAATACCATCTGACGAGGCAAATATATACATGATGGAATAACATCCTGAAATTCAAAAAATATTTCCCGGCATAATGGAATTGATCAATCTTTTATAAAATCTATATTTATATAATAATACATTTTGTAATGTTTTATATTTATTTTCTAATATAATAGATTACTTAAGTATTTTTATACAAATTAAACATTATTAATTGCATATTAACATAGACCAAAGGGGTATCCTATATTAATAAGATATTAATTAGTAATTATATTAATAAATAATAGGATATATAATGTAAAATAAAAATAAATAGCCCCTCCCCTATAAAAAATATCATTCCGACGCCCCTATATATATATATATATATATATATAGGCTTACATGATTCATTAGATAATAATTTTTAAATAGAAGAAAATAGGGAAAAGTAACCTATAGGTATATTAAAATACGGACACTTTAACATTAAATGGTCAACATTTTATGACTCAATAGTTGTATTCAAAATTATAATATATTCATAGTATATGATTATAGATATTATTGTGATTTTAAAATGTATTTAATCTTTTATTCAATAGATAACTGGGGTGTCCGACGGGCAGTGTCCGTATTCGGTACCCATGTCCGAATACGGACACCCTGTGTTATAATACGTACACCCTATACACCAATAGGTTATAATATATATATTATTGATCAAATATATTAAAATTACATTACTTATAAATAATTTTATAAATAATTTAATATAATTTAATTAGTAATTAATTTATTAATTTTTATTATTTTATAAATTAATAATTAGAAGTGAAACATCTAAATAATAAAATTATTATATATAGTTTCATTGGTGGTATTAATATTATAACGCACGTTGTTTTTATGAAAATAATAATAATTCGACACTACGCGCTGATTGGTTATAGGGTGTCAATATTATAATATGTCCGTATTATCTTATAAGACATCTATAGTGGCCGTATTAGGGATGTATATGACCTCTAGATATATGCATATAACTTAATTAATATTTAATAACAAATATAGCAATTATGTATATCATGTTTAGAATGATTAATTTTTAATAATATATTTTATTTGTTATATTGATACCTACGTAGAATGTATGTATGATTGAGAAGGTTTTGAGTTGACATTTTTTTGATAAATTTAAAACGTAATTAAAAAATCAGTTTATTGTAATAACATCATTAGGTTAAATAATACAAATATAAAAAATACTTATTTAGACTATTTATATAATTAAGAATATTTATTCATTCACATTTTTGTAGTATGATTAATGTATTCTGAGATACCTACCTAAAGTGACCGTATTCGGGCACTGTCCGTATTCGCTTAAATTCCCAACTATAGTGGAAAATCTCCAATTACCGACACCTAAATGACTATTTATAATAACTTATTTAATATTCAATTATATATTTAATATATTTATTTAAAATTAGGTAATTAGGGTAATATTATGCCAATAAATAAAGTTGGTATTTTAAATTCTTAATAATAAATAATATTCTAAATAATGTCATTAACAAGAATAAACATATGGTCGGTAATTAGATACATGTTTGTAATACCGAACCCCTTCTCCTATTACTGACCCCCTAAAAACGCTAGGTAGAAATAAGTATAGGTTATAGGTAATCTACCATTATACTTTCAAGTCATAATAGAAGATATAAATAGAGTTAATGAATTACAAAACGCATACATTTTATTTATTATTGAATTTAAATTTAATATTCATATTTCATTTATATTTAAACTTTATATTTTTATATTGAACTTTAATTTGAATGGCTATGAATATGACTACATATACTATAGAAACATTAAATGATTCTAATGACGATGTTAAAATCATACACAAATTAAGAACAATTTTAAAGTAAAAAACGGATCTATTTTTATTGTATGTATAAATAACATGGGTTTTATGTAATGTAGGGGGTATGTAATAGGAAAAGCATATGGATTTTTATAATTAAGATATCTTGTTTAATACGTATTCAAATTAAATTATTGTTATAATGTTTATAAAAATTGAATTTAACAATATTATACCTACATTACATTTTATTTTAATTAATGTGTATTTACAATAATTTAAACATAGTTATTATTCAAATATTTAAAAAGTAAAACCAGAATATTACATTTTATCAAATAAAAGTTGTAGAATTTATATATTGAAAAACAAAATACTTATTCATATTTACTATTAAATTACTAATATGTTATATATATATATATAAATTGTTTAATATCTTATAGTTGCTGAGATAAGATAGGGTTCATATTTGGAGAGGTCTGGTAATTGTAGACTTTCCACTATATGGGAATTATATACATACTATCCAGCCATCTACCTACCATCAATTAAACAAGTATGGGTAGTTTATAGTAGATACATATTTAAAATATTTAAAATATTTAAATTATTTAATTAATTTCAATATTATTAATTTTTGTTTAGTTATATTACAAAATTCTGGTAAATAATCATTACTTACTTTACTTTATTCCCTTGACTCGCATTGTCCATATTTTCTCCATCCTCAAAATTAGCTACGTTGAAGTACCAGATTCCAGTATAGACTGCTTTTTATATTAATTTTATACCAATATACTTAAGATAACATATTAAAACTACTCATAATTACTACTCCTTTTCAAAAATATTAA
>OZ025239.1:34756016-34815415 GCA_964019155.1 Osedax fenrisi
ATCAATTTCTGGTATAATCCTGTATAATAACATCAGGTTATATATCTTTGCGGCGATTGCTGTTAGAGTAATTCCTTGGTAGTTTTTTTGTGATGGAAATATCTCCTTTTTTAGGAAAAGGAATTATACATCCATCGGTCTAATTACTATAGGTTCCTGTAAATAAACACGACTACAGGATTCTAACAAAAATTCTTTAAAATTATCTAATTTACAAACTTCTGCTGGTATTTCGTCTAAACCTACTGCTTTTCCATATGATATATTATTTGTAGCTTTCATAACTTCTTCTTTCATGAAATGGCCGGTTTTTATATCAAGATTATTCAATATAGATAGATAGATTAATAATTTATTTTATGTACGAATGATATGGGTATGTGGGATAGGGTTAGGGGTAACGAGTAAGTACATATAATGAGACATGAAACACGGATGAACAAAACAAAAAGGAAAAAATTGAATATATACAATAAAAAAACATATGAATTAACCATGCCTCTAATTATATATGATCTTATGAATCTTATTAATATATGATCTGAATTTTTGCTATGAATTGTCGATTGGATATTCTTGCCAAGTAACTCTTTGAAATGTGTATGCCAAAGTTTGATTCGTTCATTATCATTGATTGCTTTTAGTTTAGATTTATTTGATTTCTTTCTTCCGCTGATTTCATTTATTGTTTCCCAGGCTAGTGCAGATTTTTTATTTGTGGTCGCCTTTTGGATTTCATATATCTTTTTATTTATGTACTTTTTTTTTGTTCTGAATCATAAGAATTAACTAAAGATTCCTGAGCATTTATAAATTTGTTGATATTCATATGTGTAGGCGAGCTTTCTTTTAGTTGTGCTGCTTTGTGCAGTATGTCACGTTTTTGACAGATTTTTTCGGTTTCCCAGGGTATTCGTTTCTTTAATTTGGGTGTTAACGGTTTTACTTTATTGGCTGCATCTTTGCATGCTTTTCAAAATATGTAAATCTTGTACTTGCGGATAACATAGTTTCTTCATCAGAATTTTGAAGGCTCAAGAATTTGTTTTCACTGTTACAATAAATTCATTTCTAATTTCATTATCATGTTTCGATCTTGTCTAGTCATATGGTTTGCATTTACTATTTTTCTTTTTATTAGCTATACGACTACATTTTATATCTGCTATTATTATACGGTGATCAGACCCATGCTATTAAAAGAGTTGTAAGCTTTGCAGTTTTTTTTACACTATTCTTCCATCTCTTATTTATTATTATGAAGTCAATCTGTGATTTAAAATCATTTTGAGAATTGTGCGTCAATAACTGACCATGTCTTTTCTGGAAATGGGTGTTTAGATATATCATATTGTTTTCTTAAAGATAGTCTTTGAGCATTTGGCCATTTCGATTTGTAGTTTGATGATAGGCATATTTATATCCACTGTCTTTTCCGAGGTGTGCATTTAAGTCTCCTCTTATGATTAGAACATTATGCTACATTGGTATCTGTATTGTCAAACATGTAAGTTTTGTATAGAATATCTCACTTTCTTGTTCGTCACTAATATTTATTGGACTGTAACATGAGATCACTGACGTTTGTGGATTTCCTTGAAAGTTCACTATCATAATTCTATGTGATATCATTTCGACACTAGCGATTGTTTTATAAGCTTGGCTGCTGACGAGCATTCCAATTCCACCAGTTGCGGCATTTATACTATTCTTCCGGGCTGATAGAGTTAGTAGTTTCCATTTATCATAAGCATGTTCTTTGATGACTATATCTTCATGTATGAATCTATGCTCTTGAATGCAAATAATATTTTTTCCAGTTAATTCAGCTGAGACTATCACTTCTGGGATTTTATCTACTTTTTGAAGTGTTTGGGTATTCAATGATCCGATTTTAAATCGTTTAGTTACATTTAATAGTTGTATAGTTTTCATCTTATTTTTATTTTTATTTTCTTTTCTATTTCTCTTTCTTAGTAATTAACTTTTCGACTGCAACCTGAGGTGGAATTGCAGGACGCGCTCCTTGTTCCGCGCGACGAGCGATGCGGGATAGATAATTGTTGTGTTGTATTGTCATAGTTTACTTTCGATGGCTAGATAAAATGTGCGGTCGCCACTCCATACAAAAAAAAAGCGTTTATAAAACTTCTTAAATATCGTATTGCCGAATAAAGATTGACGCATTTATAGTTGACAATATAATATCATCAGTATACGTCTACTAAAAGTACTATCTCATATTGAGATGTGTCCAAATCAATCCAGATTTCTCCTCAGATCAGTGCATAACACATATCTACTATTCAACTCCAATCTCATCTAATGGTACCATTATAGATATGTGTTATGCACTGTTCTGAGGAGAAATCTGGATTTATTTGGACACATCTCAAGATGATATAAGTTTTATGAGATACCTACTTTTGAGAGACAAATAATACTATAGTATGTATACATATATCAGTAGAAGGTAAAAGAAATATAGGTCTACCGAATAAATGATTGGCTGGGAGATATGTAACTGATTGTTCTGAAAGACTAGTTCGTAATTGATGTCCCTGGAATATGTGCGCTGCAACAGGGGGGACGGGGGCCCCCCCGTCGGGGGGGGGGGGGATATGCCCCCACTTTAAAATCTAGGGGGACCTCCAGGAGGTCACCTCCTATGTATTGGTCCCCCCCCCAACTTTTACTACCAAATTTATTTTGATTTGTTCTACATACAAAATCGTTCCAGCGCCCCTACCCTGGAATAAATAAGTAGATAACGTATAATAATAATGTATACATACCGAGCATCAAGTGCAGTAACAATTGTTACTGCACTTAATGCTAGGTAGGCTACTTAAGTAGGAGTGACAGTAACGAATCGCCGTGCTTGATGCTAGAGGTATGTACACCAATTAAGTAACCATTATTCTATTTAATATCAATATTTAAAATCCATATAAATATTTTGTAATTTATTGATTTTTTATTAAATTAATAAAAATAATGTTAAAATCGATAAAATACTATTATTCTAGATTAAATTGGGCGCACATACCTACATTCAAATAATCAAAATGTTGATCTAAAGTAGAATATTTATTTTAAATAGATTATTTATATCATATATTCCTAATATAAATAACACTATAAAACAGGTATGATACATTAAATAATAATGCTAATTGGAATTTAAAGAATGTTCTTCATAAATAAATGTTCAACTTCTTCCGATTTTCTAAATAATAGCATGTTAGGAGCCTATTGGAGTTTGCAATATTAATTAATAGTTATATATATATATATATAAATTAAATATGATATTATAATGAATTAAAAATGGGATTAAAAAAATAATATATTTGTATATGTAATGTATACAGTATATTTATACCGTAGCAATTCCTATATTTATACAATATATTTATATAGTACGGTATTAGTTTAACTTTAGTTTAACATTAGTAAAATTATACTTATATTAGTATACGGTATACCTATAGGTTATATATTATGTTTGAAAAAGTATTTATAAATACTATATATATGTATGTGTATTCCCTATATTCTTATATGTATTTTCCATAAAAATATTAT
This sequence comes from Osedax fenrisi, assembly GCA_964019155.1. Lineage (NCBI taxonomy): Eukaryota > Metazoa > Annelida > Polychaeta > Sabellida > Siboglinidae > Osedax > Osedax fenrisi. The sequence goes on from OZ025239.1 coordinate 34,759,605, forward strand.
TCTTAGTAAATAGCACTATAGAACACCCTATAGCTATACCCTATAATATAGGGCCTATAGGGTAATATCTATTGATATTGGTATTAATATTGATATTTATGAAATGTAAAAGGAATATAAACACATACATGGGTATTCCTTATAAGGCATTATTCCTCATAAGTCATTATTATCACATGAGGTGTAGTCACGTTAATGCTCACCAGGTGATCAATATCAACGATTGTAGTGTTTACTTAGATAGGTTATTAGCTATACATGAGGTCAGTATTCAATACTACCGTTATTATGCCCCCGATGTAAGTTTATAGGTTATAATTCTATAGCGATGATTCCTGTATTTTAATAATTTGTAATTATTATTATAATTGTGTAAACCAAAATTTGAAATTTGTTCGAAAATGTTTTTAATTTATTTACGAATATTGAAAATTATTGTAAATAATTTACAAAGTTTGCCCATTTCTGTATTTTTTTTGAAAATAAAACACGAAGGTTGCAAAATATTTGAAAATAATTTACGCAAATAATACGAAAATAATTTTCACAAATTGTACGAAAATAATTTAAAAATAAAACTCAAAGTTTGTAACATTTTTGAAAATAAAACACGAGGTTTGCAAAATATTTGAAAATAATTTACCCAAATATACGAAAATGATTATGAAAATTTTGTATCGAATAGATATCGAATTATCCGAGTAAAACTAGTGAGTTAATCTAGATTATAGCTACATTATATTGTGAGGAATACCACAATGATCGTTGTTAGGTTCAATGTTATGTGTATTATATATTAAATAACTTAATAACTTAATGAAGATTATTGAAGATCTAGCATGTATCTAGCATATCTCCACGAAATAATTTAAATTTGTTTTCACAATGATCAAATAAATACAAATTAAATATTTAATTATGAACATTTGTTTATAATAGATACATAATATGCATTGCATATCTTCAAATTATGATTTTAAGAAAGACTGCTCTATCTAAATATTTTATTAATAATATTCAAATATAATAAATTTATATTTATAATTTATGAATAATACTAGAGAATAAAAATATATAGCCTTTTGTTAAAACATATTGAGAATGTTGGTAAAAAGCATATATTTATATGCATTAAAATGTAGATCATTACTATTTACCAACCCCCTGAATTAATAATATTTTGTATTATATAAAATTGTAAAATATGCATCCATAATGTAGATTACATTTTCCTAGAGTTAGTAAATTGCATATTATCAGAGACCAAATTGAAAGAACACAGTAAAACTATTTATTAGAATATTAATTAAAAGATATGCAGGTTATATGCATTCATCACATTACTTATAAAGCATATCTAGATATGCAAATAGATCAAAATATGTTAAATTAATATCATATAACATTAAAAATAGATCTACCACAATGTTTATATTATAAATAATGTTATCTGATATTCTCAACTTTTCAAATAATTATATAATTGGATGTAGGTATTTTTTTTAAATTAATGAATTAGTATGGTCTGTATCGAATATGGCCGTTTGTTTTGATCACGATGAGCTCAAATTCAAAATACTCATTTTGATATTTGATACATTAGTGTACATGATAAACTTATATAGATAATGTACATGTAGTATATATATATATATATATATATATATATATATATATATATATATATATATATAAATTAGTTGTTATTATAATTTTACAATTGGCAATCGTAAACAAAACAAACGCGGCCATATTCGATATTTTCCATTATTATGATAATACACTTCAAGTTATAATTTATAATAGATCAATTGATATACATACATGTTTAATATTCAGCATCATCTTCAATGTGGATATATTTCAAAATAAAATGTGTATAAACATTAATATTTTCAAACTAAAATTAATACATAAAAATTAATATTTTGCTGTTTCAAAACATTATTTTGCTTATTTAGATAAACTACCGTAATGATTATTTACTAATATTTCCTATTTCCTTTTCATAATCTTCCAACACTAATCTCTTCTGGTGACTTTTAAATCTTAACCAGTAATTTTCAGCTTGATATAGGTTAGAACGTAGGATATTTCATACATATTTCATACATAATTTGTGATTCTCATTTATTATAATACGTTGATAACCTAGTTTAAAGCGAATACAAATATAGATATCTTAATCTGAAACTTCATATATATATATATTGTTATTGTTATTGTTATTGTTATTTTTATTTGGTGGAGTCCTTTCATCCCATCCAGGAACTTAGATGAAGTTTACACTTATAATCATATATGGCTATCATGTTAAGGCCTCCATGGTTTTGAGAGCCGATCATTTATTTATACACAATTATATAAGATCATTTCTAAATAATATTTTAAGACACATTTTATCAAATTAATTAATGGTCAGGACCAGGCTCGAACCCGTGTCCTACTGCTTGTATGTCTGACACCTTTACTAACTGAGCCACACAAGTAGTTAATATATATGTATATATATATATGTATATATATATATATATAAATCACTTATACCACAGAATTTCATTCGTTGAAATATTTGTACGTTTCGTAGTGATAGCAAAGATTTCACGAAGCAAAGCTATAATATTGCCTGTATACCTAATGTAATTAATAGTGAATCTCTGCCGCTTCCAACAGTAATATCGTCTTACAATATACTTAGGTTTTCATTGTTCTATTAAATTACGCGCGATATAAGTTAGATTTAACTCACCTCGTAGACGCGTATATTACATGAAACCAGAATGTTCGCTCGCGTTGTTACACATTAGTAATGAACATTTAGTTGTCGTCGTGAAAAGAATATTTTAAAACCATTTTTTACATATTTATAATTGTATAGTTTGATACAAATGTACATTATAAACAATGCGCTGTAACCATGGTTACCCGAAACAACAACCTATGTAGGTTGTGTGGCGCTGTTCATGTTTTGTGTACACAGTCGAATAACATTGTTAGGTATTATATATATTTCCGTACAAAATATGTGGTGATACATAGGGGTATATACTATATACTATATACCCCTATATACTATATAGGTGTATATTACTACTAAAATATTTGCTATAATCATTTACATATATAATTATGTTCTACATTTAGATTTTAATATTTAATTTCGATAAGTTCACCTACATTTCAATTTCGCTCAATTAATTTATATCACATAGACAATGTATATAATTGAAATACTTGATGTCGTATCTCCATGTATATAGTGCACTATCTGAACTATTCTGCTACCGTAATACATATATACATGTAAAGCATATTTAGTTTCAAAGTAAACATATTACAGGCCTAATTGCATATTTTAAATTTTAAAATTTGTATAACAAGCAGATAATAAATATACCCAGTAAACAAATATTTGTAAAATTTACGAAAAAATTTGTAATTTATTTACAAATTTTGAAAATCATTGTAAATAATTTACCAAATTTGCAAATTTTCTTTTAAAATAATACACTTAGATTGTAAAATATTTAAAAATAATATATGCAAATAATACGAAAATAATTTTTAAAAATTATACGAAAATAATTTGCAAATAATACTAAAAGTTTGTATGAATTTTGAAAATATTATAAAATTTAATTTTTTTTTCACTTGAATATATTTTAAAATTCATGTATCACAAAGCTTATAAAATCTTGAAACATAATATGGATTTCTTGTTTCAGTTCAGTAAATTTCTCTAATTTTCTATTTGAATCTATGAAAAAGATAGGTATGCCTCATCGATATAAAGAAAGTGAATAAGCAATTGACGCACGCAATGCATGTAAAGATAGATATGCGAATGACACTTTTATCGATAAATTAACAAAATGGCATCAGTGATTTTGATTGGATATTAGTCATATTATATATGTCAAATATTAAAACAGTAGGCTTTTTGTCTAAATAGATTAAAGTAACTTCTATTTATGTCAATGGATCAGATTATAAATATCAATAAAATAGTATGATATCTTCAATTTAAATACACAAAATTACGAGGAATGTTGATATAATGTATTTTAAATATATAATTTTATTTTTAGTATATTTTTAGTACATTAAAATTGGTAGTAATTATCAATATATATGTATAAATAAATATTAATTTTAAATAAAAAGATAGTGGGTTTCGACTGCAGCGCCCGTAGAGGATAGTGCCTAACATTACATTCAATTACTTATCCACTTTCTTTATATCGATGGTATGCCTACACCAATTAATAAATAACTTTATTCAATTAAATTAATTTTTGAATAATTCAAAGAAGGAAAAAATACCTATTTTATATACTAATACATTTATTCTAGGATTATATATATATATATATATATATATATATATATATATATATATATTTATAATATATAACCATATCTTTTGTTTTTATTATATTCTCTATATCATTTATTTTTGATTTACAAATGTGTTGATCGTTGACTAAATATTTATTAACGGGGTATCCCACTACAACTTTCCGGAAATATTATCTTGCTCCGTAATGTTGCTGCTACCCTATCCCACTACAAGTATATCTGGTGCCCGATAATATTTCTCGGAATCGTATGATAGGCCATTAATCAACTAATCAAATTTTGTATTATTTTAATGTAAAATTAGAATGAATTAAGTATAAATACATATACTATTATATTGGTGATGTTTCACAAAAGTAGAATTAGGTTTCGAGGCATGGTAGTCTCTTATACTTTACATTACAAAGTTGTATTGCACCTCAGTTACTTTTGGGTAACCACAACAATGATATAGTTACTATCAAATGTATATAGACTAAACAGAATGCATCCGTAGACTCAAGTATAATATTAATTAGTATAATTTAAATTAATATAATATTAATTGGTATAATATTATTTAGTATAATTTTAATTAGTATAATATTAATTAGTATTATTTAAATTAATATAATATTAATTAGTATAAAATTATTTAGTATAATTATAATAAGTAAACATAACCGACTGCTCAATAAAACTTTGTAATGTAAAGTATAGGAAACCGCCTCTGAAACTAATTCTACTTTTTGTGGAACATCACCAATATAATAGTATACGTATTTATACTTAATTGATTTTAATTTTACATTAAAACAATAACAAATTGTATTAGTGGATTATAGCATATCATACTATGACGAGCAATACTTGTGCCAAATAATCTTGCAGGGGGTATCCTGCTAGTATACTACTTTCTAGAAGACTTTCCGGAAATACTGGTAGTGGGATACCCCCTTTAAATTCTTAAAATTATGTGAAAAGTTTGCAAATGATTTTCGAAAAATTTACGAAAATAATTATAAATTATTTGCAAAGTTTGTAAAAATGTGTCCACAAAATTATTGAAAACTTTTGCAAATTATTTTCAAATTTTGAAAATTATTTGTAATAAATTTTCAAATTTGGATTACAGTGTTTACAAATTAAAACTAAGTGTACATATATTAGGTCATTTTTTTCATTTTTTTTCATTTTTCCTAGTTCTAGCGCACATTCAGTAAACTAAACTGTTTAATTTCTTCGTGATTACAATAGTTTACAGATCTCGGCATATAACATAAATAGGTAGTACTCTATAATAAATGCAATGGAATTCAAACTTATCATATAAGTATATATATCTATTTCTATTTATCGTTTTATCTATCCTAGTTGATATAGTTTAATTTAATCATAGTTTCTCAAATTCTATTAAATAATAATGTAGTTAATAAATATACGATAGCGATATTGCGCATTTATTATCGTATGGGAATATAATGAATTATTTCGTAAGAGAAGTTGCTTTGGTTATGTTCATCGCTACTTTATATATATATATATTATACGATTCTTAATTTCTATATCGCCCAACTAAGTTTATTAATCGATGTATTAAGTAAAATTGTAATGTTTATAATAATCAAAACAGGATATTATCATGGATGTAAAAAATTTAGAAAATTTCTTTATATCGATGGATATTATATGTTCACTCATAATTAATATAAGATACTATGTAAATATATTAATATCTCTGTTAATTTTTAATATATTATATGTTTCTTATTATATGTGGCTAATAAGCCTACTATTATTTGTTTAATTAAAATTGTTATCCAGGTATATTTTAAACCTTTTTATTTAAAGTTAGTTTAATAGGTCAGTATGTATTTAGTTTAATAATTTCTACTTTTATTATTAGATATATGTAATGGTGTTCATTAAGGTTTTAATTGGAAGTCTATAGTAATCCTACTCATGTCAAATTACTAAGTAGAAAGATACTATTTCTTAATTTATTTAATAATTATTAGTATTTGTTTCTATACCATTATGAAAAAGTCGTTGAGTTTAACAGCATCCAAATCAAGATGGAATTTTCCATCACCTAATGTATTTAATTAAAGCCATATTATGACATACCGATATATAGATTTTTTTTAATATATTATGATTAATTTTATAGAAGGCAGAGTCAAAAATTGTTCGAAATAATTTGTTAAATAAAGTAATATTTTTAGTTATTTTTCCAATATTACTAGTAAACAAACTTCATTTATAATTAATTATAGATTTATAGTTTACCATGTTAAATACAAATCTATAGAATTAATTTATGTAATTATCAGAATTAATAATATTTGTTGGGTTTGAGTTATATTTATTATAGTATTATACTAAGTATATGAAAGTATATATTATTATTATTATTATCAGATTTAGGTTTGCACCAGGGTTTTTGTAGAAGCTAAAGCTTATCGAGACAATTACCCTTAATCTTAAAGCAAGTTCAAAAAAAAAACTAAATAAATAAAATATTATAAAATATTAGATGACTTCCTGTTTACATAGATACAATACAATGAATAAAATAGAAAAATAATATTAATTGTTTGAACTTGCCATAAAATTATGTAATCATCATTTAATTATTTATAAATAAATAACTAAAATAAATAATAAGTACTATAAAATAATACACTAAACAAAAATATAGATGTATTAGTATAAAAGAAGAAAAAAATGAAGTAAAATGAAGTAAAACTGAATAAAACTGAATAAAACATAACAAAAAGAATATCTAGAAAGATGGTAAGAAATGTATGTAACATTTTTTTTTTTTTTTTTTTTTTTTTTTTTTTCAGTAAATATGTTTTAGGAATTTTTTTGTAATACTTTATAATAATGTAAAGAATGTAAAATATATGTTCAAACTGAAATGTTAGTTTAATTACTAATTTTTATATAAGTGTCAATAAAGAGAAATAAAACAAAGAAGTATAATCAAGTATACAAGAAAAAAGATTCAATACAAAATGTTTATGTAATTAAAAATAAAGTCAAATAATATTATTAGTCAGAGGGAAATAAAAAATACTAAAGAAAATACTAAAGAAAAAAGAAATACCTAACAGTTTTTTTTAATTTTATTATTTTTATATAAACGTCAATTAAAAAGAAAGAAAACATGAAAGTAAATTCAAATATAAAATGCAAAAATTCAGTAAAATAATATTATTAATGTCGGGGAAATAAAATATTGTAAAGTAAAACACTCAAAAGTATTAATTTTTTTTAATTTTTACATAAACGTCAATAAATTAAAATAAGAATAAAATGTGGATCTTAGTATATAATACAATATTAGATAAAAGACATGATAAAAGATATAAAATTAGAAAAATGAGATTTAGATTATAAGTATACTGAGTAAGAAGATAACAAATGTATATACATACGTTTCCTGAATAATTTATAATTTGAAATATTTTTTAAAATATTATCAAGCTTATTCCAGGTAATTGGTCCAATGTATATTAATGTTCTTCTGCATAGTTCTTTTTTGAAATTAATAATTGAGAAATTATTTATGCTCCTAGTGTTGTGAGATGATGAAGTTACAGAAAAAAATGCATTTGTTATAACAGGATGAAGATCATTGAAAATTTTAAACATAAATTCACATGTACTTATATATGTAATTTCATTTATTTTTAATAAAGAATTATCAATAAATAGTCCATTAGTATGATGTAAAAAATGTTTTTTACATATAATTCTTATCATTCGCTTTTGAAGAATATATATGCATGATACATTAGATTTATATGTATTTCCCCAAAATATGTTACAATACTTTATATGAGGCAAGAATATGGAATTATATATATGAAGTAATGCTTTTTTATTTATAAATTTGGAAATAATGTTGGTAATCCATATGATTTTTTTTAGTTTTGATTTTAAAAACAAGATATGTTGTTTCCAGTTTAATATATCGTCTATAATTACGCCTAAAAATTTATAAAATGTAACTCTTTGAATATTTCTGTTATTTAAATTTATATTTATAATAGTTCTTGAATTAATAGACATAAAGCAAGTTTTATTTAAATTTAATGATAACCTATTATATATTAACCATTTATTAATATTTTTTAATTCAGTTTGACAAATATAATTAAGTAATTCGGCTGATGTATTTTCAAAATATAAAGTAGTATCATCTGCGAACATGGTAAACTTACATAAAGAAGATGATTTTGTAATATCATTAATATAAATTAAAAATAAAATGGGTCCTAGGATGGTGCCTTGGGGTACACCCGTTATGACTTTTAGTTTATCTGAAATTACACCATTATATATACACTGTTGATATCTATTTGTTAAATAGCTCATTATCCAGTTAAGTGCAATGCCTCGTACTCCAATATTTTTTAATTTAAAAAGTAATATTCTGTGATTAACTGATATTAACTTAATAAGTAAGGGATTATTCCATAATAATTATTATATTAATGATTATAATATAAAATAATATTAAATATTGTTATTGTTATTTTCTATTATTTGTATAATTATTTTCTATTTGTTTAAATGAATATCAATAGATTTATTTAATACCGATTGATGTAAATGTTCCTATTTTATGGATAATTAATAATATCTTCTAATTATCATATTTAATATGTATATAGATTGAAGTTGTTTATTGTTTATTAATAGTTTTTAAAATTTAAATTTAATTTAAAATTATTAATTAACATTTAAAATTTTAAAAATTAGTAGTTTCTATTATTTCTTTTAATATTCATTAAATATATCTAGTTTAAATTTATATTAAATATATGATATGTGAGTTAATAAAATACATATGATACATATATCTATATGATATGTGCTTTTGTAATTTGTTAAAATATATTTTTATATTCAAATATTCAAAATCGAAATCAATGATTATAGAAAATAAATAAATAATAAACATAACCAGAATGCAATATATTCTTTGTTTGCATTTATACGTCACCAGAGGGATTCAATCAAATTATTCCATAATAAATAGATTTGTTTATATCTTTAATTCTTGTAATATTGAGTTGAATATTGAGTAGCTGTCCTTAATACATTTTATATATCGGGTGCCTTCTACTACTATGGCTAGTGGAAGCGGAAGTAAGCCAGAGTTTTTAGTTAATTTGAAATATCGTTTGGTTCGAAAGATAGGAAGCGGATCATTCGGCGATATTTACTTAGGAATAAATGTTTCCAATGGAGAGGTTTGTTCATATTTTAAAAACAATATTAAATTTAAAAAATATTTATTAATAATATTACATTATTTTCTTCTAATCATAAATATATACAAATTTCAATTTATAAAAAAAAATATAATAAACATTTTATTAAAACATAAATATTAGCCATATTGAATATTTCGATAATAATTGCGTTTAGTTCAATTTCATAGTTTAATAAATATTTTATTTAATCTATCATACTATAAAATAACTCTATTACTTTGAAATGAGTGAAATGCACATAATTGTTATATATAATAAATTGAAATAAAAGCATGCTATTTATATGAAATTTTAAGATTTATCAGTACTGGTTGGACTTTATTCTAAAATATATGGCCTCAATTCGTAAATAAAACACAATATCCTTTTCGAATTTCAATATATTTTTTATATTACTTATTTTTTAATTACATTTTTTCTAAAATATTAAAATAACACTAAATATTATATTTCCACGTCCGTTTTTAATTATGTTATTGTATTTACCATACATTTATAAAAATTAAGTTATTTTATTTTTATAAAGTTGAAATAAAATGTTGTTTGTATTTGTGTGGTGTATTTTGAAAAAATGAAATTTTATAAATATTGTTTTTTTAAATTTGTATTAAACAGTTGAAACTATTTATAAAATAATATTGCACTCTACTTCTGTAATAACCAAGTATATGTTATGTATGCATTTTAATATATTCATATATGAGATTTGTGCATGAATATATATGTAATTATTTTTGTAATTAATTATGTATGTTTTCTATTTGTGATTATAAATTTGTTGTCATTTTTACAACATGTTTTATTATTGATATCACTATAATTATAGAAATAGGCTCCATTTCTAAAATATAATTTGTAAGTTACATATTTTAATATGTATCAAACACATAGATGGCAAAAAACCTTTTTGTGGCTTTAGGTTTTTTGGTTTTTTTACTAATTTGTATAGGTTTTTTGTTATTTTTTTTAGTTTTTTGGTTTATTCAAGTATTTTCATGGTTTTTTCATAGATATGATAATTATACAATTCATAAAATTCAATATTAAAAAAAGTATTTAATTATTAATTAAAATAAAATTCTAAGAAAATTATAACCTTTTTATGCATCATCATTATTTATAGAAATAATAAAATATATACAAAATAATTATGTATATGGAACACTGATATTATGTAACCAATTATTTCCATGTGAAATCCATTCGGTACATTTAAACTCAATACATTCGGTAATATAATAATAATAATTAGTGTTATATATAAATTATACAATATAATAGATAGATATATAGCAGTAGGACGTTGGTTCAAGCCACGTTCGCACCATTAAAATAGGTATCAACATATTATTTAAAAGTTATCTTTTATCTTATATAATTGTGTATAAATAATCAGATCTCTTTAAAACCATGGATGCCTTAAAATGAGAGCTGCTTTGAAGGGACATTAGAGCCATATGCTTATAAGTGAAAACTTCATCTAAGTTACTGGATTGTATAAAAGGACTCCACCAAAATAAAATAATAATATATAATAGAATATAATAGCTATTTAATTTATATTTATACGAAAAAAGCAAAAAAATATACTCTAATAATTAAAGTTTAAACGTGAATAAAAATGTATATAATATAATAATTATTATTATAATATATGAAATTTAATTTATATTTAGCTTAAATAATTATGGCAAAAAACCTTCATTAAAAAATTAAAGTATGCTTTTTAATTAAATTGAATTCTTAAAATGAATTATTAATTAAAGTGTATATAATTATTATAATAATTTAATAGAATATATCATATATTTAATATATACTATTTAATTTATACTTTATAAAAAAACCAAAAAACCTCACAGTGCCTAATGCCAACTATGGTCATACATCATGTTATAAATTAGTAAACTAAATAATATCATTAAACCAAAATATAACCGAACCAAAAATCAAAAATATAATATAAGTTATAATATATAACTAGATCATTAACTTGATTCTAATATTTTAATTGTGTACTAAAAATACTAAACATTAATTATATCATTTAATGTTCAGATATATAAAGTTGATTCCAATAATTTGGTAAGCAGAACAAATTAATCTGTGATGAATTTTTGGTAATAGTTAAATAACATTATCTATAGTTATAATCTATAGTTACATATATATATATATATATATTATTTACTTTTATATGTAAATATCTGCATTTTTACTTAAAAACCATTTTAAATTTAATATTAACGTATATACCATGTATTATATATATACACTAATTAATTAATCTTAATAATGTATTGTATTAATATAAATTATATTTAATTTAATTGATGATAGATAAAATGTAATAATTATTCATGTATATTATTATTCAGGAATTAGCTGTGAAGCTTGAATCGCATAAAGCTAGACATCCTCAATTACTTTACGAGAGTAAATTATATAAAATTCTACAAGGTGGAATTGGAATACCACATACCAGGTTTGTAATTGAAATATTTAAACCATTTCGAAAAAATTATTATATACCTAGACATTTTTATAACAACATTTTTGTTTATAAATAAATGAAATGCTTTAATAATCAGTATGTTCATATACCTAGTTATTTAGTAATAATGCATATTTGTATTTATCAGCCTATTAATATTTATTTAATATTAATTTAATAATTATTTTCAAATAATTCGTAATATTTATATCAAAGTTTTGTAATGCATATTTGTATTTATCAGCCTATTAATATTTATTTAATATTAATTTAATAATTATTTTCAAATAATTCGTAATATTTATATCAAAGTTTTGTAATATTTATAACAGTTATTAATTTATTAAAGAATTCAAAATAATGTAATACATCTAAAAAATATACAAGGGTAGGATTTAATTTATTAAAATTATATTTTAAGTATATATATATATCTATCTTTATCTTTTTTATATTCTAATATATGATTCGTAAAGTAAACATAGTAAGATAATAAATCTATATTTAGATCGGAAAATATTTATTTGTATATATGACACATATTTATATTTCATAATTTTGTTATAAACATATTTCACTTCATTTATTTTATTAATTATTATTTTAGGCCGTGGTGCTGAAACATTAAATTCATGCGCTATCGATTTATTTTATATATATAAATTACACTTAGATTTTTTATCTTATGAAATGGTATGATAAAAATTTATGTGTAATCAAATAAATTGATAATGCATGTATTTTATTTTTCACCTTATAAGTTGTTTTAAATTTATTATACATTTATATTTTATGTGTATTTGAAAATATTAGTATATATAATATATATTATATATATATATATATAAATATATATATTATAATATAATATCAATTATAAATATTAATATTGTGTATGTACATTATTATTGTGTATTAATAAAATAGATCAATATATATTAAGTAGCTTCTATAATAATTAATAATCTATTTTTACTAGCTAATTTCTTATTTTACATATTTCATAGATATTGTACATGATAATTATTTGTATATTAATTAATTATATATTTAATTGATATTTCTTATATAATTTTTGTTTTATATTTATTTTAACATATAACAAAAATATTATATTATATTTACTTTGGTTTATTTATCTTTATTTATATATACATATATATCAGGGTTCCTATATAATTTGCAAAAATGTGTTTTTATCTGACAAAAATGGTAAAAATATCATCCATATTAATATATGGTGTGAACTAATTATCTTTCTAAATATGATTTTCTAAATACATTTTTTTTATCAATATATAATTTTATAATTTTTTAAAAATAATATCAAAAACTATGTATATTTATAAATAATGTGAATATATAATATTCAAATAAATATCATATATATGTAATAGTTAATATATAATTATAAAAATAAATAATACTATATTAATTTTAACATATTTGTTGATATTGTAAAAACATTCATTAATTATATATCTATATAGATATAGATATAACATTTGTTTAATAAAAGTATGTTATTGAAATTTAAATAAAATAATATTAACTACAAAAAGTAATACATATATTGATATATTTAAATGGATAATAACAAGGATAGATAATGTTTAATATATATTTGACAATAATTTATTTAAATTTCAATAATATATATTATTTATTAGAAAAATATTATATTTATATTAAAATTAATAAAGTGTAAAATGTCAAAATATATGGATATAATATATATAATATGATTGTAATAATATAGTATATTTTAGTTATATAATTTTTTATTGCCAAGGACATTACGTATTTTCGCATATCTGCAATGGTAAATTTGTGTACTCCGAAATAGATAATTTTCAGTTGGTTCAATCTTTAAAACAAGATATTTATTTATTTGTAAAATAAAAATGCATTCATATTTTTAATTTTATATTTATATAAATATTTTATTTATAAAAATACGATTTTATTTATAAATTCAGTTTGAATTAAAATATGTTGTGATTCTAAATAATGTTTAATCAATTATATTACGATTTTAATATTATCATTAATTTAAAAATTAGATTTTTCATTGATTTTTTATATGTAATTCAATTATGTACTGGATGATAAAATCATACATGCGTAAAATAAAAATGTCACAAAATATGCATTTGCAGATTAAGTCCTGTCCTTGATAATATAGGTATAAATAATATGGATAATACTAGGTTTAATTTTGTAGACAATATTTTATTGGTTATGTAAAAATAACATGTTAATTTACTTTAAAACTTGTTGTTATTACTACTAGGTGGTAACAACTAATGGAGTAAAAGTAAAGTAGTAAACTAAATATACATTTGAACAAATTAAGATAAAATCACATATAGTTTTATATGAATTTGATAATTGTAGTTTATTTTATTGGTATATATGACATTGTAATGTTTGAAAATCTTTAATATTATATTATAATAATCATAAAATGTAAAATAATAAATTAATGGTAAATAAATATACTATTAAAATATATTTAAATTTATTTAAGATTTTATGTAAAGTATTTTTATCTTTTTGCAGTATTTTTCCTATACTAAATTGTAATATGATACAATAGGTATATATCATATTTCGGTGGTTCAATAATTATAATATATTATTTAATTTTGTATAAATTTAAATATTAATGTGAATGTATACAATTTTATATATATCTATAATAAACTTAAATACGTTATATATATATATTTACTTATATTGTATAATATATGTTATATATGTAATTTATTTATTTTAATATTTAATTAATTATAATATATTCATTTAGAATGTTCTATTTGATATAGAATTGTTTTATTACCAATGACCTTATAGCTATATTCATCTTATGCCAGCTGTCTTAGTTAGCCCATAGGCAAATATCTTGTACTGTACTTGCTTTACACTACATAGCATGTAAATACACAGAGTAATATTGTTTGATAACTTTCAATAGTGATTTATAATACCTATGATCAATTATATAGATATACATGCTATATATATATATATATATATATATACACACGCCCATTATTATATGTATTGATTTGCTATACATATAAACAAATACACTCGCATTTGTATATGATGAAACTCTAATAATTACTACTATATAAGAGATATAATCTGATGAATATACATGTAAATAATATTTTTGTCAGTTCATCATGACATTTACTTCATATATTTATATAATAGTGCTACAATATATATATATATATATTGAATATATTATTTATTTAACTATTAGTTAATATTAACTAATATCTATCAATGTATCTCTATGTTATAGATATATTTGTATTATATTGTAATAGTATTATTTACATTAATGATATGTTATATATAATATGTCTATATTACTATTTAGTAAATAGTATTTACAATTTTAGTATTATATTTATCATTGATTTATACATATAGAAATATGACAATAGATTAAATGATATTATACAATATCTATTTGCTGAAAAAATGTACTAGCTTCCTTTAGACCTGTTTCAAGTGCATACATAGTACATACTGTATTTGTATTATCACAGATGGTACGGTCAAGAGAAGGAATACAATGTACTCGTCATGGATCTACTGGGACCTTCTCTTGAAGATCTGTTCAACTTCTGCGGCAGGAGATTCTCTATGAAAACAGTACTGATGTTGGCTGATCAAATGATTGGCCGTATTGAATACGTACATGAGAAGAACTTTATTCATAGAGATATTAAACCCGATAACTTCTTGATGGGTATCGGACGTCATTGTAATAAGGTGATATTTAGGCCCATTATCCTACACACATCATTACCCGTATATCCTAATTGTAGGTATTTCTAATTGACTTTGGACTGGCTAAAAAGTATAGAGATAATCGTTCACGGATGCATATCCCATATAGGGAAGACAAGAATTTAACAGGTAATTTATTTATATAGATTCTATATAGATATATACATAATTGTAATGAAATCATTTATAGGCACAGCTAGATATGCAAGTATCAACGCTCATCTTGGTATTGAACAGAGTCGTAGAGATGATATAGAATCCCTGGGCTATGTGCTAATGTACTTCAATAGAGGAACACTACCATGGCAAGGACTGAAGGCAGCTACCAAGAAACAGAAATACGAGAAGATCAGTGAAAAGAAGATGTCAACCCCCGTTGAAGTATTATGCAAGGCAAGTATTATATTGATGTATTGCTATATATTTCATAATTCATTATATAATTTCAATGGCATCATATTAAAAATAAAATTACTATTTAATTATGTATTGATAATATAAAGAATTAATAATAACTTTATTATCAAAATGACTTATTTGAATATCATTGTTACAGGGATATCCAGCTGAATTCTCAATGTACTTGAACTACTGCAGAGGAATGAGATTTGATGAATCCCCAGATTACATGTATTTACGCCAGTTATTCCGTATTTTATTCAGAACTCTTAACCATCAATATGACTACGTATTTGACTGGACCATATTAAAACAAAAAGCCTCTAATGCCAATATGACACCCCCAACCACAAATCCTTAAAAGGTACCTCAAAATCTAATACAAAATACATTTTATTAGATTTAATATTTGAATCCGTTTTTAGCTAAAAGAATCAATGAAATTATGAAATATCATTTAATGTTGTATATCTAGAATATCTAGACACATACCATGTAGATCAACAATAGAAAGCTTAAATATATTATTTCTTATGTACGTCTTATTTTCTTTATTCAGTAAAAAAAATATGTTTACAAAACTATACATCTATCTATACATTTCACATCGATGTTTTCATCATGTATTTTCCTAGGTAGTTGTTTGAAATATTGTTTTATTTTAGCATTTGTTTCATGTACTATATTATATTAAATCTTCTATATATATAATGTATTATTATAATTCAGTCAATAAGTAAGAATTAAAAATAAAGATAATCTATTTAATAATTTCAATCTTGTTCCATTTTATTTTTAGAATTCATATACTTATTATATTGGCTGGGTATACTCATAAATGTTCTTATCTTGTGTCTGATTTGTTTCGGGGTATCTTGGTAGTAGTTCTTGGTATCTTTGGCCATTGCCTGGTAATCAAGTTTTGTGATTACAATAATATTTATACATATAATGATTAATTTACCTTATAATCTTCGCCATATGTTTCTAACATGTAAGTGCAATACATTACCTCTGGTTCAGATAAATGTATCCTTCTTGGAAGAGCTATATTGGCTTTCCTCTCCAATTCTATAAAATATCATTAAATATAATGACTGATAAATCCTTGAAATATATACTAATAATAATAATGATTACCTTGAGCTACTGATATCTTTATCATTTTGTAATTCTTTCTTTTGTGCTTTACAAAGTAGTCATCTACATTGTAAGCATCTTTCTACAATATATATAAACATAATATAATACAATTTCTTAAATATAAATTATCTATATATAATATTGTCAATAGAGGATTATAATATATAAAGAAATTAAAAAAATAGTTTATACAAAATTATTTCAGTAAAATAAATATATATTTTAATTTATACATATTGTGTTTAAATAAAATGAGTAAACATGTATATTAACAATTATATTTAAGTATATTACATTTGTTTTAACCCATATATCAATGTTATGAAAGTAGTTTTACAATTATTCTAATAAGTTTAAATGAATGTTAAACAAAATGTAAATTGTTAATAATATTGTAACTGAATTTCTTTTTTTTATATTTATAAATAATATCTAATTTATGTGATTATAAAATGTAAATTATATTTCTTTTACAACTGGAATATTAACAATATATATTTTTTAAATAGAAAACAAAATGAATTACTTTTATAAATAATGTTATCATAATTTTGGAATTAATAATAAATTAGATAAACTATTTCTAAATGTTTAGTTGATAATTTGTACTAATGAACTAATACAGTTAGATTGTTATATGATAAATATAATTAGAATATCTACAATTAATCAAGATATCCTTGATATAATTCATTACCATATATCAATCATCTATTATATAAGATGTCATTAAAACTAATGTTTAATTTATACTTGGCAATCAAACACTGACATTATACTCATTATACTTATTTACATATGATTAAATTCATATTATTACATCAAATCTTATTAGAATTAATTATTGACTAAATGTTTAATTTCCATAGTTAATGAATTAATTTAATATAATTAAAATTATACAATTTTAACAATATATTGATATATTTACTATTACTGTTTGGCTAAAAAATCACATATTACTATATTTAATTATACATAGATTTATCCTAGGAAATTGTATGTTTTTATTAATAATAAATGTTATATATATTTTATGGCAGTAATAATATATTTTCTAATTGTTATTAGATTGCATTTATACATTTTATTAATATGAGTGACTATTAAATAATATAGAAAATGATGATATGATTGTAATACATCATAGGTTTGGTCTAGGTGAACATTATTCCTTTAAAATAAAAGTATAAAAAGGCTAAATCAATGACGAACCTATACATTTAGATGATGGCACTACAATTAATTATTATTAACAATATTTGGTCATGTTATACAATTAATGATATTAATACATATATAATAAACTATTTATTTATAATGATTTATACGGTTATATAATATGAAATTTTCTTATATGTGATATACCTATAAGGAAAGGATATTATAATAAACATGTTAAAATAATGAAATATATTATATGGATAATAAATTATGAAAAAATTAACAATACATATTAATAAGAAATAAATTGTTTCATATTAATTTAAATATTTTACATATAATATAAATAACTAATTTTAATTAATGAAATTTTTCAATTAAATATATATTAAAATAAATCATCTAATCCACCAGTATAAAGGTATATTTTTCTAAATTATAAATCATAGATGTTTATACAACACGAATATTAACTATATGTATAGTTATATTATAAGCATAATGTAGCAATAAGACTACTAGTAGTAGTAACCTGAACAATGGGTATGGTACGGTTAGGATCTGCGCACAGTCCCATCTCTTGCATGTTCTTGTAAATACTTTTCTTATTGTCCCATGCTTCCTTCAGTTCATCACTAATTATAGAATGTATCAGCATTATTATTGTTATTTATGTATGACAAAAAATATGGATTAAATTAACGTTAGTTGGCGAGAATATGTGTATTTCTGTTAAACTACAATTAAATGTATGTTTGTCATATACATAATATTTAATAGTTTGTTTAAATAATGTTTAGTAAACATTGTTTACTATTATTTTATTATTTCACAACTATATAATATCAATAAATATTTTTCAAAATTGAATATTTGAGGAATATTGAAATTATACCTTTTTTGTTTACAAAGTAATGAATTAATTTACTAGTTGCTAACTATATTAACATCTATAGTTGATAATACATATCCAACTACATTACAAATGATTAATTAACAAATAGCAATTTAACAATAATAATCTTCCTGGAGAGCAATACATTAACCTATAACAACACAATGGGTGATTTATGGATACAACTGATATTATAGAGGAAGGTATGAGATAGAAGATGGAGGATAGATGAACAGAGATGAGATAATGCTGATCTGTGAGAAATCATCAAATATATCTCCACCACTCTGTCAATCTAATATAATTCCAGAAAGTCAATCAATGAAAACCATCACTTGCATTTTCTTTACATTCTACCTATTTTATTTTGATCATAATAATTGACTATTATTATTTTACTATATATATATATACTATTCCTCAACCTCATTTAACAATAATATAATCTAAAACTATTTGTATTATAATAATTAATTTTATAAATTTAAAAAAAGTTTTAAGTTTACAATGATGTCTGAAATGAATATATAGCAAATAAAATAAGAATATGAGGAGGTGGCAGGTTTCACCTAGTAACATCTGTTTGTAGTGCCATTATTGTGGTCAATGGTATCTATGTATTGTATTGTTAGTACTTATTAGGTTAATTAGTGAGTCATTCCATTCTATAAATAACATACTAAACTGATTATAGTGCTATTTCAATTATATATATATATATTTCAGTAAATAAAATGTATAATGAAATGTACAAGAGTTTTACAGATGTTCTTTTACTTACTGATTATGTAGGAGATAGTGTATTATATATGCAGTATATGCCTGGTATTTAATGATGATACAGCATAACTAGTTAAGTTAATTAGAATAAAATTAAGAAACTAACTTCTGAACAAAATTACTTAATAAATAATAATATAATATGTATATAAATAATAGTAGACATAATGAGATTGGAGAAGTAATATATCAAAACATCTTGAAGATGTAAATACACACAAAATTAACATGATTTGTTTATCTATATAATATGAACATATTAGATACATCTAATCATATCATTATTATACAAGCATACATATATATGCTTATCAATCAATAAGCGGGTGTATACTTGAGCTCATTACGACTATGTATATTACATGTATATGTATATATGTGTGTATATATATATTAAAAACAATTGTATATATACCTAACAGCATAATATTGCATACAAACAAACGTAACCTTAATTAGATAATACCAGATAAAGCAAACACCTTTGTAACGGCTTATCATTAGAGAACATAATATTTATAAAATGAAGTGTAATATACAGTGTAAATTAAGATCGGAATTGTGTTAACTGTATATTACATATATACAATCTAAAGTTGCCCAAATATAGGCTCACCCCGTATATAAGTCGTACAGTGAATAATGTTACCAATGAATCGAGGTGATAATAGTAAAATCTATCAGTCGTAGCGTATAGCATACCTATAACAGCACAATCAATGAATGCCACACACATGATTGCTAGCATCATCAATAGTTCACGCTGTGTGGTAAATATATTAGTGGTAGTTATACTTGTATAGTAACTACCTTATATAACAACATGATCTTTATTAGATATACTATAATTGTAGGTTGCGGTTATATATTTACTCGATATTATATAAAATGTGAATATAAATAAACTTATTATTAAATAATGATTTATATAACGAGTAAAAAAGGAGATTGAAAATAAAATAATTCATTAATCAAGAATATGAAAATAATGGAAGCAATAGCGGGAATTAGATATATATTCTATAATGATATATTGTAAACATTATACTATACACAGGTATATATTGTTATATACACAAATTAACAAACTAGCTATAATATAGGCCCTATATAGTCAAATTAGGTAAGATAATTCACAAAAATGGAAATATTAATAGTATTAAATTTGGCTTTTGATAATAATAAGTCTATTTAATATCATGTTATTTGAATAGCAGATCTGTATACAAAATAAATGTTGTCGTACATATATTTTCAAATTACTTGAATATAAAAATATTATATAGAAATGAAATTTTGATACTTAATATTGTGAAAATATTTTTTATAGAAGAATATTATGAAATATAAAATGAATTATCAATTTTATAAAATATATCTTTTTGTAATAATATAACGTGTTTTACATTATATTACATTTAGACTTAATCGTATCAATTGAATATGGTATTGAAATAGAATACCAGTGATGTCATACGGATTGGTGATATCGTGCGCAATAATAATAGATATTAATGTAAATAAGTATTTATAAATAGTAGAATTTACACGCAATCACCTACAGCCGTACAAGATCACTGGTTACCATTTAAGATAATATTATATAATGTTAGTTCATAGCGATACTTTAATTATACATAATGCGCCGTTTTTATAAACTCTACTACAATGCGCCACCTTATTATACACAACTTATGGTTTACTTGAAGTTAGCAGTGTTATAACTCCAGATATTTAAAATAGAATCACGTGACCATTCTTAATAGATCGTGAAATTGCTTATATATTTTCATAATTATTATACTTTGAATCAAGTCTTATAAGGGTTTACAAACATTAATATTTATATAGAATATGGCCCGTTTGTTTTGATTACAATTGCAAAGGTCAAATTTAAAATATTAAAATTTAAAATATATTATATGTATTACTTTATAATTTAAAATTAAAATAACAGCTAATTTAGTTAGGACGTAATCTGCACAAGCAACGCTCGTAATTTTAAATATTATCTTCATATAATATGATTGGCGTATATGATATATATATATATATCTATTTATAGATTATCAAATAGAAAACGGCTTACAACTAATATATATATATATATATATATATATATATATATTAATATGCTGAGCTGTAGTTGTTTTAACTGGTTTGGTTTGGCTGGATTTAAATGTTGATATTTTGCAGGTTTTTTTTAGCTGATTTAAATCCCGAGTGATACTATAAGAACATATATAGGAAATATGAAAAGCACTCAAATTATTCACTTTTTATTATAAAAATTATAGTGAATATATAATATATTATATAAGTGATATTAAAAATATATATAAATATTACTTGCCTAATAGATAGTCTATAAATAGTCATACGTGGATACTTAGGTACCTGGTCAAAAGCTTTGTGATTGATGCACGATTTGAACGCCCGAAAAATTGTTTATTCTAATTAGTGAATTTACAATAGCGTATGTTTGTACAAACATTAATATTTGTTTATTTTTGATATTGGTAGGTTTTTTTAGCTACATTACATCCCGAGTGAGCTTATAAAACACATATATATATATATATATGTTAATGATAAGCTGTTGAATTATACATTGTATGATAATCTATAAATAGACATACGCTAATTATAATGGCCAATAAATTATTGGCAATAATACGCTATTGTAAAATAATTAATTCGAATAAACAAGTTTGTGGGCATTCACATCGTGAAGCTTTTGACCATAATCCGATAATTATAATGGCCAATCATATTATTATAATAATTATATGTAGCCTACATAATGTAGGTAATATTTAATATTGCGTGCGAACTTTTCATTGTCAATGTGCGCATTATGTGCCCATAACCCTACTTGATATATATATATATTATAATATATACTACATTTTAAAGTGTGTCAACTGCCGAAATCGAGTATTTTAAATTTGACCTCATAATTGTAATTAAAACAAACGGGCCATATTCGATACAGATCTTTTAAATAGTAAGGAATAAAATATAAATCACACATTTTTAGAATATATATATTTATAATATATTAGTGTAATTATTATATTTAAGGAGTGATAGTTATGATAAAATGTTCACGAAATTTCTAAATCTATTTAGAACTGTCATATTTGTTATTTATATTTAATATTTATATTTAATAGTCTTGAAATTATATAATATATGTTAAATATCTGCGGCTATAACTCTCATGATTCCCGGTTTACTTTTATCAATTTTATCTTGGTTAATTGTGGAATGTATTTACATAAATTCTAGATGATATATTTTTTATAAATATATTAAGTTTTAGTAAGAAATATCCTATATTTATAAACTTTACATTGTTTACTAGCACATGTTTAGTTGAAATTAATAAATTATCAAAGCTTTACCTGTGTACATTAATTAAGGAATTTCAATTATTAATAGCTTACCATGCAATTTTAGGTAGCTTCTTCCTATTCTTCCATACTCTCTTTCGGTTAATATCATAATTATATTTTACACTTTTTTTAACCATATTTATAAATTATTATATTTAAATTTATAAAAAATAAAATAGGATATTGACAGATTTCTTAGTTACCCAAGATATAAGACTTATTTGAAATTTAAAAACAAACTTCTAAAATTAATTCCTTTAAATATTAATATAAATTATGTACAAATGTACATTTATATTTTAATTAATTTAATTTATAAACATAAAAATAAAAATAAATTATATTCTTATAAAAAATAGATATATTTTAAGTAAAATATTTCCTTTTATTTAAATAAATTCAATTTTATTTCAATGATATATGGTTCAAATTCTCACGTATAAATTCAATATACGTACATATACATTACATATACATATACGAGATTTAATTCATATGTTAAATAAGACATAATATATGCGATTCAAATGAAATATATTTTAAATTTTGAATAAAGCGATTCCATACATTAATCTAATATTATAATAATGGCAAGTCAAAATAATGAAGATACATCAGAAAATCTGGGTTACATTAGAGTGCCAAAGGGTCTCGAAGAAGAACTCGGGGAAGACTTCTACAAAGCTTCGATGGAGCCATTTAAAGAGAAAGCAATGCGTAAAATAAAAGACAATCCTTTTGTCCCAATTGGTTAGATATTTCGTATGTATCGTGAACGCACATTATAATAATTACAACTAGGTAATTTAAAATTAAAATTAAAAAATTAAATTTTGAATAAATAATAATATTCGGATGGTGAACGTTAGTGCGGATTATATAAGGTGTTTTTTAAAAGAGTATATATACTCATTAATACAGGATACACATATGGAAATATAATCGTAAAGTAAATTACTTAAACAAATTTAAAATATATTTATTGTGCAACAAGCACTATTGCCTAGAAATGCTGGGTACCAGTAAACTCGGACCATTTTTATGTTTTTAAAAATCACTCTAATGTTATGTTACTTTGTCAGACCTTTCTAATATTCGAAACTTTACATGGAAGAGATACCAATACCAATTAACATGGAGTGGATACAAATATTTGTTAAATGTATATTAGCACCTTATATAAATAAGTTATCATTGGTAACATATCAATAATAATCTATAACATTAATAATACATATAAATAATAACAAATATAAGTCACTTATTAAGTTTCACTAATTTTAAACAAAATTCATGGAAATTGCCAGAATAATTTTCCAAATATACCTTTTTATTATTTGTTCTAAAATATTATGATATATAGTTATGTAATATATATGTAATATATAATATACTAATATCAAAGATATAACACTTACGCGAAATCGTGTAATTCGAATTTGTATACAAAATACCCCAATGCCACCTATAGTGGGTAACTTTTAGGAACTATGTGTTTTTTATAATGTAAATCGTATTTAACTATACACTTTTAAAATGTTAAATAATATGCTTTAAATTAATATTTATATGATGAAAACTAAGTGTTCATTACTAATATATAACAAAGTTTGTTAAACAAACAAATGTGATATGTATGTTTTAAATTCTATAAGTATATATTTAGTAAGTAAAAGCTAATTTATATTGCATGTAATTTAAGAGAGCAACGAAAACATTGTTCTATGCAAACAGAGCCGAACCTAAATCTATTTCAGTGATTTCGATACTACTGCTAGCATGCATAGGGAGTGTTAAATCTTTACTTCGCAAAATATTTGCTAATATTATCAATATATGTGACACTATTTTTATATAGTTAAAAAATAAATTGATCAATAAAGTACTTTTTTTTACTAATATTTTGTAATGATATATTTTTTACTAAAAAATTAAAATATTTATATGTCAATAAAAAATAATCACAAGATTTTTTAAATAATTTGTGTATGTGCTATTAATACATAATGTTTGTTCTACAAAAAAATCTGCAAAATTTAGATCATTTATTATATTTAAAAAAAAAATTAAAAAAAATAAAATTGTATAAATTAATATATATACTGATTATTACACCTAATTTTGTAATTGGTCATTTCTATTGTAGAATTCTTGATTTCGAACATTCTCGAATAAACATTTTAATATATAAAGCTATCATATGTATATCATAGCTTGGTTCTGTAAATGTTATATATAACCCATCGATATAAAGAAAGTGGATAATCAATTGAATGTAGTGTATGGCACTATCTGATACGGGCGCTGCAGTCGCTACTACCTGACCCACAACTTTTTATTTAAAATTAATATTTATTTATACATATATATTGATAATTACTACCAATTTTAATGTACTATAAATACTAAAAATAAAATTATATATTTAAAATACATCATATCAACATTCCTCGTAATTTTGTGTATTTAAATTGAAGATATCATACTATTTTATTGATATTTATAATCTAAATACATTGATATAGATAGAAGTCACATTAATCTATTTCGACGAAAAGCCTATTGTTTTAATATTTGATATATATAATATGACTAATATCCAATCAAAATCACTGATACCATTTTGTTAATTTATCGATAAAAGAGCCATTCGCGTATCTATCTTTTACATGCATTGAGTGCCTCATCAATAGCACAGGTCCACTTTCTTTACATCGATGATATAACCGTAATAAGCCATAACAATGTGCATAACTGAAATCAAATTGTAATACAATATGACAGTTGCTAATATACACAACTTTTACTGGCATGTGCAATATAACATTCCATTGTTTATAGGTAAAAATAAGTTTTTTTTGTTTATATATTTGTAATCGCGCAGTGATCAATGAATATTATTTTATGTGTAATTTAGTTATTACCAAACTTTTTATCGTGTAATTTCCATTAAGATATGTACTAATAGGTTATTCATTTGTTTAAGATCCGCCTTAAGGAACGTCAGCTCTTAAGACAACATTCCGAATGTATTCTATTAATATATCAATTATCAGTATATTTAATAATCTGATATTATTTGTAGGACAGCTAACATTTAAATATTAACCATACAATTAAATTATTATTTATTTATATTTCAATAAATACAAATAATTAAAACATCTTTGGGGAAAAGTTTACATTTAACCACGTTAGGTAGACATTTATATATTACCAGTGAGATATTACATACTTATAATATATAGCAATATTTTAATAATTATATTAGTTAGAGCGAAAAATTAACATTCCCTTTACTACCTTTATCTATATTATAATAACTAATAGGATTAGCTTAAGGATGTAAACATTGAATTATCTGCATATTATATAATAATATCCTAATACTTATTCATAAACATAGTAATTAATAAATGTCCAACAATGTGTTTTATAGGTTTAAACTAAAAATGACGGTTTTTGTTAATATTTATGGTTTTTCAATACTTTGTGAATTACTATATTAGATTATTATATATATATTTTAATAAATAATTTGTTTTAATATCAGTCTTATGATTCATACCATCAAATGAAATTAAAATAATAATTATTATTCAACTTAGAAAAAAATTAAAATCCAAAAAATAAATTCATTTGTTCTTGATAACCTCGATAAAAATCTAATTTATCATATAATGTAGGTATAATGTCATTGGTATTATAATATTAATGGTGTATTTGGTATCAATCATTAGAAATATTTCAATTTTCCTTTGAAAGTATATATTACGGAGTAGTACAAAGTTTATAAGTTCACTAATCTCTATAATATTTCTTGATGTTAATTCTATTCTATATAATGAAAATTACTTAATCATATGAAATGTACATTGCACACTGATTTATATATATATATATATATATATATATATATACATAAAATAAAGCTTTTCTTAACTTTAAATTAACTATACTATTTAGTTTATCTACAGACTATCTATATTCTTGCGGTTCTAAACACCCCCTACCACCCTCTCCCACCCTCAGGTCTGGTGGCCACAGTTCTCGCCTTGACCGTAGGTCTGCGTACCCTAAAGACGGGTGACCGCGTGTTCGGGCAGAAGATGATGAGGGCTAGGGTTGCGGCGCAGGGGTTCACAGTCCTAGCTCTGGTCGGAGGTATCTACTGGGAGGCTAGGAGGAAGTAGGTCACGGGCCACAAGTCAAACGGCGCTATTGTACGAATACCAGTCATTTCGTACCGACATAAAAACCAATTTGTCTTACACGTATATACGGAACGATATGACTGGTAGCTCTATTTTACTCAATAAACTGATATTTCGAATAAACTCGTTTTCTTACCATTTATTAATACCTCGATAATACTGCGCGTTGAGTATCAGTATCATATAGTATAGGTGTACACGCTTATAATACACATACACATACATATACATATATATATATGCGTATACGTGTACAGAAAAGAACGAGTGTATTCTTATATTTCCTATAAAAATACGGCTTAAGAAAATAGGGGCGAGGTGGTTGCGGAGGGTTGAGATCATGACAAGATCTTGCAGATATGGTAGTCTATATCATTGGTGCCGTCGAAGTCGACGATACCGGACTGGTCGTGCTTGACCTGGCAGCCCATGAAGTGGACGTCACCTCCGGCGTGGCGGTCGAGGCGTGACAGATTGTCCATACCGAGGGCGTGTACCACGTCCTGGGGGTATTCGGCGGCTTTCAGGTCCTGCGGGGGGGGCGAGAGGGGCGGTTACTCTGGGTAGCAGTCATGGCAACCACCGGTAACGCTACGAGTTATGTCGGCGAGCGAGAGAAAGTAATTACGACTATTTAGGTGATTTATAGCAGAAAGACGCTCAATTATTGACTTTTATTAATGATTAATGACGAGACACGTCGAAGAACGCAAATATGTTAAGCATGTGAACAATGGAGAGGGTTGTGTTCATCATTATCATGTACGGGACTAAGTACGTAAGTAACTAACATGTAAGTGTTAGATGAATTAAGTTAGCGCTTAACAATGATTTGTAGATTTACGAAAGGTGAATTGAATTTGAACTTATATTATAATACATTTCTTTTTCCCATTTTTAATATAGATACCAAAATAAATATATAATAATATGTATATTATGATGATATATTTATATATTTCAATTTTATATTTTGAAAATAGCATATGTGAGTTATGTATAATAGTTTTAAATTATGGAAGATAGTCTATTGTACCATTAAGGAAATTAATTTATATAAAAAACAATCTTGTAATGGTACCAGTGTTCTTAAGAACAATTGTTTCATAATGTAAAACATAGGGGAAAAGGGTCTACTTAAAATGTTTCACACGCTTTGATATTATATTTTAAAATAAATGTATTAATTTTGATCTAAACAAATTTGTTTGTAGAATTTTATTTTGTCTCGATAAAGAAATTAGAATTTAAAATAAAATGAATAATATTATTTATTATATTATCAAATTTTGTTTAATACTTATAATTAAAATTTGATGTGTATCGATTAAATAATGAAGGTTAGATAATAGGATTATATTTAGAAGTAACGATTAAATATAAGAATTTATGAAATGTTATGTCTTATAAATATTAACTGATTATTATTTGTATGTAACTTCAATATAATAAGATAAAATAAAAAATCAATATTCAATCATTAATAATTTTATCTTTATATTTTTAATATTTAAAGATTAAATATTTTGATATTCATTTAATAAATTGGATTAATTCTAAAATATTGTTTCCAATTGTGTTCAATTTATATAAATCATATAGTAATAATGAATAATTTTATTTATATGCAGAATATATATGTATAATTATTTCATAAATTTTTTTATATTTATTTATAATTATTTTTAAAATAAAATTTGCCTGGTTATAAACATTTAAAAGATAAAAAAAAATTGTTCAAAATAAGTTTTATTTTTATAAAAACAAATTTGTGTTGATAAAATATGAAAAATAGTCATTTTTTGTATATTTTACATGTAACATATATAGGACCTAAATAGTGTAGGTGTATCGCATTCTCTTTGTTGAATAATGGTGAAGATAACAAAAAGTGCGTATACATATATATATATATATATATATATATTTAATTATAAATAAGTAAAATATAATGGATATTATATAGTATTGGTCATTTTAATAATAATTTAATATTAAATCATTATAATAAATAAATTAAAAATATGAATTTGAAATATCACCCTATCGATAATAAAGTATAACCTATAGAGATGTATACGACATTGTCATCTAAATGCTAGGTGTGGGGTAAACATTGTGCGTAGTAAACATGTAAGAAATAAAGGGAAAAGTATACACATATAAATTTTAACCTTCTTATATGTCTTCATTTACTTTTTCACATATATTAACTTAATATTTAAAGTAATATGAGCAGATGACTTTTAGTATATTATTTTATTTTTTAAATTAGCAAGAAATGCCCTAACATTTTAATCTGAATATAAATATGAATGTTATCTACATATGAACATGTCAACTATAAATCTACAATAATAACATAGGTTAAACAGTTTTTATTAGAGTGATATTAGTGAAAATAAAAGTACTGAGAAAATAGGGTTTAAAGATTTGTGAAGTATTTCAATAGAAATTAATTATAGATAAATTAATATATATCACATTAACTTTGTTATATAAAAGAGGTGTTATATAATAAGATAAATATATACAAATAAATATAACGGTAATACTAAATAATAGTGATATTGTTAATAGCTACTATATACTAGTTATCTACTATATATGTTTTTATATTTTATAATTATTTTGAATACTAGGTATTATAAAATATCATTATTAATTGGTTTTATGGTTATATATCATTGAGAATAATTGTAGAATTGCTTACATTATAGATCATAGATAAATGATTTTATATGAAATTTTATAAATACAAATCTATAGTATTTGTAGTTTAAAATGAAAATTCTGAATGTGCCCCTCTTATTAATAGCGATATTATATGTTATTATATGCTTTATATATTTATTTGTTATAGATCATATTATATAGTCGATTTATCTTTTTGACATATTTATAAAATATTGAGAGTGCTAGTGGGCATTAAATATATTTAATCAATTATTGCGTCAATATAAAATTGAAAAAAATCATATCCCTAAAAGGATCAATCCCGGGGGAGCCTAAAAGGATAAAATAATGTATACACAAAGGTAATCACTGATACGAAGTCACAATCATTAGCGATATAGACCTACACTAGAGAGAGCGGGGGGGGGGGGGGATCAGACCTGTTTACTAGCGACGATGAGAATGGGTGTGTTAGCGAGTCTGCTATCGCCCAAGATCTTGTGTAGAGCTGTGTAGGCCTCGCTGAACCTCTCCGTGTCTGCGCTGTCCACCACGTACATCAGGAGACGGGTGTCTTCTATGAACTTGTGCCAGTACATGCGCGACTCTACGGCACCTCCCACTGCGGAGGGGGCGTGGTTATGATGCGGTGAAGTGGCTTTAGAAAGTTACAATTTACAGACTATGTCTACATATTATGATTAATTAGTAATTAATAATTACTGTACTGATATAATAAATAAATAAACAAATACTCGAAGAGACATCGAAAGATATACACTCGGGAACATCGAATATTTGTTTAAAACTGGACACTAGTTATGATCTATTTAAATTAAAAACCACATATCAAATCAAACTATTTAACATATACTATTATCGTACCTTGTAGCTCTCATTAGTTATTATTAACATTGCTATTATTGTTATCAACTTTATGATATAAAGGTTATTACTACTATAATTATTATTGTTTAAAAACATTGCTAATAACACTTCTAAGAATATGAATTGTATATATTACGGAAGAGTTTTATGAATAAATATAATCTATCTATGTAGCTCTATAAAAATAGCAAGTTTTAAAACAGCATATCATAATTATTACCTATGAGTAGGGGCGCTGGAACGATTTTGTATGTAGGGGGGACCAACCAATCAAAATAAATGTTGTGGTAAAAGTGACCAATACATAGGAGGTCCCCCTATATTTTAAAGTGGAGGGGGGCATACCCCCCCGCCCCTCCCCCTACCTTGAGGTTAGATATGATGACGCCGCCCACATAATGTGTGCAATGAGATAACAGTGTCAGGTGATCGCTGTACATCAATATACAATCAGCTCAGCGATGATACATATTCTAAGTAAACACATACAGCCAGATGACTATCACAGCAATGATATTATGTGATATTTCATAAATATAATAATAATATACAAACACAGATTAATAATATAAATGTTATTATAAACATAAACATACAGTGAATATGCTAAGATGATTTCTAAGTTACGAGTGTATAATGATCTTCGACTATTCAGAAATCTTTCATTACTTAAATAATGGTTACATTTTATTTTATATTGACTTTATAACAAACTAAATTGCAATAAATTCTATACCCCCTAATTAAATGCTCGATGGCAAGAGATGTATCTCAGTGGATAGATATCTATTATTACTACTTTAGTTTAGTAATTTAGATTAGAAAAATAAATTTGATAATCAAGAATATTATTCGAATTCAAACATTTGAGAAGTGAATAATGTAACTTGATTTACGCAATGTGCTCACATATAAATAATATAACACATCAAAGTTAATACTTCAATTCGAGAAATAATGTTGCTAATAATATAACATTAGCACATTTAATTGTCAAACTTGGAGAAGCAACTGTAATATTACTAGACGTACATACACATAATTGAGTAAATAGCATAATTGTGTCTCTAATGGGTCTATAGATTACCCTATAGCTTGCTAAGCGGATGAGCACTACTAGTAACCCTACAGTGGGGTGTGTGAGTGTAACCTTCCCAGAAGCTGAACCTCAGGTTAGGGTGCGAGGGTGAGTTGTAGAACACAACGTTGCAGCCGGTGGTTGCAGGTATTCTCTCTGAGGAGGTGGACTTCTTCAAACAGCGCAGGATTAGACTTTTACCTAGAGTCCCGCCCCCAGGGGTTGTGATTAGTTATGCAATACCTTAGTGATTTAAAATAGGCGATGAATGGTAAAAGCAAATGATTTACATTAATAAATAACTTATAATATGAAGTCGGACTAATGAGATCAGTTACTATTATTATTATCAGTGTTATTATCATTCCATTACAAATAAATAATTAACAATTAATTAATAATAACAAATATTATTCTATTACAAAATTTAAATAGCAATTTTTATACATAAATATATGTATGAGTGTCTCCCGATAATAATAATGTTGATAATCTCGTAGGTAAATCGTATGCAAATATGTCATTCATTTATCGACAAAGTTTGTAAATTTCATTTTACTTACAAGTTTAACTTAACTCTTTACCATGTTAATCATAAATAATTCACATAAATATTTACTTTTATGAATGTTAATGAGATATTGATATTTCCGATATTATGTAAACTATAGAAGGAAACCTTATTTATAACTTAAGAGTAACATATCTTACTACAAAGTAACATATCTTACAACAAAGTAACATATCTTACTACAAAGTAACATATCTTACTACAAAGTAACATATCTTACAACAAAGTAACATATCTTACTACAAAGTAACATATCTTACTACAAAGTAACATATCTTACTACAAAGTAACATATCTTACTACAAAGTAACATCTCTTACTACAAAGTAACATATCTTACTACAAAGTAACATATCTTACTACAAAGTAACATATCTTACTACAAAGTAACATATCTTACTACAAAGTAACATATCTTAGCATATCTAGCTACATCATTGTACTACTTTCATTATTATAAGATTACACTATAATAGCTCCGGTAGTGATTCATCTGACTATTATGCTATTACAGATATCTATAGTAAGGCTATGCATCCTATAGTGAATCATACCTAGTGAATCATACCTGGTGACTCATACTTAGTGAATCATACATCTCTACTGTAAACATCAGTACAAATACATAATTACACACAAACTTAAATAAGTACAATTGCTCTTTTGTTGTTACTCTTGTACATTACGGACACTAAACGTATTGTGATCTATATGGATTGGCAGGTACAACTAAAATAGTACACATATATTTGTTATAATGGTAATTACAAAATACTATTTGGATATGTAAATCTAAACTTAATGTGTACAATAAAGTAAAAAATATGAATCTTAAAAATGGTATAATTTTTTAACTGATTTTTTCATTTACATGCGAATGACAGGCCTGAATAATACATTTGACTATTGAGGACGTAGAAATAATGTAAACATGTTGTTCATATTCGTAATCCGTGCTAAATTATCTATAATCTGAACCTTGATAGTTATGACTTTATATTTGTGAAATATATATACATAAATATTCATTATTAGTATTACCTGTATATAAATTGTAATTAAAAAATATGAATTAGGAATTGTAAATAATTAATATTAAAAAAAAATGAAATGGAATGTTAAAATAATGTTAAAATGTTAAAATAATGTAAAACACTTTATAAAATTATTTTAGAATTACTAAAATATTAATAATACATTGTAATTATTTTTATTTAAAAGCGAACAATTAAGATGATGATTCAAAGAGTTAGATTTCATAGCATGGAGATTTAATAATGGTGTTATCTGCAGTATTGGTTCTGTTGTATATTGTCACAACCGGCAATATATCAGCTAGGACATAACAGTGCATTGAGAGGACATGACATCAGATTTATGTATACAAGTTTTGCAGCAGTATTAGACGATCGTGATTTTTAAATATACTGCTAAGTTATAGGAAAGGGGAGTGGGGGGCTCTATAAAGGGGCGTGCATAGTTATATGAGGAGGGCGTTTAGAGGTATTAGATGGGGGCAGGAGTAGAATTAAGCTGCTTTCACACCAAAAAACAGCCCCCCGACATTGCTAGATTACTATAGCCTGATATCGATTGCTTCAAATCATTTATTTTAAAGCATTTAGGTCAATATCGGGCAAGCCAAACATATAAGATTTGTTAATAGGTAATTTATATATAAACTCGCACACAAGGCATGCGTCCACCTGCCCTATATCAGTAAAGCTGTTCTCACCCAATATTTATGTTCGACGATATCGCTTGTTTGTTTTGTAAGTGAATACAGCTTTATAGTGAGTTGGGGTGTAGCATGAATACTAGGGGCGCTGGAACTATGGTGTGTATGCGGGGGACCAACCAATCAAAATAAATGTTGTGGTAAAAGTTGGGGGGGGGGACCAATAAATAGGAGGTCCCCCTAGATTTTAAAGTGGGGGGGACATATCCCCCCCCTGTTGCAGCGCCCCTAATGAATACACGAAGGGTGAGTGACAGTAGAAGGGTGGAGGCCACGTGAGTGACAGTAAGAGGGGACATAGCTTGAGTGACAGTAGAAGGGGGCGTGGCTTAACTGACCACTGTTGTTGAGACCGAGCACTAGCACCTTCAGTTTGGGGACGTCGGGCGCTGTCGGGCTGTCTACGAAACCCTCGTCGAGTTTAACTTGTTGACGATCTTTGTAGAGTTTGTAGACCAGCGCGATCAGGCTGACCGAAGCACCGGCTCCCAAGGTCATCAGGATCAGGGATTTGTCTGGGAAGCGAGGTCACATTAATGGGGCCGATGTACAGTGAGATGTACAGTGAGATGTACAGTGAGATGTACAGTTAGATGTACAGTGAGATGTACAATGAGATGTACAGTGAGATGTACAGTTAGATGTACAGTGAGATGTACAATGAGATGTACAGTGAGATGTACAGTTAGATGTACAGTGAGATGTACAGTTAGATGTACAGTGAGATGTACAATGAGATGTACAGTGAGATGTACAGTTAGATGTACAGTGAGATGTACAATGAGATGTACAGTGAGATGTACAGTTAGATGTACAGTGAGATGTACAATGAGATGTACAGTTAGATGTACAGTGAGATGTACAGTGAGATGTACAATGAGATGTACAGTTAGATGTACAGTGAGATGTACAGTGAGATGTACAGTGAGATGTACAGTGAGATGTACAGTGAGATGTACAGTGAGATGTACAGTGAGATGTACAGTGAGATGTACAGTGAGATGTACAGTGAGATGTACAGTGAGATGTACAGTGAGATGTACAGTGAGATGTACAGTGAGATGTACAGTGAGATGTACAGTGAGATGTACAATGAGATGTACAGTGAGATGTACAGTTAGATGTACAGTGAGATGTACAATGAGATGTACAGTTAGATGTACAGTGAGATGTACAGTGAGATGTACAATGAGATGTACAGTTAGATGTACAGTGAGATGTACAGTGAGATGTACAGTGAGATGTACAGTGAGATGTACAGTGAGATGTACAGTGAGATGTACAGTGAGATGTACAATGAGATGTACAGTTAGATGTACAGTTAGATGTACAGTGAGATGTACAGTGAGATGTACAGTGAGATGTACAGTGAGATGTACAATGAGATGTACAGTGAGATGTACAGTGAGATGTACAGTGAGATGTACAATGAGATGTACAGTGAGATGTACAGTGAGATGTACAGTTAGATGTACAGTTAGATGTACAGTGAGATGTACAATGAGATGTACAGTGAGATGTACAGTGAGATGTACAGTGAGATGTACAGTGAGATGTACAGTGAGATGTACAATGAGATGTACAGTTAGATGTACAGTTAGATGTACAGTGAGATGTACAGTGAGATGTACAGTGAGATGTACAGTGAGATGTACAGTGAGATGTACAGTGAGATGTACAATGAGATGTACAGTGAGATGTACAGTTAGATGTACAGTGAGATGTACAGTGAGATGTACAGTTAGATGTACAGTGAGATGTACAGTTAGATGTACAGTTAGATGTACAGTGAGATGTACAGTTAGATGTACAGTGAGATGTACAGTTAGATGTACAGTGAGATGTACAGTGAGATGTACAGTGAGATGTACAGTGAGATGTACAGTGAGATGTACAGTGAGATGTACAGTGAGATGTACAGTGAGATGTACAGTGAGATGTACAGTGAGATGTACAGTGAGATGTACAGTGAGATGTACAGTGAGATGTACAGTGAGATGTACAGTGAGATGTACAGTGAGATGTACAATGAGATGTACAGTGAGATGTACAGTTAGATGTACAGTGAGATGTACAATGAGATGTACAGTTAGATGTACAGTGAGATGTACAGTGAGATGTACAATGAGATGTACAGTTAGATGTACAGTGAGATGTACAGTGAGATGTACAGTGAGATGTACAGTGAGATGTACAGTGAGATGTACAGTGAGATGTACAGTGAGATGTACAATGAGATGTACAGTTAGATGTACAGTTAGATGTACAGTGAGATGTACAGTGAGATGTACAGTGAGATGTACAGTGAGATGTACAATGAGATGTACAGTGAGATGTACAGTGAGATGTACAGTGAGATGTACAATGAGATGTACAGTGAGATGTACAGTGAGATGTACAGTTAGATGTACAGTTAGATGTACAGTGAGATGTACAATGAGATGTACAGTGAGATGTACAGTGAGATGTACAGTGAGATGTACAGTGAGATGTACAGTGAGATGTACAATGAGATGTACAGTTAGATGTACAGTTAGATGTACAGTGAGATGTACAGTGAGATGTACAGTGAGATGTACAGTGAGATGTACAGTGAGATGTACAGTGAGATGTACAATGAGATGTACAGTGAGATGTACAGTTAGATGTACAGTGAGATGTACAGTGAGATGTACAGTTAGATGTACAATGAGATGTACAGTGAGATGTACAGTGAGATGTACAGTTAGATGTACAGTGAGATGTACAGTGAGATGTACAGTGAGATGTACAATGAGATGTACAGTTAGATGTACAGTGAGATGTACAGTGAGATGTACAGTGAGATGTACAGTGAGATGTACAGTGAGATGTACAGTGAGATGTACAATGAGATGTACAGTGAGATGTACAGTTAGATGTACAGTGAGATGTACAGTGAGATGTACAGTTAGATGTACAGTGAGATGTACAGTTAGATGTACAGTTAGATGTACAGTGAGATGTACAGTTAGATGTACAGTGAGATGTACAGTTAGATGTACAGTGAGATGTACAGTGAGATGTACAGTTAGATGTACAGTTAGATGTACAGTGAGATGTACAGTGAGATGTACAGTTAGATGTACAGTTAGATGTACAGTTAGATGTACAATGAGATGTACAGTGAGATGTACAGTGAGATGTACAGTTAGATGTACAGTGAGATGTACAGTGAGATGTACAGTGAGATGTACAATGAGATGTACAGTTAGATGTACAGTTAGATGTACAGTTAGATGTACAATGATATCGGATACACGTGTAGCATAATTAGACGCTGGGGATTTAATAGTCAATATACTGGTGAGTTATAAGAGGGGGGAGTGTGGGGCTTTATAAAGGGGGGGTGTGGAGCTTTATAAAGGGGGGTGTGGGGCTTTATAAAGGGGGGGTGTGAGGCTTTATAAAGGGGGGTGTGGGGCTTTATAAAGGGGGGTGTGGGGCTTTATAAAGGGGGGTGTGGAGCTTTATAAAGGGGGGTGTGGAATATACATAGTTAATGTTGACGAGTAATGGGACAAAGTGCAATGTCGTTGCACATGAGGATATTTATTTGTTGAAATCACGATATATAAATAAATATATATAAATAAATATATATATATATATATATATTGTATACAATATAAAGAGTGGATACAAATGATTATTTAAGAACCTATATGGTTTCTAATTCATAAGGAATCTTTCATAACAGAATAAATACAACTAGTAATGACATACATATAAATATATATATATATATATATATATTTATATGTTATATATATTTATAACAAAAATAATTAAAATGTGTATCTTCTTAGCTCTCTCTGCCTGTTTTTAATCATTAATTAAACAGATTATACGTATTCAATTAAAATAAAATTTAAAATATAATGTATATTATATATTTAATAATCGTAACTATTATTTATATAAATAATAAATATAATGGAATATAATTAATTAACAAAATAATTGCATGTTTTACGAGTAAAGTAACCCTACATGAGGAATGTTGGCATAGGCATACGAATAAGTACACAAAACACAGATGTCTTGATACGGAAAGAGGTCAACTAATACATTATCTCCACTGACACATACACGCTCTCTCTATGTGTAAATAGTAGGCATACGTTACAATCAGATTTTTGATATTTATACAAATAATGTATGAAATAATGATAGATACTATTAACGTGAAAGAGGTGGTACAACTGCTATATTCATCCTTCGTATATTTACTAAAATAGAATATTATTTATATAGATTTAGGCGATTTAAATCATAATTGTTATTGAGTGATTTATAGAATAAAGAATTTTTAATTTTTTTGATTTAATCGATGATTTTATTGTATGTTATAAATCTTGATACTACATTTACTAGTAGATAGTGACACGACAATTACTAGTAGATATTGGTCATATTATCACATTATCATTTCAATGGCGTATAATATCAATTATGATATGGTGAATGAAATAAATAATTTTATATTTTTTTTTGATTTAAAATCATGATTTAAATCAGACCAACCCTGATAAAATGTATTTCACTTTATATAACATTTAATTGTATTTGTTCAATTGCAGCTGTATTTATTATAGGGATGTTGTCAACAGATCATGTTCCTTCATTTAATAGGTAAGGAATGCGATTTTAGAATCTCGTTCCTATTTAATGAAGGAACATGATTCTAAAACAGTGAAGTATAAAAAGAACAGTACATATGAATCTACGGCATATATATATTAAGTTTAACTTAATATAAGTTCCTTCACGTTTCGTACAAGATATAGATATTATATAGTCTTACCATAATAAGAACAAGATAATACCTTCGCAATCGACAATTAGATCTGGTTTTGTTAGAATTAGAAATTCTACCATTCAATTATCTTAACAATATGATATTGAATATCTAACACCAATACAGTCCTTATATTATTAAGTTAATCTGAATATATATGCCGTAGATTCATATGTACCGTTCTTGTTTTAAACTACACTGTTTTAGAATCGAGTTCCTTCATTAAATAGGAACGAGATCGGCGACTTGTTCACATGATCCGTATTTAGTTCAGCACTCGCACTCTAAGATCAAATAGCACTCGCACTCTAGGATCAAATAGCACTCGCACTCTAAGATCAAATAGCAGTTGCACTCTAGGATCAAATAGCACTCGCACTATATAGTGCCGCCGCATTTCCCAACACTGATTATAGAGTTGATACATTAGGCTAAAGTACTAACTTGCTCTAACTGCCATCGTTGGAATCTGAAAATGAGAATGATATTAGGTAGGTAGGTAGGTAGGTAGGTAGGTGGGTAGGTAGGTGGGTAGGT
Organism: Osedax fenrisi; assembly: GCA_964019155.1. Classification (NCBI taxonomy): domain Eukaryota; kingdom Metazoa; phylum Annelida; class Polychaeta; order Sabellida; family Siboglinidae; genus Osedax; species Osedax fenrisi. The sequence continues at coordinate 34,799,838 of OZ025239.1, forward strand.
AGGTGGGTAGGTAGGTAGGTAGGTAGGTAGGATATATACATTATGAATCACGGGATAGGTGAAAACGGGGGATTATATATGAATAAGTAATGTAATAAACTATTTATACTAATTGGTTAGAATGCTAATATACTCTAATACCAGTGATCTCTTGCAGTGATCGCGTGCATGATGTGATAATACATATTAATGTAAATAGTTATTTATAAATAGTAGAATGTACACCACGCACGAGATCACTGGTTACAACTAGCTCTATATCATCTTACCACTATCGGACAGATATGTGTAAATTACGTTAAATTTCATTAGCGTCGGTAAAATCACTCGAATAAATTGTATTTTAATTAGATTGAATTTAAAAATAGTACTGGCTTATGAAAATTATATACTATTCACAAAATGATATTAATTTTATATATATATATATATATTTATATATATATATATATATATATATATATTCCGCAATAACATTATAAATAGGTATATGATATATGTATATTTTTATTATTTATAAATAGTCAAATTAAATTCGATCGTGTGTATTATAATGTATAAACTATAAATAGTATTCATTAAATACTAATAGATAATTTAAATATTAAATAAGCATATCATTATTTCATTATCAATGGCTCAGTTGGCTAAGGCGTCAGACACACAAGAAGTAGGGCGTGGGTTAGAGCCTCGTCTGCACCATTAAAATAGGTCTTAAAATAATATTTACAAGTGATCTTATATAATTGTGTATAAATAAATGATCGGTTCTCTTTAAAATCATGGATGCATTAACATGAGAGCGGCTTCGAAGGGACATTAGAACCATATGGTTATAAGTGAACACTTCATTAAGTTCCTGGATAGGACTCCACCGAAATGAAATAACAAAATTTTTAAATAATCTTAATCTATTATATATTTATATTTCAAATTTATATATCCAAGAAGATTAATGAATTTTTTGCCAATAGTATGAGTAGATAATATATGTTATATTAAAATATATTTTTGAAATGAACTTATTATATTTCAACAATATATATTGATGATATTAAATCAAATAACTTCTTCTGTAATCATTAAAGATACATTAATACATAAAAGAAATAAATACTAAATATATTCTTAAGGACAATTACATCACGATATTACTCGATACCTGCTAGGTAGTACCTTCATTAAATGATATTTGTTATCGGAACTACAAAATACAATAGATGTTGTATCTTACATGTATTTTTAAATTCGAAATTATAGGTATAATCAAATATTTTAGGTTATCAATATCAAGTGATCATTACGATTATATTTTGGTTCAATTTAATGTTAAAAACTTTATTTTACATATGAAATAAATAAGAGACTTATTTCAATACATTGATATAGAGATAGATATGATATAGATAGGAAGATAAAAACATCGCTTGAAAGTTTGTTTACATTTTGAATTGTAATTCTTCGACTACTACAGAATTATTGATTTTAATGAGTGCTACTACTGGCATTTATGAAAATAGGTTACTACTAATATAGATAGGAAGTGAGGGATAGTGTCACTTCGTCCACTGGTCATTTCGTCGGAAACTTCATCTGAAAAATGTAGTCACTTAGTCATAAATAAATGGTTACTTTTCGCAAGAAATGACTATATTTCGGACGAAATGACTAGGGGCGAAGTGACCGTAATTCGGAAGTGATATATCTTTGCTAGACAAAATCTTCGTATATACAATATATTATAATACTAATTAAATAAGGATTTATTTCTTTGGGTTAAATAAATAATAACGAGGAGTTGTTTATTATAAATACGTTTATGGTTAGAGAATTTGATAATTAATACATGTATATATCAAGTACATGTTAAGTTAACATTGTTAACAAATATTTATATTAAATATCAAAATTGTATGTTTGTACATATTATTGAAGTATATACAAACTATATAGTTTATTATTTGTTGGTGTCAGTAATATATAAAAATTGCTATGTCTAGAATTTCACATTAAATGTCGAATAAATCCGTTTTGCAAAATTTATAAAAATATAATATTATAAATATTATTAGCATAATTTATATTAATATAGTGAAATATGATATGCTCTATATTGATATAATTTTGTCATATTTAAAAAATAATATTACTCCAGCGGCTAAAGCTTGAATCTCGAAGCAGGCCGCCGATTATTATTATTAGAATTTCAGAGTTCAATATGGGCGGTACTTATATACATCGGTAATATACACCTGTTACGTATTACTGCATAATTTAAAATATTCCGACCGATATGATATATTCCATATGATATACGTACCTCATGAAATTAGGCAAAACATATTTGTTATTTATACAATATTTAATATATATTTGCGGATTGATATTTGGGGTTTGTTTGATTTCTTTGGTTTTATTTTATTGTTCTGTTTTTTTTAGCTGAATTATATCCCGAAGCGAGCCACTAACATATTGTATGATGCGTTACTTGATCACATTATGTTAAATTGTGCAGTAGTGTATAAGTAATGTATTGAGTGACAGTTAAAAGTATCGCCCACCCTGACTCTGACATTCTTATAATAATAATCGGCGGCCTTATTTTAGATAATTCGACTACAACCTATAGTATCATATGCAGTTGAATATCTGAAAAAATGGACTAATATAATGTAAACGATACATTTCGTTTTCACAATAAAATATTAAGAAACAACATATTTTAAATACACCATTTTCCTATTATTATTAATTGAGTTACTAACAAAATTAGTTTAATAATAAAAGATGTATCTCGACTAAAGGACACATTTGTAAACAATACTATGACTCATAATGCAACTATAGAGGGCGCTAATGATATTGGAATAATATCGGAATATATAGTAAATGATTATAGTTTAATATACTATATTATATAGAGTATGAAATTCATAATCAATCTCCACATTTATATCAAATATAAAACATGCATGTTTATTATAAATTGTATATTGTATAATAATGATTTTATATATAAATTATTATAAAGTAAGTATTAGGCTTTTAGTAATATATTAATTTGATATCATTAGAGCCCCCTATAGTTGAACTATAGGAATTCTTGCTTTAGTTTTCTATAATAATAATAATAATTTTAATTAAATATAGAATATTCTATTATATTTATCATTATGATAATGATCCCATCTAAAATCATGGGTTTTATTAATTATAATACATATTTAATAAATATACATATGATGTTATTTTTAATATTTCAATTATAATATCATTAAAATATTCATTTTAATGAAATTTTCATTGTCGGACATTTAATTATTAAATGTTTTTTAAAATAAATATGATATGGAAAAATGTTATTCCCTATTATTGATATACATCACTTTAAAGTATTAATAAATATACAAATGTATAAGTACATTGTGAAACAATACATTATTTAACACTATTCAATATATCTAACAAATATGACTATAATATATAAGTTATATAATTTTATCACAAACTTGTTATATTTATAAAACTAAAAATTTCATTCAAATAATTGTTTATTTCTATAACATTTGATTGGTTATAAATCACATGACATATGTAATGGACATAAAAATGAATATATAATCCCAAATGAATTCGGTTAATATTATAATAAATCATTAATATATTACAATTTGTATCTTTAATACTACTTTGTTAAATAATGGTATATATATATAGTATATTAATATTATATTTTATATGAATCTATATTATTATGGATAAGCAGTTATTATAATTGTAATACGCCTATAATAATTTAAATTCCTAGAATTATTTTTTTTTGTATTTATGAAATCTAATGAATTTCATAATTCACATAATTATGATTTTTATAATTTTTATATTGTATGCTTTTTAATTATATTCCAAATTACCATTTTATGTTATTTTACGTTATTTATCATATTATAATACTTATATATATATATATATATATTTAATATTATATTAAATATATAATACTTATTAATGATACTAATTAATTGTAGATACACGCGATAGGCGCAGGGATAATCATAATGAAACACTTGGGGGATAATCATATGCGGATCCTAAAATTTGAAATTAATATGGGCGTGTGCATCTAGCCTCGCGTATTACAATCCAATTTATTACATAACTATTTTATATATATATATATATATATATAATATATATATATATATATTATATATATTATATATATATATATATATATATATATATATATATATATATATATAGTAATTCACATAGCAAGTTAAAGATGGTTTCACTGGTTTGGTTTAGTTTAGTTTGGTTTTTTTTGGTTTATTTTTTAATATTTCCATTTTTTAGCCGCATTACATCCTGAGTGAGCCTATAAAAGAACATATATATATATATATATATATATATATATAGTTGAAGCATTGAATTGAAATGTGTGTACTTAAAAATGCACATGCCCCTTATACAATTTAAATATAATATCCGCATATGATTGTAATCCAAACAAATATATCAGAAATAATTCAACAGAGATTCTTAAGAATTATGATTAAGTTATCCTTTTACTTCCAGTTAATAATTATCATATATATATATGTATATATATGTGCTGTTATAGTATTATCAAAGATTATTCTAGGGAAATATATAACACAAGCGTAATCATGTAATTTTATTGTATACACAAAGATGAACAGCTTCTCCGTTATAGGTTCAATTTTCTGAACTATGCGTTGTTTATATGTTGTAAATTCATATCAAGCTATACACTTTAAAATGAAAAATAATATGTTTTAAATTATTATTGATATGATGAAAACTAAGCGTTCATTACTAATATATAACAAAGCAATATGATATGTTGGTTTTAAATGATACACGTATCAATGTGACGAGTAAAAGCTAATTTATATTGAATGTAATTTAAATTAAATTATTTAATAGAGCATTGAAAACATTGTTGTATAGAAACTGTGCAAAACTAAATCTATTTCAGTGCTTACGATACTACTGCTAGCTGCGGGACATATGCATTTAATTAAGTTGCATATATAAGGAGTGTTATATCTTGTACTATACTAACTATATATATATATATATATATATATATATATATATATATGTATATATTTCTAAATTTAATTTAACTATTAACAAGATTTAACATCACATGTCTTTACTGTAACATAAGTTATTTATGTAGTGTATACAGTATATAAAAAGATGGCCAAGGAGTATTATCCAATTGTTGTAGATATTATAAATCTACAACAATTAAATATTGCAGTACTGATTAACCTTTTTAATGCCGTTAGATTCTACAGCCATGTACTGTAGAAATGTATTCACATCAGTATACTTTAATTAATATAGTATTACTAATGTAAAATATAGAAATAAAGAATCAATATGTGTAAGACTTGTAAGATTCACTGAATAATTATCTTCATTAGTTTATTATTTTCTCATGTGAAAAACAAAGAAAATTCAACAGATTATAATTTCAAACTTTATTCTCCCCTATAAAAAGTATCGGATACAACGTGGACTAAATATACATATTTAATATATATTTAATTATACATGATTTTTATGTTGTGAATATGTATTTAAACGTCCATAAATAATGCGAGCATTTATATTAATTATAATAAATTTAAAATTGGTGAATATAATGTTATCATATCACTCGTATATCAATATAAATAAGCCGACATCAAGCACTAAGTAGGTACTGGTAAGTAGGTACTAGTAGGGTTCAGTAATCGACTATAGAGTGAACGACCTACATGGTATTGTTATTGTTATTTTGGTTGAATCCTTTCATCTCATCTAGGAACTTAGATACAATTTTACACTTATAACCATATGGCTTTAATGTCCCTTCGAAGCCCCTCTCGTATTAAGGCATCCATGGTTAACGAGAGCCGATCGTTTATTTATACACAATTATATAAGATCACTTCTAAATATTATTCTAAGACATATTGGTCCAGGAGGGGCTTGAACTCGTGTCGTACTGCTTGTCACACAGGCAGTTATGTATAACCTTTGACCCCCGAATAGGTATACCAGCCATGGAACCACAACGACAACAACCTAAATGCCACACTAGCAGATTTAGGACGTTCTCGAAGCCGCGCTGCTATTGGTCGAAATCAGTGGAACAACTGCAGATGGCACAGGACCAACTCTCCGGTCGCGTCGCCTACTTCGATAAATACGGTCTGCACTTCTATAATCATTGCTAGAGTAACGGAGCAGATGATTAGTCACTATGGCTTACTTTCAATGCGAATAGGGCACTGATTATCTATATAGATACTAATTATCATACAGCTATTGCTTCCATTTAGTTTAGGCTTTAATCGGTTCGTTAATAATGCATAATAGATACGATTAGACTATGTGGATACTTAGATAGTAGAAATATATCTCTCCACTTACTGCAAAAGTATGTCCTCTACTACTACTACTAGTAGTAGTAGTAGTCTACTACGGTAATAAAATACATCGTATCACCTCCACCTCCTCCTTCTCCTCGTCCTATATCATCCTACCCTAACTAAGGTCAACACAGACACCCCGCATCACCCCACCCCCGCCCTCTCCCTAACTAGGTCAACACCGCTGTATGGACCAAGCTACGTTCACCGCCCTAATGCAGACCTCACGACAGCATAACATCTGCAACGCCGTCCTCAAGCAGAGACTGTACGAGTCAAAGTACGGGCAGCTAGGACAGCTAGGACAGCTAGGGCATCGGGGCAGCTTCAGTCTACTCTGCCCCCCGTACGTATGCGTGTGTGTGTGTGTGTGTGTGCGTGTGCGTATAGGCGTACATTTGTATTTTATTATTGCTATTGTTATTGTTATTTTGGTGGACTATTTTCATCCCATCCAAGACCTTAGATGAAGTTTTCACTTATAACCATATGGCTCTAATGTCCCTTCGAAGCCGCTCTCATGTTAAGACATCTAAGATTCCTTCTAAATATTATTTTAAGACTTATTTTATAGCACGGACAGGGTTTTTACCCACGCCCTACTACCCGTGTGTCTGATGCCTTAGCTAGTTGAGTCACATAGGCAATTGTTATGTATGCGGGTGTGTGTATGTATACATAGTGATCTCACACATGCTTGTATTGCATATATAAACCTGATCCAATACTAAATTAAGCTTAACCATATCACAGCATAACCATGATGCCATCGTAATACAAACATAACCCTATCACAACGTATTACATATTAACCCCATATCACGCCGGCAGAACTGAAAGGTACAAACAGTTTGCCTCCACCCCTGCTACCCCTTTAACAAGCCGAGTCACCTCCCCTCTGTGCTCTAGATCTGGTTCCCGGGAGTGTCTCGTCACTCAGAGTGAATTCTGCGACTCTGGTTACAATCCTTCCCTTCCCTTCCCTTCCCTTCCCTTCCCTTCCCTTCCCTTCCCTTCCCTTCCCTTCCCTTCCCTTCCCTTCCCTTCCCTTCCCTTCCCTTCCCTTCCCTTCCCTTCCCTTCCCTTCCCTTCCCTTCCCTTCCCTTCCCTTCCCTTCCCTTCCCTTCCCTTCCCTTCCCTTCCCTTTCCTTCCCTTCCCTTCCCTCCTCTCCTTTCCTAAGAATAATAATAATAATAATAATAAATATTTATTAGAAGTTTTAAAATGTACATTTTTAAAATGCACACACGGGTGATAATCAATGTCGAGGAGATATGCTATGTGATACGTTGAATTAGAGAGAACTATCGCGTAACTATCGTGTAACTATCATGTAACTATCGCGTAACTATCGTGTAACTATCGTGTAACTATCGCGTAACTATCGTTATTGAATCACACGACGGCATGTGCATTATGTTTAGGCATGCTAACTAGATGATGGCACTGTAACTTATGCTGAACATATACTAGTATATACGTAATATATATACTAAAATATATACACTAGTACTATTTATTAATAAATAAATAGAAATGAATAATTAATTCACCAGTGTTAGATACTTTAGCACAACTATATGTACTTTATCAGTACTTGCAATGTTATAGATATCAGTATCAATAAGGGGTGCCACAGTGCACAGTGAATTTCACACATTTACATGTTAAAAGATAGTGAATGCATTGCTATGTATATGGCTTTTGAACTAAAGAAATAGTGCATTAATTAAACTATGTTTTTTTTGTTATATTGAAAGGACATTCATATTTAATACAATTTTATATATTAAATATATAACAATAGATATATAAAATAGTCTTTATTTGTTTTCAATATATGTCATAGATTTATAGTTAACATAGATTGGTAGTCACATGGTTTATCTTCAACATACATGGTGCCTCGATTTAGGAAACTTAAGATAGTCGAACATCATTTGAATAATGCATTTAGGCCTAATAACAAATATTCAAACAAATAATATTGATTTTTAAATACATTTGATTTATTTTCTATAGAAAATAAATAAAATGTATATAAAAATCAATTTTATTTCTATAGAAAAGAAATCAAATGTATTTAAAAATCAATAGTATTTGTTTGAATATTTATTATTAAATGCATTGTTCATATGATGTTCGGCCATCTTAAGTTTCCTAAATCGAGGCACCATGTATGTTGAAGAATTTTACATTGTCGGGATATAGCAATACTGATCTATGTAAAATACAAATCTATGATATATGTATAGAAAATTATACATTAGTAATTATTTATAGTTATAGTGAATTTTTCTTCAGATTACTATACATATATATGTTATTTATATATAATAAGTGAAAGTTGGTAAATAACTCGATATAAAGAAATTGGATAAGCAATTAACACATGCAATGCATGTAAAAGGTAGATGAGTAAATGCTACTTTTATCGATAAATTAACAAAATAGCATCCGTGATTTTTAGTGGATATTAGTCATATTATATATGTCAGTATTAAAACAATATGATTTTCATTGAAATAGATAGAAGTGACTTCTATATATATATCTATGGATTTAGTTTATAAATATCAATAAAATAGTATGATATCTCCAAATTAAATACATGTAAATAAACAAAATTATGAGGAATATTAATATGTTGTATTTTAAATATATTGAGAATACATTACAATTAATTGTAAATATCAATATATATGTATAAATAATAAATAAGAATTTAAAAGTTAGCAGGTATTTAGTAGTAGGTTTCAACTGCAGTGCCTCTATCACAAAGTGCCATATATTACATTCAATTGCTTAGCCACTTTCTCACTACATTGATTAGCAATACTAGATTTATCTATCAATGGATTTTTGTAGATAAAGGTGGCAAAAAAAACTCTTCTGAGTAATACACATTTGAATAATCAACAATTAAAATTCAATAATTAAATTATAAAGTAATACAAAATTGCACTGAAAAAAGATGCTTTTATGCTATTTCTAAACTGATATCATAGATAACTTTGTGACAGATACTAACTAACATATTCTGAATCAATATTATATATATTTAAAATGTATTTAATTTTGTTACCAATTTTAGTTAGATGTTCACTCTGCTCCTTAAGGGGATGCCGCCTCTCTATGTAGAGATAGAAAATACTCAGAATAATTATTTGTGACCTATCATGCTGACATAACTAGTATTAACTTTTGTACAATTGAATATTTTTTCTTCAGTTTTTCAATATAACTAGATAAAACCTGTAAGATTAAAGTTATTTATCAAAATTAAAATTATCTTTTACATGTAAACCAAACCATTGTATCGCGTCCACTTAAACATGAAGATTTAAGTAATCACAATATGATGGTGATGATTGTGGTAATATTGAATCTTGTTAATGCAATACTGCTAATCATATTGATATTATAAATAAAGACTGTATTGGATTAATAATATATTAAATAATATATAAATTACATTATTAAAAAGTTTACTAATACAAATATAAATATACAATTAATCTACATTATTATATATCGTACACAGTTTGTACATAAATTACTATAGAATAAATGTTATATCACACAAATATTTATCTGTGTACCTATATTGTATTACAATGTATACTGAGTGCTACAATTAGTAACCAGATAGTTTATTTAACAACCGTTGTCAATCGTAAACACATGTGTTATATTTGCAATGCGATGCTAGAATTTCTCTATAGAACAAACCTTCGATACAGAACTGTACTACCTCTTGGTGTATATTAATAGATATGTGTATTATAATCTTTGATAATTCTAACTACTAGACGCGTATACTAAAATCATATTTTAATATAATGAAAAATGTTTTTTTAATCTTATAATTTTAAACACATTTTATCATTACATCGATGATTCATAAATGACGAATATAATAGCGTATTCAATATGTAACATAGCGTAAACTATAACTATAGTTATATATAGTTATCTCATACTATTAAGATCACGATGCCCGCACACTAAAGTTTAGCACATGAAAGTTTAGCATGTGAATATCCACTTAAATAACATATTTGTGAATATTGCCACCATCCAACACGTTTCATATAACAAATACACTTATTATTCACGTGAATAATCGTCGTGTGAAAACAATAATGACCTCACCAGCCTAACCCCTGACCTCTACCACCAGGCTACATAGAAAGACGCCTCACGGAACTTCACGACCCTCTAGACTGGACCGGATTGGCCGACATTCTGAAGCCGTCGTCACAACAACCGGGCGTCGCTATCCGTCTCACCGCCGACATCGCCGAAGAAACCGCTTGACCTCTACGACCCCGGTGACCTCTGTAAACACTGCCGCAGCCCATTGTCTTCATCACTCGTTAATGATCTCACACCTACGACCAACACAATTCAAATCTTCGTTAATAATTTCCACTCGTGAAGATCATAAACACTCGCAATGATTGTAAACTTTACACCTGAAACACCTACTCACATTCTTTCTCGTCATCAGATATACCTCCGCATAAGACACTTAACGTTTAAGTTTATTCAGTTTTATATTTTACTCATGTTAATTTTATACTAATTTAAATAATTTTTTTTTACACTGCCACTTAACTTATCATCGCAGCTTTAGAATATATTCTAATTATCTATTACGACACTGTCTATAATTATTGAGGAACGTGCAGCCATTATACCATGTTTCCTTAACATCCTTGGTGATTAGAGACCCAGTAATATGTGCTTATTGCATTATAAGTTAATCGTTCTAGTATTAACTTTCATATTTATCTTCCATGCCATGAAGTTATGTATTGTTATTATTATATTGATGTCTTTGTTATCGAACTCGTGACTATATTATAGTCACTGCATTTTACCAATAATCTGAGAATCAATTGAAATTAAATTTATTATTGATAACGAAACTTCTATTTTTATTGTACATTTATTAACAATGATTATCAAATAAAGTAAGTATAGTTTACATGTAAATTTATTAAAATAATGTGTTATAATATAATTATAATGTATAAATATTAATAAGTAAATGTTATAATGGCATAAATATAGTAATAAATGTGTATCTTAATTGTTCGGTTGGAGAGGGGGGTTTCATTTGGCATCAAACCTGTCATTTGCAATAATTCATAAAATAAGAATTATTATTTAGTTATATATATAGTTATATAATACTGTATTAAATATTAAATTAATAGAAATTAAAAATACTTTATATATAACAAATAACTGATAATTTAAATTTAATAAAATTAAATATATGATAAATATATAATTAAATACTATCATAAAAATCTGTGTTTCGATAAAATCTAATAATTAATAATTCATTAAATATTATTTTTTACTATTTAAATAAGTAATATATTTAGGATTTGTTAACTATTATATAACAATTATGAATACAAACGGTTGGCAGAGGGGTGGATAGAATCCAGGTTTACAAGAGCATCTGTTGGGTAAGACACATTCACCCCCGTTTAGGCATTTCTGCTCACATACAGCTAGAAAGGGTGGAAAGAGGGTAGAAAGGGTGGAGGGGTTGAAGACACTCACTAAATTAACAGTACTAAGCATGTATAGTTGTTCTCTAATTCATAATTATGTTTATATCATTTAATAAATAAATTCAATATATTCAATATGTACTGATCAGATTGATACAGATTGATTATACAGCTGTAGGGTAGAGCGGCTTGAAAAATATAAATGTTCAGATAATTTATCGCTTCAGTAAGATAATATTAGAAAACATGTAATATAATTCAATACAAAAAAAATTAACTTAATTTGTAAAATATTGAATAGTCAATATAACTTTCAATTTTAACATTTTACAGGATTGATAGGAAATCTTATAATTGAGTAGATACAAAATTAATTCAATACATTTTTTAATATACTTCCTATTAATGAATTTTGTCATACGATATATATGTACTAGAATTAAATATTATTAACAGAATAGCAGAAAAAAAAAAATTTTAAATAATAATTTCTTTATAATTTTATCATTTCTAGGATTGAACTTTTTATGTTTATTATTTATTGAATATTTTTTGTTTTTTGTTTTTAATCAAAAATAAAATTCAGATCAAGTTTATTATATTCTTAATAAATGTATAATGTATATTTACTATATATGATTATAAAAAAAAATTTGTTAAAATATTTTTCTAGGAATAATTTGAATTTTAATGATTCTATAGAAAAAAATAAATATTTACAAGGAAAGATGAATAAAAAATTTCTAGGACCTAGTCAATTTTATTTTTTTTTACCATAATATAATTTTAATTATCATTGAGATGACCGCAATACAATTTTTTTTATATTATATTTTTTTCTAATTTAAAAAAAATAACAATATTTTTAACTATACAAAATTTAAAATCTGAGTTTGTTAGATCCATATTTTTATTTAAATATACTTGATTTAAATATAGTCTCTTAAATGCATATTAAATATGTACTTAAATTAGAAGACGATATAAATTAATTGGTTGTCAAGGTAAAACTAAAGATAAATAAATGTTACGCATGCGCAGTAAATATAATTAAAAACAAGTATTTTTCCTATAAAATGTTATTAAACATCAAATTGACAACTCAATTGGGTATAATATAATTTTTAGTTGTTACACTACTGTTTATATATATTATATGTTTATAGTTTTTACTGAAGCAACATATTTAATGACTGACGAGCCACCCTACTGTACACTGTACAACTAACATGGATACATAGATTACAAACTTACATCAAGCATTATTTGTAATGAAAATAAAATCTTCATATTGGATATTATTTATAAATTAAATAAATAGAGTAACGATATGAATTCCTACGGGAGAATAACTAATAATGTGGGTGTATTAATTATTGAATGGGGGTAGATTAATTAACGAACGAGAGAAGGTTAAGTGAGACACGGGGTGGACTAACGTGTTTCACACCTATCGCCGATGTAGCCCTTCCTACACTTACATAAGTACGGTCCCACACATTTTCCATTGTTTTTACACTCTAAAGGACATATTCCTGTGAACATATGAAGTAGCTGGTTAAAATGGTGTCGCGGGTTTATCATGCGTGGGGGGTTAAGATAACTAAACTATAATAAGATATGTAAACACAGACTACATACTTGTATATTATAATTATATATATATATATATATATATATATATATATATATATATATATATATATATATATATATTGTATATAAGCATTCATATTGATTATTTATAAACAACAACATCAACAACAACAATACTTTGTATAAATAATAATTATTATACGAATATAGCGTAGATATATAGTGAGATAGTACAAAAATGGAAGACGAGTTCATCTTACCCATAGTGCAGTAGCGGCCCGTGTATCCCGGCAAACATTTACATCTATTGGGTCCGACGCAGGTACCCTTGTGACACGGCTTCCTGCAGATAGCTGTCAATCAAATAGTGGGCGGGGTTACAACAGTCGTCTAGCTACGTCACCACGCCTCCTCCTCCCGATACTAACGTTTACATTCGGGGAGGCGGTCCCAGGTTCCGTCTGATTGACAGGTGATCTTGCTAGGTCCGACACGCCTCCTTCCCGGCAGACACTCGAATCTCAGCGACGCTCCGAAGTTGTAGGAACGGCCGAATATCAGAACGTGGGAACTCGAGCTGGGTCTGCCACAGGACACCACTAGGGGTTAGAGGTTAGGGGTTAGGGTATTGAGCTGTGTCTGCCACAGGATACCACTACGGGTTAGAGGTTAGAGGTTAGGGGTTAGGGTTTAGAGTGGGGCTGCCACAGGACACTACTAGGGGGTAGGGGTTATAGGTTAGAAGGTAGGGGTTAGGGTATTGAGCTGGGTCTGCCACAGGATACCACTAGGGGTAGGGGTTAGAGGTTAGGGGTTAGAGGGTAGAGGTTAGGGTATTGAGCTGGGTCTGCCACAGGACACCACTAGGGGGTTGGGTTTAGGGGTTAGAGGGTGGAGGTTATAGGTTAGAGGGTAGAGGTTAGGGTATTAAGCTGGGTCTGCCACAGGATACCACTAGGGGTTAGGGGGTGGAGGGTGGAGATTAGGGGTTAGGTTATAGCGGTGGGTCTGTCACAGGACACCACTAGGGGTTAGGGGGTGAAGGTTAGGGGTTAGGGTTTAGAGTGGGGCTGCCACAGGACACCACTAGGGGGTAGGGGTTATAGGTTGGAATGTGGAGGTTAGGTGTTATGGAGTACCGATGGTTCTATCACTAGACACCACTAGGGGGGTTGGAGGGTTAACTTACAACAGTGAACATACCACATGATACATGTAGAGGGAGGGGTAGAGGGTAAAGGATAACTTATTATAATAGGATGTAAAACGGGTAGAAATGATATTGTGATGAATATGTTGAGAGAGAGAGAGAGAGAGAGAGAGAGAGAGAGAGAGAGAGAGAGAGAGAGAGAGAGAGAGAGAGAGAGAGAGAGAGAGAGAGAGAGAGAGAGAGAGAGAGAGAGAGAGAGAGAGAGAGAGAGAGAGAGAGAGAGAGAGAGAGAGAGAGAGAGAGAGAGAGAGAGAGAGAGAGAGAGAGAGAGAGAGAGAGAGAGAGAGAGAGAGAGAGAGAGAGAGAGAGAGAGAGAGAGCAGAGAGAGAGAGAGAGAGAGAGAGAGAGAGAGAGAGAGAGAGAGAGCTAAACACTGCTAACGTTTACAGGTATGACTCGACTTAGACCATGTCCTGTCCTTAAGACAGGTCAACACGATGGCCTCGTCACTCGCGTATCCGTCGCGACATCTCAAGGTCACGTGGTCGGTGTGAACGTAGAAAGGTTTCATGTCCTCGAGCGCAGCGTTCATTACACTAGGCACGGGAGAGCAGGGCTTCGTAGCAACTGTGTTGGTCAGGTTATTGTGATGTAATACAAGCGGTATGATGTAATACAAGCTGTATGATGTAATACAGGCGGTATGATGTAATACATGGGGTGTGATGTAATACAAGTGGTATGATGTAATACAGGCGGTATGATGTAATACAAACGGTGTGATGTAATACGTATGTTGAGGCAGTTATTAAGAAAGCTATGTGAAAGCTATGTGAAATCTA
>OZ025239.1:34815615-34935615 GCA_964019155.1 Osedax fenrisi
GCTATGTGAAATCTATGTGAAAGCTACGTGTATAATAATTTAGAAGTATCTCTAGAATATCTAGTAAATTATAGTTTCGATTATATCTCTTTTTCAAATCGGAAATATATTAATTCCTAACTCGGATAATTAAGGTAAAGGTTTATAGATCCCTATTCAGTAATGCAATAGACATGATTCCATCTTTACATATGATTATATTTACAAGAGAGCAGTATATCGCGCGATGTCGAGTGAATTTAATCTCGTGATCACATTTCTTAGTTTCTCATAGAGTTTGGCATTTCATCGCAATTATTATACAATAAAGGAAGCGACTAATAATGGGCGTGAACAGGCGTAACTAACGTATACATAATGGTTTTATACCGGACCACACTCCATTGGCTAGACAAGCTCGTTGGTTGTTAATCGTTGTGAGTTTGAACTTTTTATTACAAGTATAAGTTGCTGTTCCCATATATCTGATGTGGTGGAGATGTATTAGATCATGTGTCGATCTCTTTGTGTCTTTGTTATCATAACATTATATACATATAATTCATATTATTGTTCTTATTAATAAATCCGTGGTATAATGTGCATACATTCATTAAAGGAGAGCCTATTTGCTATCGTAAACATATTGATTATTTGTATATATACTTCAGTAAATCACGAGAGATAATAGTATCAGCAGCATAATGGTGAAGCTACACTTATGATAATATCCTCGAGCAGTGGCTTAAGCTGTAGTAATACCTATACTACACTAGCGCAGCGAAGGTCACTAGCGACCTCGAGCAGTGGCTTAAGCTGTAGTAATACCTATACTACGCTAGCGCAGCGAAGGTCATTAGCGACCTCGAGCAGTGGCTTAAGCTGTAGTAATACCTATACTATGCTAGCGCAGCGAAGGTCATTAGCGACCTCGAGCAGTGGCTTAAGCTGTAGTAATACCTATACTACGCTAGCGCAGCGAAGGTCATTAGCGACCTCGAGTGGTGGTAACTAACGTATCGTTCGTATAAGAGATGCGCCCATTATCGGGGGACTCCTCGAGACGGCCGCACTTGATAGGTTCGCATGTAGCGTTCACCTCCGTCCATCGTACCGCGTTCTCATTGGTCGGATGCACCTCGCAACGAGAAGCCATCGGCAGAGAGCTTCGATAACCTCGTAGGCAGAGTATCCTAGCCTGGGCTCCGTAGGGCAGGTCGCGTGACTTATCTGGTACGGTGTTACTAGCCTGAGTGACAGGCGGGGCGCCTCGACAGATACGACGGGTACACGCGCCCTCGCCGTACCAGTGCCAGTTCAGATCGAAGTCGCACACGGCGTGGGAGTTACCGAAATACTCGAAGCCGGGGTTACAGCTAGACAGGTGAACTTTAGCCCCGACGCTGGCAGGGTGTAGGGTGTTAACGGAGCGGGAGTCGTGGACGCGGGTGTCCTGCGCGTTACGAGGGCAGTACTCCTCCACGCAGCGCGGTAACACCCCTTTCCATTGTAGGGTTTCGTCGCACTCCAATAGTCCCGAGCCGACCGGGAAAGCGACGTAGCCTCGCTTGCAGCCGATTAGAATCTTGGAATCGAGGTCGTTGAGCGTTGCGCTCTTCGTGATGGTGGTGCCGAACGCTACGAACGGGGGCAGCGGGCATTTACCTCGTTTACAGTGGCGTACGTCTTCGTTCCAGGTCCAGGTGCCGTCGGTTCTACAGGTGGCTTGAAGGAGGGTCGTCGTGGATAGATAGCCGGCGTCGCAGGAGAACCTTACCCTGTCGCCGTAGTGATGAACGGACTGATTCTCGGCGCGAAGTCGGGCGTTCGCTATCATCGGTAGAGGTTGGCAGATCACCTTGGCGCAGGGTAACACCGCGTCCGACCATCGCGTCAGGGTACATATAATGGTTCTGGCGACGGGTAGGAAGTAGCCGTTATCGCAGTGAAGGCGAGCCGACTGCGACCCGTTAGACAGGTCCGTGATGACTATGCGCCCGTGAGCCGCTCGAGGTAGCATTGGGTTCGTGCACTTGCGTCGGATGCAGTAGAAGCGAGACTTCTCGGGCGACGCCTGTTTCCAAACGCCCTCGGCGTCGCAGATGATCTTGGAGGCGGACCCTCGCCCGCTGAACGACTCCTTACAGCGGAACGTTACGGTGTCGCCATACTGGTACACGCTGGCCACGCCCTCCGATACGTAGGCGTTGGGCAGCATGGCGGGGTGCGCGCAAGGGTTACGTTCGCAGGTGGGCGTGTCTCCGGTGTGGGCGTCGCTCAACCAGCGCGAGTCGTTCGAGCACCGGCGGAGAGCTTCGTCCCCGACGCCGATCGTTGAACCGGAACCGTCGAATATAGTGTAGCCGCGTTCGCAGGTGTAGTGAGCGAGGGCTCGGAACTCTAGCGACGGGGCGCTGACGTAGCCGTGAATGATATCGGGGGGCAGGCCGCACTCGACCACCTGACAGGCGCGTTCGGTACGGCTCCACGTGAGATTACGCTGACAGGTCTTCTCGACGGTAGCCACCGAGTAGCCGTCGTCGCAGCGATACTGTACACGTTCCCCGACCCGGTATATCCGCGAGGCGGTGGTAACCACGGGGGTGGCGTGATCAACCGGGTAGGGCGGGGAGCAGGTGTTCTTAGTACAGCGGGGTACCAACCCTACCCAACGCCGGTTAGGCCCGCACGTTAACTCGGAGCTGGTAGCGTTGACGAGACTGTAACCTCTAACGCAGGTATAGGTCACGCGGGCCGAGTAGGTGTAGTTACGTCCGTGCACGCGGCCGTGAGCGATGCGTATGGGTCTCGCGCATCGGGTCGCCTCGCACCCTCCCGCTAGCAGCGACCACGACGCGTTCCACAGACAGTTCACCACGGTATCGGGTCCGGTGAACCTGAAGCCGGGGTCGCAGACCAGGTTCTTGAGGTCGTGTATCGAGTCGGGTAGTACGTTGCCGAGCGTCTTCGAGTCGATGTTTACGTAGCGGCCGTTAGGGATGGGGAGCGGGGCTTCCGTACACTTTACGGGTATACATTCGGGCGCGGTACCCGACCATTTACCGGCGAGCGTGCATTCGAAGCGCGACTCTCCCACTAGTTCGTAGCCCTTGTGACAGATGTATTCGATGCCGTTGGAGAACTCGCCGCCTTCGTAGCCGTATTCGCCGTTGTCGATGTCGGCCGGTAGGGGGCAGATAATCGGCCGGCACGTGTAATGGCCGACGTCTTCGGACCATAGCTTCGTCTCGCGGCAGCGTAGCTTCAACACGACCAGACTGCTCGGCTCGTCGTGTTTGTAGAAACGGTAGCGCGTCTTGCAGCTTACCTCCATCTGGGTGGAGGCGGTGGCGCTAGTTACAGTGATATATTACTACGTTATGCGATGATGATGATGATAATCATATCAAGGGACATTAGAGCCGTATATGGGTATAAGTGAAAAATCATCTAAGTTCCTGAATGGGATGAAAGGACTCCACCAAATAAAAATAACAATAACAATAACAATAACAATAATGATATCTAGTAGAAGATTTGTGTTGTTTTCTGTTTCGTTTTCTAGTTAATAGTATTAATATGCTTGTTCCTCCTCCTCAAGGGTTCAATAGCATCCTAAAGGGTTCACAATAGTATTGTCATCAGTGAAATGTACGCATTGTACTCCTATGCTGTACTCCTAATGCTGTATTACTACTGTATTACTGCTGTATTACTGCTGTATTATATGCAGCGTATTACTATATACGTGCGTTGTATTATTAAGTACACTATATATATATTATGGAGGAGTGTGACCTCTGAACTGATGACAAAAAGTAGAATTATTAAAGTGTTTTTTGCTACTTTTAAAATATTAATTTTGATCTTAAAATGATATATAGCTAATATCTATATATATATATATTATAAATACATACTGTAAGTAAATAAATAATTAAAAAATGTATGGGGATAATATTTTGATTTAATATTGCGATAATTTAGTATATATTTATTTATATATTAATAATGTAACATTATACATATATATATTTATGTAATAATATTTTAAATAAAGTTTATATTTCAAAAAATTAAAATTTAAGTAAATTTAATCAATAATTATTTTGAAAATATTTCTAAAAAAAAAACTAAAAGCCTACACCTTTTTAATAATGAAATATTTGTAATATTGAAATTTGCAGTAAATATCACTTATATATAACTCTAATATAAAGAGGGCATTTAAATTATTTTAATATCATTGATAAATACATTAAACTGAATAGATATTTATTGAAATTATAATAAAGTTATTATTAAAATAGATAATTTCTAATAATAATAATCATGTATTTTTTTAATTATTAAATTTGATTATTTCTATACACTAAAATGTTATAATGTATCATTTATAATTATCAATATAATATTAACCATTTTGTATATTATATTATACAATAAATTAATAATGACTAGCAGTATCTATTATGAACACACATTTTTCCTATACATTATATATACAAATATATTTATAGAAAAGACATCAGTTACACTTCCCTTTATGAGTTAAGTTATATATTAAATTAGTTTAAAAAACAACCATAAATTGTGGAATTACAAAAAATAACTAATATTTTATTATATTGAAAATTAATTTCTATGTTAGCATTATTATATTTTAGAATTTAATATATTTTATATAATTAAAATAATTGTCCTTGCAATCATACAGAAATTGATCTTCAAATAGAATTATAAATAAAGTATAATACATATATATATATATATATATATATATATATATATATATATATATATATATATATATATATATGTATATATATATATATACACACATGCATATATATATATATATATATATATATTTATAAGTGTAATTTATTAATAAATGTACATACCGTTGTTAAAACATCAGAAGTTCCCTTCAAGATTATATTATCGGACGGTTTCAACGCAGGACATTGTTCCGGAACGCACACGGGAATAGAATCACTCCAGTTACCATTCATACAGACCAGCTTACTTTGACCTTTACAATAGAATAGTCTAGAACAATGTGGTAACTAGGCCAACGTACAGTAGATATGGAACGTTGGGTTTATTAATAAAGTAAGAGAATAATTAGCATTATTAATTCAAACTTAAAGTTGTGTTAATAAGTATAATTGTTGATACATATTAACTATAAGTAATTCTAAGATTAATCATAATGCAGACATTTTAATAATATTAAGAATAATAACAGAGGTATTATTTTAGAATAATTTCCGAATATTTCCAATGAAATATATTTGTTCCTACAACAAAATTAATCGCTTATTTCAATATATATGAACAGGTTATAAATTAACCTATTATCTTGAAATTCTTGTGGCACTTAAAGTTAATGTTATCCATGTAGTAGTAGAGATTACTAGTGTTCTCAATGACCCCGTTCTGTATGAACAGGTCATTCTTACACATGTGTATCTGGCAGATAGGCTGCGAGGGGGTCCATATCTGTAGGGGTTGGAGGAGGAGGTAGAGGTTGTAGAGGAGATGGAGTAAGAGAAGAGGGAGGAGGAGGTGGAGGAGGAAGAGGAGGAGAAGGAGAAGAAGTAGGAGGAGGAGGAGAAGGAGGAGGAGGAGGAGGAAGATGAAGAGGAGTAGGTGTAGGAGAAGTATAGATATAGGATGTGTAGATGTGTATGAACATTTAGCCAGTAGTGCTGAACAAACAAACCCCCATGTCCCCTTTCTGTTCGCAGACAATGTCCGCCGTGCCGATCATCTTGTAGCCTTCAGTCGGACACTCGAACTGAACCTGGTCACCGATATCGTAAGGGGTGGGTTTGTTACGCTCTGCAAACATTCCGTTGTTTTGGTAGGTGTGGTCACGCGGTATCTTAGTCTTCACTATCTTCACCTGACACCATGATAACAAAGATTGTAAGATAACAAAGATAGTAAGATAACAAAGATAGTAAGATAACAAAGATTGCAAACTACGCGCGCTGCGTAATTGTTTTCATGCCGATGAATGCGCTTTTGAAAATATTTGATCTTATATCAATAATAGCACATTTAATTATGTATACATACATATATATATATCATTGGACACTTTTGTTTTACGCTTCAAGGATGTTATTGTGATGACTGGAAACATATATTTTAATATTCAAATTAATGCAAAACTAATTTTTATATTAATAATTTAAATATGATAATATCTAATTCGTAATATATATACATATATAAATATTATATTATTTAGAATGTCGACATAAATAATATAGAAATTTATTTCAATTTTAACCAAATTTATAAATATATTAAATATAAAATTTCCATATTTTTTTTTAATATTTAATTTAATTTATTTAAATTTTATTATATAGAATATTATGTATATATATAATAATTTAAAATTATTAAAACAATAATATATTATGTATTTGTTTATATATATTAATTAGATATATTAATTAAACGATTAAAGATTATTCGATCTTACACATTTATATTAAATTTTATAAAGAATATTTTGTTTAAAATTATTATATTATTAATTTACAAATAAATGTAAATAAATATACCACTGAAAAGTATATATTTTCTAGATCACAATTTACACTTGTAGAGGAGATAAGTAGATATTCGGTCTTAACTTATATATAATGTGTATACAATATTTAAATAAAACGTAATAGAGTTGAGTATCAATACAAAATTGATTTATTAGCACAAAACATGTATATATAATCTCGATAAGTATTTTAATATATAAATATGTTAAATAACAATATATAAATTATAATTATAATAAAAATATTATTTTTAATTAATTATTAATTATTTATTTTTTTTTATTTTTATTTGGTGGAGTCCTTTCATCCCATCCAGGAACTTAGATGAAGTTTTCACTTATAACCATATATGGCTCTAATGTCCCTTCGAAGCCGCTCTCATGTTAAGGCATCCATGGTTTTAACGAGAGCCGATCATTTATTTATACACAATTATATAAGATCACTTCTAAATAATATTTTAAGACCCATTTTATAAAATTAATTAATGGTCCGGACGAGGCTCGAACCCGTGTCCTACTGCTTGTGTGTCTGACGCCTTAGCCACTGAGCCACACAGGCAGTTAATTAGTACACACTTTAATTCAAATGAACTAAATACAAAAGATAATAAGCTATTAGTAATAACCTTTGTAACTTTCAACGTTGGTTGCAATTGACACTTGATCTGTCTGCAAACAGTGTCTAACTTATCCCAAGTTCCAACCTAACAATCATTCATGAGATATAACGTCAGACAACAGACAGCGAATCTATATATGATGAACTCTCATACCGAATAAACATAAGTAAAATTATGGAATAAGTTGTATTAGTTACTAGTTGTAGTATTATTATAGAGGCTTCTAGAGGTGTTAGATAGTATTAAAAGAGCATTACATTGATTCCTAGAATTACAAAATAGGTGCAGTGTAAAAGATGTTTAATACTAGTGATGTAATGGTACAATCTTTAATGATACCTTCTCATACTTTTAATAGTTTACGCGATCTGAAAATGTGTATGCGTAATTACTAACAGAACCAGATCTGATACACGAATTAGTGAGACTGTAACTATGTACACTACTACAACCCCACTATTAAATACACTACTACAACCCTACTATTAAATACACCACTACAACCCCACCACTACAACCCCACCCCACGATTAGATACACCACTACAACCCCACCACTATAACCCCACCCCACGATTAGATACCCCACCACTACAACCCCACCACTACAAACCCACCCCACGATTAGATACCCCACCACTACAACCCCACCACTACAACCCCATCTCCACAACCCCGCCACTACAACCCCGCCATTAGATACCCCACCACTACAACCCCACCCCGCCTACATTAGATACGCACCACCGAGCACATGATGTATTGCGATCCGTATCTCTTGTATCCATGCACACATTGTATCTCAAGTACGTCCTGATAAAGGTATCCGTTAGCAGAACCCTGCTTCCCAATGATCTTCGCTGCACAAATAAGTTCATCATTATATATATATATATATATATATAGTTGTATAATTTGTAAATTATTCTAAGATGATTAATTCTTAAAATAAAAATCTATGAAAAATAATGCGTTTTATATAAATCTGATTTTAATTTCTATGTGAATAAAATAATATATCATATTAATATAATTGAATTGATTTATTTTTATACAGAGAGGATAATATGTAGATTTATCGACTAGAGATAATCGGATAGAAAAACTCCAACCATCGGAAATATTCGGCTGCACACAGAACGATTCTGAGCACTCTGAGATATGATTCCAACGACCTTTAAGTCCGCAGGTCATGCCCCCATTATGTAGACTGTATCCTTCCTTACAGACGATCTGAGAACGGAAGGGTTCAACGTAAACATTCATCGGGGTCACACACAACAACGGTATAAGCTGAGGGTTCGCCTCGTGATCGGCTCTTATCCAATAGATAACATCAATAGATAACATCAATAGATAACATCAATAGATAACATCAATACATAACATCAATAGATAACATCAATAGATAACATCAATAGATAACATCAATAGACATCAATAGATAACAATAGATAACAATAGATAACAACAATAGATAACATCAATATATAACAATAGATAACATCAATAGATAACATCAATAGACATCAATAGATAACAATAGATAAAATCAATAGATAACATCAATAGATAACAATAGATAACATCAATAGATAACAATAGATAACATCAATAGATAACAATAGATAACATCAATAGATAACAATAGATAACATCAATAGATAACATCAATAGACATCAATAGATAACAATAGATAAAATCAATAGATAACAATAGATAACATCAATAGATAACAATAGATAACATCAAGCAAGCTAGTGATTAAGGGGTGGCGTTCGCAGTGTACATGTCAAAATAGGGCAAAGGACAGAAGCTTAAAGGGTGATCACTTTTTTATTCGCGAATATTTTTTTATAATTTCGTTTATATATTTCAATAATTCGTAGATACGCGAGTTACGTGTGAATGTCACGCTGGCTTTAAGCGTAACCATGCGAATGAATCATACCCCGATCATGTGACTTCACCGGCGAATCACACAGTTGCGTTAAACCAGTTAGGCGGAGGCTTACGGATAAGAAGAGGTCACTCGATAAAGCCGGTGAATAGTGCAGCCGATCATGTGACAGCCAGTGGTATCATCGGGTGACTAACCTTGAGGGTATCGCCGTAGTTAACAGAGGTCGGCACATCGTTACTGACGTGACCTATGACAGGAGACTGACACTTGCCGACGCGACACGACGTAACCAAGGGTGACCAGACGTCGTCG
This sequence comes from Osedax fenrisi, assembly GCA_964019155.1. NCBI lineage: Eukaryota > Metazoa > Annelida > Polychaeta > Sabellida > Siboglinidae > Osedax > Osedax fenrisi. The sequence goes on from OZ025239.1 coordinate 34,825,007, forward strand.
CCCTTACACACCGAGGGGGCATTGGTGGAGGATACTACCTCGTAACCCTTGTTACAGGTTACTGTTACGGTTACCAGGTAGGAGTAGCGGCCGTCTGAAGGGGGAGGTGGTGGTGGTGGTGGAGGTGGAGGTGGAGGTGAAGGTGGTAGTGGATGTGGAGGTGGTGGTGGAGGTGGTGGTGGAGTTGTAGTAAATACGAACACTATTATTAAATTAATAATTTAACTATGATATCTAAATCGTAATACATATATATATATATATAAAGTTTATATTATTTAGAATATGACATATATGATATAGGAATTTTAACCGAATTTATAAATAAATTAATAGTTTACATTTCCGTGGTTTTTTTTTAATATTTAATTTTATTTAATTTATTTCAATGTAATAACAACAAGTATTCGCAGTGCTGATGTTATGTAATCATTATGTAATAACTGCGCGGGAAATTAAGTTTAATATTCACTATATTTGTATGGTGGATAAATAAATGAAAGTAGATTTAGTTAAATATTTCTTTTGTATTTAGTTACGTCGGCTACTATATTTCAGTAAGTATATAGTTCCTTTAAAGCATACAGCAGTGTGTATACATGTGTGTATACATGAGGCAAATGTATACATGACGGAAAGGGCGCAGGAATGATGTTGAGGGCGGGCGGGGGGATATTTATTATAGTTTATAGAATGCTTCATCGGCACAGTATACTATTGAGGGCGGCCCCTGCTACCCCCTATTGCTGGGCCCATACCCTATCTAGTGGCGCTAACTGTGATTGGCTGCCTGAGTGACGACGCCTCCGTGACTGATAACGGGCACGTCGCACCACGCCTGAACGCATCGCGGCGGTATAGCGGTCCACCGATCACCGTCGCTAAGGCAACGGATACTCTCGACGCCCGTTAGCTTGAAGCCGAAGTCGCACGCGTATTTGATGATATCTCCTACCTGTGGGCGGGGGGGAGAGATGAGAGTGTTAGTTACTACTGCTACTACTACTGCTACTGCTACTGCTACTGCAACTGCTACTGCAACTGCTGCTGCTACTGCTGCTGCTACTGCTGCTGCTACTGCTACTACTGCTACTGCTACTGCTACTGCTACTGCTACTGCAACTGCTACTGCTGCTGCTACTGCTGCTGCTACTGCTACTACTGCTACTGCTACTGCTACTGCTACTGCTACTGCTACTGCTACTGCTACTGCTACTGCTACTGCTACTGCTACTGCTACTGCTACTGCTACTGCTACTGCTACTGCTACTGCTACTGCTACTGCTACTGCTACTGCTACTGCTACTGCTACTGCTACTGCTACTGCTACTGCTACTGCTACTGCTACTGCTACTGCTACTGCTACTGCTACTGCTACTGCTACTGCTACTGCTACTGCTACTGCTACTGCTACTGCTACTGCTACTGCTACTGCTACTGCTACTGCTACTGCTACTGCTACTGCTACTGCTACTGCTACTGCTACTGCTACTGCTACTGCTACTGCTACTGCTACTGCTACTGCTACTGCTACTGCTACTGCTACTGCTACTGCTACTGCTACTGCTACTGCTACTACTACTACTACTACTACTACTACTACTACTACTACTACTACTACTACTACTACTACTACTACTACTACTACTACTACTACTACTACTACTACTGCTACTGCTACTGCTACTGCTACTGCTACTGCTACTGCTACTGCTACTGCTACTGCTACTACTACTACTACTACTACTGCTACTACTACTACTACTACTACTACTAATGACCTCTCTATCAGTTTCGCTCTTGTTGCCCTTGACAACCTCGCGGAATCCGTTCAGAAGTTCAGGGTCGTGGCAGCCGAGTAAACGTTTACAGGCGGGCACTGCGTACGAAGTGTTCCAGTTGCCGTTTGACTGACAGGTCAACTGGATTTCTTCACGCCTCACGAAACCGTGAGAACACTCGAACCTCAGAGCTTGGGCGAATCTGTCAGCGGCGAGAGAGATGTGGGTGTGTTATATAGTGAGGGGTATATTAGTATACTAGTCTAATAATACTATAAGGATGTGTATACTATTACATACGTACTACTATATGCGTATACTATTATACATATATATATATATATATATATATATATATATAATAGTATATAATAAGTATATATTATATATATATATATGTGTGTGTAATTATGTTTTCTCTCCATAAAGTCCAATTCAAAGGTAATTTGAGAACAACTTCAAACAATGACTCACCTCTGACTATCAACGATTACAACAACAACGATTATAATGTGCTGTCCACAATTCTAAAATAATCAATATATAATAATAAAATGAAAATCAATAATCTATCAATAATTATTATTTAATTATAATTAAAACATATAATATTAATAAACTACTAACTATAAGATTATATTAACCAAAAAGTATTACAAATACCTCCTACAACACCCCTACCAACACCTCCAGGTTGTAGATAGTCTACATAATATATCACATAATATCACCCTTCAAGAATAACTATTTATCATAGTATATTATTAGGTTAAATTCAGACATTACCACCATTTCATACCAAGAACTGTAGGTAGTATCATACACTTATGTACAATGTACTTATGTACTTATGTAGATGTACAATGTACAATGTACATATGTATAGTCTACCACTACAGATAGGGGGGTAGCAAGGTGGTATCACACACTGCACATGCATGAATACACAATACAAACATGCCCATTAAAAGTAGGCAGCATACATAAATCTATTCATTAAGCCAGTTTTTTTATTATATTTATATTATATATATACACATAAAATGAATAGCATTATATTTATAATATATAGTATATTATATATATATATATATATATATAATATATTATATATATATTTATATAAACAGCTATGATAGTTTTTTCTTGGAACTCATGTACAGTATACATACATAGTTTGTACACAATTATTATTTAAAATAAACAGCATTTGAAGTTTTACATTAAAATAGGCGTGTATTATTCAAATTACTCACTCAAAAACAAGTGTTATATAATTTCTAGACACATGGAAGCATAGATGTTCACAGATACTAATAAACATATTACAAAATAAGTATTATGAAGTACAAAAACAAAAATAAGTTATTTTCACCAGTTTTAGCAGCGCGATAACCTCCCAATGAAAAGTATTCAAACATTATCGTATATATAAAAATATTATTATAAATCTTTACGATCAATTTTATACTTGAAAAGTAAACAAGGGTAGTTATATTAGTTGAGTCTTAAGGGTTTTCTGATGCGACTTCTGTAATGGAGAATAATATTTTTTCACATTTTTTTTATATTGATATTATTAAAATACTGAATATTATCTTTAAAATGATAATATATAAATCATATGTTTACATAAAATGTGACTATTATAATATAACTATAACACTTTTAAAAGTATATCATTTAAATAAATTATAATTTAACATTTTTTTAAAAAAATTAATTAAATTTAATAATCATCATAATTTAATGAATATAATATCGTTTTTAGATAAAATTAAGAATATTATAAATATATATACATTTAAATAATAAATATTAATAAGTGGCTATTTATTTATAATAATATAATATGATAAGTTATCTTCTGTTTATATTCATGTTTATATATTTCATACATTTTTCATAATTGTATTGTAAATCTTTATAATCAATTTACTTAGAATAATTATTTTTTACCAATTTGACTCATTCAAATAATATTAATTAACAAATTCAATAATGCTTAAATTAATTTAAATTTTCAGATAATTTATAATATATATAATATTTACCTTTTTTTTAATTTATTAATCGTAAAATTTAATATATTCATAATTTTATCATTTATTTTCGAAATAATAATTATTTATTAGTTAAACATAATTTATATTATATATTTTCTTTCATATTCTATAAAAAATGCATTATTATTATAGATCTATATAATATCTATCATTGTGTTAAATATAGTATTGAATAAATAAATTAAAAATAGTTAATTCACTCTTAGTATACAACTATTTTTCCTATTAAATACATGTACAATTCTATTTATAGAACAGAGGTCGCACTTACCCTTAATATTTATTAATTACAATTAAAAGAATATTAGATTTTAAATAAATGTATCTTTATCAATTTTAAGAGTTTTAAAAATAAGATTTTTTATTTTTAATTCCACGATGTAGATTTCCTATGTTTTACATATGCACGGCGATACTATAATAAGTTATATTTTGTCGTGCGAAAGTAGGTTTTGTTACAGTAGGCATTTTACTGATTGTGTGAACCAGATAATAATTCTATAGTTACATATCTTTATATATATTTTTTGAAATCCAATGGATTTCAACAAAAAGAGACCAAGAGGACGCCCGCCAACAGATGGTCTGATGGCATAAGGGAACAGTGCGGTGAGCCACTATTAAATATAGAGAGACGAGCCAAACGATGAGATGCCTTCGGAAACTATATATTCATGTGGAAAGCAAAGGGAAGCTAATCATGTAAGTCACATATATATATATATATATATATATATATATATATATATATATATATATATATTATGACAGAGTGAAATTTGAAATAATTATGGCGATCTGGTTATGACTCGCGATAATATATTTGAATTAGTTACATTATAGAACTCTACATATAACGTTACTTCGCGAGTCATAACCAGAATGCCATCATTATTTCAAATTTCACTCCGACCTAATATATACACACACCTCTATCACAGAGTAGACTATTCAGGTAGGTATTATGAACCTGTATTCAGTGACGGAGGTATCGAGACGAGCGTTGGCGACCTTGGGTAGCTGGGTACACTTGACAAGGGTACAGATAGGAGGGTTATCGGACCATAGTCCGTCAGCATTACAGGTGACGTTGATACCAGATGAGTCACTTTCGTAACCCTCGACGCAGTTGTAGGCTAGGGTGCTCTCGTATTGTGTGGAGTTCACGGGGCTTTCTGTAGGGGGGGCGAGGGGGGGGTGTAGGGGGGGTGGGGGTGTGTATTGTAGGTGGCAGTTGTATATACTTGTACGCATTTATCAATATATTGAATCTATTTGATATTACAACACTGAAGTTATTAAATAAGTTTCATCATTAATTAACACGAATCAGAATCCTATTCAATATCTATGTCTACATTATTGATACAAAATAGTATAATATTGTAGTCTCTATTTATCCAGGGGTCGGAACCAGAGGGTCACACGAGGTCTAGCCCCTGACGTATTAGGGAAACAAATTATAACGTGTTCAGATATTATCCTGTTATAGACAAATTGTTATCAATAATTTCTCATAAACAATCGAACAAGATTCACTTTATAAAGGTGGTATCCCACTACCAGTATTTCCGGAAATAATTTCTAGAAATACTTGCGGACATTATTTCCGGAAATATTGTAGTGGGATCCCACCTTTATAAAGTGAATCTTGCGACCTGTAACTATATACCACACAAGAGAACAATCTATCTGTCTCTATAGTCATGTGTGTAATGTACGATATTTGACAATGCCGTTACGTAATAGTAATGATTAATTAACATTAATATTAATTAATAACATTATTAATTAATTTAAATTAATAAATATTAATATTAAAGCCTTTCCGCTTTATTAAAAATGCATTGAATTAATAAAATGTATAAGTATATATTAAATATTTATCTTTATGTAGTATATCCAAGTCATTCTTATTACCTTGCGCACTATAAGAATTTTACAAACTAACCAGCATTTAAAACAACAATCTATTTTTCTATATAATCTATCTATCTATCCGTCTATATACAAGTAATCTATCTATCTATTTACATAGTCTATCTACCTATCTATATATAAATAATCTATCTCGGGCGACAGCATAGAAAAGATATTGCCCTTTAAGGAAATAACAATATAAATAATTTATATACTTCATACGAAAAAAATGTACAACTTTCTTCTAATAAATATTTATTATTATTATTATTATTATATATCTATTTACATAGTCAATCTATTCGCGTACCATATTTGATGTAGCCGTTACGGAAGCGAGGAAGTCTGCACTTGATACGTCTACAGTTGAGCCTGTAGTCTGACCAGGTGTTGTTAAGATGGCACTCCATGGTGACCAGGTCAAGGTCACTTGTAGATGTGTAGCCGTTCGCGCATACTACCTGAATATCTGTAGTGTAGAGGTTAGAGGTCAGTCATGTGTTAGAGGTCAGCAATAGGCTTAGAGGTCAGACATAAGCTTAGAGGTCAGACATAGGCATAGAGGTCAGACATAGGCTCAGAGGTCAGACATAGGCTTAGAGGTCAGACATAAGCTTAAAGGTCAGACCTAGGCTTAGAGGTCACACACAGGCACTTAGCACCTCGATCGCAGTCACATAACTATGGCCATACAGTGTCACATGGTTACGTGGAATAGATACAGCCGAGTATACAAGTACATAGTAATAATATGTAAACTCAGTTTAAAAGTGTAATAAATATAGTATATATATATATATATATATATTATTTAGTATATTATATTGTACATACAATGCATACATTGTATGAGAATAACAATACAGCAACTTTTAGTTAATACAAACAAAAGTATGAAGTATTGAAAAGTATGATATTTATTTTTATTGATATTTAACCCAGCAAACAGTAATAGCAGCATATTAGCCTCAAATGTTTACATTCAATGTAACACAATGTACACACAATGTAACATTGTGCTATTAAATGTCTATTAGCATAATAATTATGCTGCTATTAATTTGTTCATGCTATTATGCTGCTGTTATGCTGCTATTTAAAATCTATTATCATAATTATCATAATAATTATGCTAATATTTAATATGGAACACGTTCATAACCGGCGCCAAAAATCTATGATTAATACTTTATTCAATATCGGAGCACTCGCTTTCGCAATTGAGACTCCCGCCTCTAGATATAGACGTGTCATAATATATAGATAGTATTTGAGCTAGATCGTTATTGCTATATCTAGCCTAAGGTAAACTATAAACCTATGATTCCATATATAACTATAGTCATAATTCCTTTGTTAAAAAACTCGTGAATAAATGTGTGTGTGTGTCAGTGTGTGTGTGTGTGTGTATATATAAAGTACGTATCTCTCTCAATATATATACGTTTCAACTCCGAAAGCGTGAGCTGCGATATCGAATAAACTATTAGTCATATATTTTTGGCGCCGGTTATGAACCACAACCTTTAATATTATAGTATGCTGATATTTATTTTAAAAGTATATTATGCTGCTATTCTAATAATAGCAGCATAATTATTCTGATTATGTAATAAATATTTAATACTGTATTATAATGTTTATTATTATAATAATATACTTACTATTTTTTAATCTGTAAATAGGTTTTGTTCTTCTCAATTGATTAGATGAAATTATCTTTGGTTCAGTGCATACAGCTATTACACATATGGGTAATAGTTCAGGTTTCCATTTACCATCGTGTTGACATTGGGCAGTGTTATATTTATCTGCTAATTCTTTTAGATCTATAATAGTTAATAATAAATATTAATTTTATATATAATTAAATTATATTTCAGTGTATGATATTAATTATAAATACATTGTGATTAATATATATAAATAAATTGGGGGATTAGCTCAGATGGTAGAGCGCTCGCTTAGCATGTGAGAGGTACCGGGATCAATGCCCGGATTCTCCAAATTTTTATATTTTTTACATAAATTTTATAATAAATAAAATAATATTATATTATAATTTAATAATATATTTACTAAATATATTACAATTTATTTTTTATAAATATATACACATATATACAATATATATACAATGTGTATATATAAACATGTTTGTATTTAAGATGATGGTGAATTTATTTTAACATATATAAACATATAAACATAAATTTATAATAATAATATTTTATTATTTAAGATCTATAATGCATAATAAATTATCATAAAAATAATTTTCATTATCATGCAATATATTTGTCAAAGAAACTAACCAGTTGCAGAAGAATCGACAAGTCTATAACTCATCGAATCGCACTTCACTTTAATGATTGTTTGGTATCTGTTGTATTAGAATTATGTAAATTTTAATATATTATACAATATACGATATACATATTATTATGATATGTGTACAATTAAGATATTTCATCATACCTGAATCTCATTATTCCAAGTACAAATTGTATGAAAGGCGATTGCTTAAAGATGATCACATGACCATTGGATATAGACGGGGTGTCACATTTTACTGGTTCGCATTTAGATAACTTTTTATTCGACCTGTACAAAGTATTTTATGAGTCATTTAAATATTTAAAAAAATAATATTGATATTTAATTATAAGATAAAACTAATAAAACTAAGATATATATTGATAATTTTTTATTCGACCTGTAGAATTTATTTTATGAGTTATTTAAATATTTATAAAACTAAATAAATTAATAAATAATTTATCAAATATATTAATATAGAAATTAATAAATAAATTTATAAATTGATAACTATTTGATTAGCTTAAGGGGCAACAAAATCTTCATTTTTTTATTTTAGTTTTATTTAAAAAAAATCAAAATATAGTTTATTATCTAAATAATGATATATATTATGTTATTTAAAAGTAAATATAAGTATAATAAATTTGAATCTTAAAACATCAGATCATGAAAAAAATATACTTATTATTATTATTCACAAATATACAATTACAACTTTAGGATGCTATATCTCAGAACATTATATTTCATTTTTTCACTTTTATCAAACTTCCCTCACTTTTATACACTTTGATAGATGAACATTTTAAGTGAACATTAAGAGTATATATATATATATATATATAATATTTCTAATAACATATTAGATAATTAAAATATATGCATAAATTCTATAGATAAAAATATATTACATTATATCACAAAAACATGTATATTTTTGAATTTTAAAATATTATTATTAGTAAAATCCAGTATATACTGGTTTTCTTCATCTAACCATCAACTAACAATATCAGCACTATATAACTTTTATATATGAATACTACATAATACAAAATTAAATATAATGAAATCTTAAAGAGATGATGCTATTATAGTAGACCTATATTCCCCCTATCTTGTAAATGTAAAGTGAACAAGGTTTCAACGCTCCTTAATCATTAATACATAAATTAATATTTGAAGAAAATTTATCATTTAAAATTGATCATTTCAAATTATATTATTATAAATATAACGTTAAATTGAATTTACTTGATAAGTTACATTTTTTTTAAAGTAAGTAATTATGTTAAATTAGTATCAAGTTAATGATTATATTATAATTTTAAATTCTCTGGTATTTGATTAAAGATAATAGTTAAAAATATGTAGGCAATTATTGATATAAATGTCAGTAAATATTTTAATCAAATATAATAAATAAACAATTTGCAAGTTAAACATTAGAGTGTAGCAATTTTGATAGCATAATAGCACATTCTAGTGCATATACCAGTATAGTAGAGTATAGTAGAGTATAGTATAGTATAGTATATTATATTATAGTATATAATAATAATAATAATATTTATTAGAAGAATTTTAATTTTTTTTTCTGTTAAATTATAATGATATTTATATAATATTTTCTTCTAAAGGGCTTCAAAATAATATGACTATTTTCTGTTGTTGTTACCCATAAAATATATATATATATAGTATACTAGTCGAATACAGTATATTATAGCTTAATATAGTATATATACGATGTGTAATTATGGCATATGTAAACCATCATTCTTATTGCCATTTATTATTTATCATTAAATTATTGTTCCATGTCATTTTGTGTGTCAACACTCAATAAACTATATATCTATCTATCTAAACAGTATTTATACACGTTTACTAACCATATCTCGTCTGATTGGCATACGGAGGTGTCTCTAGCCGCATCGGCCAATAGGAATCCACGCAGGCACTTCACCTGTATACGTTCACCCGTCTTCACGGTCGAGGGCATCGGCGCAGAGTTCAAGGGCGCTGCGACCTTGCAGATCGACCTCTCGCAGAGGCCGGGGTCGTCGTTCCATTCGCCGGAAGATTCGCAGGTGAGTTTCAGAAAAGCTGCGGAAACCTTGGTAGCGGCGCCGTTCAGTCGATTGTTACGCAGCGTAAAGTTCATGTCGCAGGTGACCCCTATTACGGTGCCGACTATGTGGGTGGAGTTCGACGGGGCCGTCGCTATTCTGTTGTCTTTGAATTCTGCGCGGAACGTGATACGGGTGCGTTAGAGGGTGACGGTGATAGATTCCGCCTTAACTGAAGCCCTTAGGAGAACTCAAAAGTAAAAGTGTAAAAGAAATGAGAACAAAAATTAATTTGTCTTCTAATAAATAATCATTATTATTATTACCACAGTGAATAGTTTACTATTATCGTATTAAATCTAATTTCATTATTATTGATATTTAACATGATATTAACGTAATTCCGGGAATTAAGGGATTCTCGATATTGATTGTATATTCAACTATTTATTATTGAATTCGATTTGATTTCTCATCAAGGTTACTTAATGTTACTTAATGACGGCACACGTTTACTTATATATTTAAATAACAAAACATAATCAATTTAGATTAAGTTCAGTTTTAATCTGATTAATGTGAAGATATTTGCAAATATTGGTTTCGCAATTATGGCCAATACAGTATTAGAAGTAGTAGTAGTAGTAGTAGTAGTAGTAGTAGTAGTAGTAGTAGTAGTAGTAGTAGTAGTAGTAGTAGTAGAAGTAGTAGTGGTAGTAGTAGTAGTAGAAGAGATGTTACAGCATAATCATCATCATCATCATCATCATCATCATCATCATCATCATCATCATCATCATCACCATCATCATCATCATCATAATCATCATCATCATCATCATCATCATCATCATGATCATCATCATCATCACCATCATCATCATCATCATCATCATCATCATCATCATCATAATCATCATCATCATCATCATCATCATCATCATCATCATCATCATCATCATCATCATCATCATCATCATCATCATCATCATCATCATCATCATCATCATCATCATCATCATCATCATCATCATCATCATCATCATCATCATCATCATCATCATCATCATCATCATCATCATCATCATCATCATCATCATCATCATCATCATTGAGGGCTAGCTAGCCTTACACTAACGACTGTTCTGTATAACACTGAGCTGCCCGTTCACAATGGTAGGCTGTACGCAGGACAATATCTCACACACCGGCATCTCTCCTGTCCATGTACTGTTCTCTTGACACACTCTTTTCTGTGAGGAGGAGGAGGACGATGTTGATGATGTTTATGAAATCAGAAATATACAAAATGTTTTTATGTAATGTTAATATATTAGTTTGAATCTGGTGTTCGATGTAATTTTTAATAAATATGATAAATGTTATTTTGCAATGATTTATTATAATAAATAGATAATTATCTAGTTCATGCATTGTATACGCATAATGTTGACTTATTATATTATATATGTATATGAAATAATGATGTGAAATGTGTAACATAATAATTGTAAATGTCCGATTACTCAGTACATTTCATATATGACATATTATAGTTACTAATGTAAATTTCACAACTATATGTAAATAACGATATCTTATATACATATATATATATATATATATATATATTTATTTACTTTTTTATTATTAATTTTAATTCACACTGTCACCCCCTAGTAGCATGTAACCACCACCACTACCACCACCACCACCAGCAGTAACAACTAGCTACGTTAAACCTGATCTCCTCTAATGATGTAGCCAGTCTTACACTTGTAGGTTATCACCGAGTTGAGGTTGTAGTTGGTGGTCTCCACTGTTCCGTTGTCGATGTATTCTGTGTAGGAGGCGATATCGTATTACACGCTATCATGTATTCAACATTGATACTATAATAGAAATTCAATGTAATATTAAATAAGACACAGTAGAAATGGGGAATAGCGAAGAGTTGGCTAGTTTATAAATATCGCTTTATGTTAAATAATTCTACAAATATTATTAAACATTACTGTAACGGTAGCGCGCTATAAATAGATTGGTTTCGCGTCACTAACTAGGCGTGAAACACTGTATCTTGACGCAGTGCGGACTCTCGCCGGACCATTGACCCGTGGCCAGACAGGTGCGGTTCTCTTGACCGGTGAGTTTGTAGCCCGTGATACAGGCGTACACGATCGTGTGGTTGAAGTGGTTGTCGGTGGGGGAGATCAGCATGGAGTACGGCTTCGCGGGGTCGGGGCACTTTATACTGGGGTGGAGGGGGTGTGTTAGGGGGTATATATATTATGATATATGTTATAATAATAATAATAATAATATATTAGAAGAAATTTTGTTTTCCCTTTTCTTGCGCGGTTTAAATTATATGTGTAGTTTAGTCAAACTAAGTGCTTCACAATAATATTGAATATCTGTCTATTATTGTCTCTCATTTAATACGATGATCATACGGAAAATAACATGTATTCGAATAATATCATTAAAGTTAGGGGACATTACTGGATGACTACAATATATTACATCTTAATTTGAAGCTTTTTAGGAGAACTGAATACATATATAATATAAACTATAATAGAAGAGAGGACAAATAATGTATTCTAATTTATTCTTCAATAAATGATAATTATAATTATTTATTTCATATCGCGACAGCAAATCTATGCATATCTATGATCTGCTATAGCTGGGACACTGGGTACATGGGTGATTCATGCGCTAACATCGTACACAAGGGGGCAGTGCCAGTCCACACCTGGCCGTGGCATGTCCTCTTCACTTCCCGAGGCATACTGTACCCGTGGTTACATTGATATTCTATCACGGAACCATTGTGGAAGTCATTGCCTACGATGTTACCATTCTCTAGCTTGCCAGGATCTTTACATTGCTGGTGGAGTAGTAGTAGTAGTAGTAGTAGTAGTAGTAGTAGTAGTAGTAGTAGTAGTAGTAGTAGTAGTAGTAGTAGTAGTAGTAGTAGTAGTAGTAGTAGTAGTAGTAGTAGTAGTAGTAGTAGTAGTAGTAGTAGTAGTAGTAGTAGTAGTAGTAGTAGTAGTAGTAGTAGTAGTAGTAGTAGTAGTAGTAGTAGTAGTAGTAGTAGTAGTAGTAGTAGTAGTAGTAGTAGTAGTAGTAGTAGTAGTAGTGGTATTATACTAACAAGTTCAATACAACTTGGTTTAGGTTTGTTCCATTCCTTATCATCAAGACATACACGATCATTTGATCCTTGAATTACGTATCCAGCGTCACATTTATACCTGTAAGTTATTGATATATAAGTTATTGATATATAAGTTATTGATATATACGTTATTGATATATATATGTTATTGATATATATGTATAATGTACATTGAACATATATTGCTAGAATGATAATTTCAATCACTCTATAATAAAAGTGAAAGTATTAACACACATTATTGTGATATATTCATTATGTGATAGTTTTTAGATGAAATACTGTTATTGTTATTTTGGTGAAGTCCTTTCATCCTATCCAGTAACTTAGATGACTTTTTCACTTATAACCATATGGATATAATATCCCTTCGAAGCCGTTCTCATGTTAAGGCATCCATGGTATTAACGAGAGTACATCATTTATTTATACAAAATTATATAAGATCACTTCTAAATATTATTCTAAGACATATTTTATTGGTCCAGGCGTGGCTCGAACCCGCCTCCTAATACCTATGTGTCTGACGCCTTAGCCAACTGAGCCACAAAGGCAGTTACAATAACACGTACACATTACTCAACTACATACCCATTATTAGCTATTAGTTTAAATAGAAGCTAACCTGACAATGGAGTCTGTGGGCCAATATGTATAATCGTTGGAACCAAAGACACTAAATACTCCGTGATTGACGGGTAAAGGCTTCCTACAACCAATCGATATGCAAATTCCTTGATTCATAGACCATTTCTTCATGGGGATATTAGAGTTTATATTAAATATATGCGTAATAATACATATTAAATGTAATCTCTCAAATTTTCATTATAAATTATTAGAAAACTAATGAATTATAATACTATAGTATTATAATGTATTTATGGATAAGTATTATATTTATGAAATTAGGAATAACTATATTTTATTTATAACAATATTATTTTATTATTAAAGTAAGCATTATTTTATTAAAATGTAAGTTATTCTGTTTGATATGAATCATATCAAATTCACTAATATTGTTAAATATTTCATTATAATGATACTATTATTAGGCTGTAATTTGTATTATATTAATATCTAAAAATGATAATTACCAAACCTATGACTAATACAATGTAGTAAAATACAATAGTACTTTGTTGTATTGTTATAATATGCTGTTATTCAGCCTAATGTATGGTAATAATGTATTATAATAATATAATATTTGAATATATTAATGATGTGCATATTTAGTAGAATCATATAGAAGGGTCAAGGGTCAAGGTGTGTGTGTGAGAATGTATGAGTGTGTGTGTATGTGTGTGTGAGAGAATGTATGCATGTATGAGGCTAAGGGTATGCATGTATGGGTGTGTGTGTGTATGTGTGTGTATGTATGAGTGTGTGTGTGTATATGTGTGTATGTGTGTGTGTGTGTGTGTAAGAAGGCGAGAGAGTGTCGGTGTGCAAACTTTCTTAGAGCCACACTTCCTGAAGTCATCTCCCGATAACAATTCGTAGCCGAAGTTACAAGTGAAGTAGTTGATGGTGCGATACTTCTGAGGTCCCGTCAACGTGTATTCTCCGTTAGCATCCTCTGACTCTAGTTCGGGACACATCACGTGCAGGCATTTGATGTTCGGTTCCGTCCATAGACTCGTGTTCCTGCGACGAGTAGTACAGTTTTAGTTAGAAATTATTAACAACAAAATTAATTTCAAATTTAATATATTTAGTATATTATTATATAAAATATATATCATATTTTAATATATATAGATAATAACATTGTAGTATTAGTAAAATCATTATTTAAATTTATAATTATTTCGATAAGATCTGGATTAGTTATGAGGATAATAATATAATTTATATAGTTTATTAATCTATATATATATATATATATATAAAATACACGTATATATATTTTTTAATTATACCATAAACTGGGATAAAATAATTAATAATTTATTATTTTATTATTTAATCGTAATATTTAAATCTCAATAAACAGTTATTTGCATACGATTCAGAGACAGTACCCGCAATAATACTGATACTAGGGGCATTAGGGGTACTAGGGACACTAGGGATATTAGGGGTACTAGGGTTACTAGGGTTACTAGGGGTACTAGGGTTACTAGGGGTATTAGGGTTACTAGGGGTACTAGGGTTACTAGGGACACTAGGGATATTAGGGGTACTAGGGTTACTAGGGGCATTAGGGGTACTAGGGTTACTAGGGGTACTAGGGGTACTAGGGGCACTAGGGGTACTAGGGGTACTAGGGGTACTAGGGGTATTAGGGTTACTAGGGGTACTAGGGTTACTAGGGACACTAGGGATATTAGGGGTACTAGGGGTACTAGGGGTACTAGGGTTACTAGGGGTACTAGGGACACTAGGGGTACTAGGGTTACTAGGGGTACTAGGGACACTAGGGATATTAGGGTTACTAGGGTTACTAGGGGTACTAGGGTTACTAGGGGTATTAGGGTTACTAGGGGTACTAGGGTTACTAGGGACACTAGGGATATTAGGGGTACTAGGGTTACTAGGGGCATTAGGGTTACTAGGGGTACTAGGGACACTAGGGGTACTAGGGGTACTAGGGGTATTAGGGGTATTAGGGGTACTAGGGTTACTAGGGGTACTAGGGTTACTAGGGGTATTAGGGTTACTAGGGGTACTAGGGTTACTAGGGACACTAGGGATATTAGGGGTACTAGGGTTACTAGGGTTACTAGGGGTACTAGGGTTACTAGGGGTACTAGGGGTACTAGGGGCACTAGGGGTACTAGGGGTACTAGGGGTACTAGGGGTATTAGGGTTACTAGGGGTACTAGGGTTACTAGGGACACTAGGGATATTAGGGGTACTAGGGGTACTAGGGGTACTAGGGTTACTAGGGGTATTAGGGACACTAGGGGTACTAGGGTTACTAGGGGTACTAGGGACACTAGGGATATTAGGGTTACTAGGGTTACTAGGGGTACTAGGGGTATTAGGGTTACTAGGGTTACTAGGGACACTAGGGATATTAGGGGTACTAGGGTTACTAGGGTTACTAGGGGTACTAGGGATACTAGGGGCATTAGGGTTACTAGGGGTACTAGGGACACTAGGGGTATTAGGGGTATTAGGGTTACTAGGGTTACTAGGGGTACTAGGGTTACTAGGGTTACTAGGGGTACTAGGGGTACTAGGGGTACTAGGGTTACTAGGGGTACTAGGGGCATTAGGGGTACTAGGGGTACTAGGGGCACTAGGGTTACTAGGGGTACTAGGGTTACTAGGGTTACTAGGGGTACTAGGGTTACTAGGGTTACTAGGGTTACTAGGGGTACTAGGGGTACTAGGGGTACTAGGGTTACTAGGGGTACTAGGGGTATTAGGGTTACTAGGGGTACTAGGGTTACTAGGGACACTAGGGATATTAGGGGTACTAGGGTTACTAGGGTTACTAGGGGTACTAGGGATACTAGGGGCATTAGGGTTACTAGGGGTACTAGGGACACTAGGGGTACTAGGGGTATTAGGGTTACTAGGGGTATTAGGGGTACTAGGGTTACTAGGGGTACTAGGGGTACTAGGGGTACTAGGGGTACTAGGGGTATTAGGGTTACTAGGGGTACTAGGGTTACTAGGGACACTAGGGATATTAGGGGTACTAGGGTTACTAGGGTTACTAGGGGTACTAGGGATACTAGGGGCATTAGGGTTACTAGGGGTACTAGGGACACTAGGGGTACTAGGGGTATTAGGGTTACTAGGGGTAATAGGGGTATTAGGGTTACTAGGGTTACTAGGGGTACTAGGGTTACTAGGGTTACTAGGGGTACTAGGGTTACTAGGGACACTAGGGATATTAGGGTTACTAGGGGTACTAGGGTTACTAGGGACACTAGGGATATTAGGGTTACTAGGGGTACTAGGGGTACTAGGGGTACTAGGGGTACTAGGGGCATTAGGGGTACTAGGGGTACTAGGGGCACTAGGGGTACTAGGGATACTAGGGGCATTAGGGGTACTAGGGTTACTAGGGGTACTAGGGTTACTAGGGGTATTAGGGTTACTAGGGGTACTAGGGTTACTAGGGTTACTAGGGGCATTAGGGGTACTAGGGGTACTAGGGTTACTAGGGTTACTAGGGTTACTAGGGGTACTAGGGGTACTAGGGTTACTAGGGACACTAGGGGTACTAGGGGTATTAGGGGCACTATGGTTACTAGGGGTACTAGGGGTACTAGGGGTACTAGGGGTACTAGGGGTACTAGGGTTACTAGGGGTACTAGGGACACTAGGGATATTAGGGTTACTAGGGGTACTAGGGTATTAGGGTTACTAGGGGTACTAGGGGTACTAGGGGTACTAGGGTTACTAGGGGTACTAGGGGTATTAGGGGCACTAGGGTTACTAGGGGTACTAGGGGCACTAGGGTTACTAGGGACACTAGGGATATTAGGGGTACTAGGGTTACTAGGGGTACTAGGGGTACTAGGGGTACTAGGGTTACTAGGGTTACTAGGGTTACTAGGGTTACTAGGGACACTAGGGATATTAGGGTTACTAGGGACACTAGGGATATTAGGGGTACTAGGGGTACTAGGGGTACTAGGGTTACTAGGGTTACTAGGGGTACTAGGGATACTAGGGGCATTAGGGGTACTAGGGTTACTAGGGTTACTAGGGACACTAGGGATATTAGGGTTACTAGGGGTACTAGGGTATTAGGGTTACTAGGGTTACTAGGGTTACTAGGGACACTAGGGGCACTAGGGGTACTAGGGGTACTAGGGGCACTAGGGTTACTAGGGACACTAGGGATATTAGGGGTACTAGGGTTACTAGGGGTACTAGGGGTACTAGGGGTACTAGTGGTACTAGGGTTACTAGGGGTACTAGGGACACTAGGGATATTAGGGTTACTAGGGGTACTAGGGATATTAGGGTTACTAGGGGTACTAGGGTATTAGGGGTACTAGGGTTACTAGGGGTACTAGGGGTATTAGGGGCACTAGGGTTACTAGGGGTACTAGGGGCACTAGGGTAACTAGGGACACTAGGGATATTAGGGGTACTAGGGTTACTAGGGTTACTAGGGGTACTAGGGTTACTAGGGGTACTAGGGTTACTAGGGTTACTAGGGACACTAGGGAAATTAGGGTTACTAGGGGTACTAGGGACACTAGGGATATTAGGGTTACTAGGGGTACTAGGGGTACTAGGGTTACTAGGGGTACTAGGGGTATTAGGGGCACTAGGGTTACTAGGGGTACTAGGGGCACTAGGGTAACTAGGGACACTAGGGATATTAGGGGTACTAGGGTTACTAGGGTTACTAGGGTTACTAGGGTTACTAGGTGTACTAGGGGTACTAGGGTTACTAGGGTATTAGGGTTACTAGGGTTACTAGGGTTACTAGGGACACTAGGGATATTAGGGTTACTAGGGGTACTAGGGGTACTAGGGTTACTAGGGGTACTAGGGGTACTAGGGGTACTAGGGTTACTAGGGTTACTAGGGACACTAGGGATATTAGGGTTACTAGGGGTACTAGGGTATTAGGGTTACTAGGGTTACTAGGGTTACTAGGGTTACTAGGGACACTAGGGGCACTAGGGGTACTAGGGGTACTAGGGGTACTAGGGTTACTAGGGGTACTAGGGGTATTAGGGGCACTAGGGTTACTAGGGGTACTAGGGGCACTAGGGGCACTAGGGGTACTAGGGTTACTAGGGTTACTAGGGGTACTAGGGTTACTAGGGGTACTAGGGACACTAGGGATATTAGGGTTACTAGGGGTACTAGGGATATTAGGGTTACTAGGGGTACTAGGGTATTAGGGGTACTAGGGTTACTAGGGGTACTAGGGGTATTAGGGGCACTAGGGTTACTAGGGGTACTAGGGGCACTAGGGTAACTAGGTACACTAGGGATATTAGGGGTACTAGGGTTACTAGGGTTACTAGGGGTACTAGGGTTACTAGGGGTACTAGGGTTACTAGGGTTACTAGGGACACTAGGGAAATTAGGGTTACTAGGGGTACTAGGGACACTAGGGATATTAGGGTTACTAGGGGTACTAGGGGTACTAGGGTTACTAGGGGTACTAGGGGTATTAGGGGCACTAGGGTTACTAGGGGTACTAGGGGCACTAGGGTAACTAGGGACACTAGGGATATTAGGGGTACTAGGGTTACTAGGGTTACTAGGGTTACTAGGGTTACTAGGGGTACGAGGGGTACTAGGGTTACTAGGGTATTAGGGTTACTAGGGTTACTAGGGTTACTAGGGACACTAGGGATATTAGGGTTACTAGGGGTACTAGGGGTACTAGGGTTACTAGGGGTACTAGGGGTACTAGGGGTACTAGGGTTACTAGGGTTACTAGGGACACTAGGGATATTAGGGTTACTAGGGGTACTAGGGTATTAGGGTTACTAGGGTTACTAGGGTTACTAGGGTTACTAGGGACACTAGGGGCACTAGGGGTACTAGGGGTACTAGGGGTACTAGGGGTACTAGGGTTACTAGGGGTACTAGGGGTATTAGGGGCACTAGGGTTACTAGGGGTACTAGGGGCACTAGGGGCACTAGGGGTACTAGGGTTACTAGGGTTACTAGGGGTACTAGGGTTACTAGGGGCACTAGGGATATTAGGGGTACTAGGGTTACTAGGGGTACTAGGGGTACTAGGGGTACTAGGGTTACTAGGGGTACTAGGGGTACTAGGGTTACTAGGGGTACTAGGGACACTAGGGATATTAGGGTTACTAGGGGTACTAGGGTATTAGGGTTACTAGGGTTACTAGGGTTACTAGGGACACTAGGGTTATTAGGGGTACTAGGGTTACTAGGGGTACTAGGGGTACTAGGGGCACTAGGGGCACTAGGGGTACTAGGGGTATTAGGGGTACTAGGGGTACTAGGGTTACTAGGGGTACTAGGGGTACTAGGGGCACTAGGGGCACTAGGGGTACTAGGGTTACTAGGGATACTAGGGGCATTAGGGGTACTAGGGATATTAGGGTTACTAGGGGTACTAGGGTATTAGGGGTACTAGGGTTACTAGGGGTACTAGGGGTATTAGGGGCACTATGGTTACTAGGGGTACTAGGGGTACTAGGGGTACTAGGGGTACTAGGGTTACTAGGGGTACTAGGGACACTAGGGATATTAGGGTTACTAGGGGTACTAGGGTATTAGGGTTACTAGGGTTACTAGGGTTACTAGGGACACTAGGGACACTAGGGGTACTAGGGGTACTAGGGGTACTAGGGTTACTAGGGTTACTAGGGGTACTAGGGATACTAGGGGCATTAGGGGTACTAGGGTTACTAGGGGTACTAGGGTTACTAGGGGTATTAGGGTTACTAGGGGTACTAGGGTTACTAGGGATACTAGGGGCATTAGGGGTACTAGGGATATTAGGGTTACTAGGGGTACTAGGGTATTAGGGGTACTAGGGTTACTAGGGGTACTAGGGGTATTAGAGGCACTATGGTTACTAGGGGTACTAGGGGTACTAGGGGTACTAGGGTTACTAGGGGTACTAGGGACACTAGGGATATTAGGGTTACTAGGGGTACTAGGGTATTAGGGTTACTAGGGTTACTAGGGTTACTAGGGACACTAGGGGCACTAGGGGTATTAGGGGTACTAGGGGTACTAGGGGTACTAGGGTTACTAGGGGTACTAGGGGTATTAGGGGCACTAGGGTTACTAGGGGTGCTAGGGGCACTAGGGTTACTAGGGACACTAGGGATATTAGGGGTACTAGGGTATTAGGGTTACTAGGGTTACTAGGGTTACTAGGGTTACTAGGGACACTAGGGGCACTAGGGGTATTAGGGGTACTAGGGGTACTAGGGGTACTAGGGTTACTAGGGGTACTAGGGGTATTAGGGGCACTAGGGTTACTAGGGGTACTAGGGGCACTAGGGTTACTAGGGACACTAGGGATATTAGGGGTACTAGGGTTACTAGGGGTACTAGGGGTACTAGGGGTACTAGGGGTACTAGGGGCACTAGGGATATTAGGGGCACTAGGGTTACTAGGGTATTAGGGTTACTAGGGTTACTAGGGTTACTAGGGACACTAGGGATATTAGGGGTACTAGGGGCACTAGGGTTACTAGGGACACTAGGGATATTAGGGGTACTAGGGTTACTAGGGGTACTAGGGGTACTAGAGGCACCCGTTTCGAGTGCTTATATTCGCCTGTAGTGTGGCCCGCTTAACACATGCTAGCGATAGTTGCCATGACGATGCCGTATTACCAGAGGAGGAGGTGTGGCGATGCAGCTATGACACACACACACGCACACACACACACAGTGGCGCCTGACTAACTGGCAGGTAATGGTGTCTTCGTCTTGCATGTAATAACCCCTCTTACACTTGAACATAATGCTAGCCCCGACGTAGTAGTGACCTTCAGTGTCGTTGTTGCGACTGTTGCGTACGTATATTGGGTCGTCGCATTCTATCTGTTATGTCATCGCGGCAGAGGTAGTGAATAGGTAGTGAATAGGTAGTGAATAGGTAGTGAATAGGTAGTGAATAGGTAGTGAATAGGTAGTGAATAGGTAGTGTTATAGTTGAAGCTAATGCTGGCCACGTTATTGAATTAAACAACGAAAAATACGAACATAAAACATTTTACAGTTATACCCTGTTTACCTATTAGTCTGTTATGTCATCACGTCGAAGGAGGTTATGTAATCGTAATGGGGTGATCTAATGGTGTGCTCTTAGTGGCATGGACAGTTGGGCACGCCACCATTGTGTTTACGCAATGTAGCAACTGACTGTACACGTGTCCAACTGTTCTACTACACAAATCACACATAGAACATATTTAATTACATAGTGACAATTCTAGTCTAGTTTATTCTATTCTGTACATGATTAATTAAAGATTAACAACACATAATTCATCTCTAATAGATTAAACACGTCATTACAGATGTTATTAATTATATTGCGTACTTTCTATACATAATAAATCTACTAAATCTATTATTAATGCATTTTTTATAAGTTAATTAATACTAATCATATTTCACAATGCTAGGGTAGAAGATTTAGGTAACATAGTCATTGATTCTAACAAACCTGGGCACATTTGATGGTATTTTTCTGCCAGTAGTTTTTATTACAGACTTTTTGGTAAGTACGCCCTATAAGCTGTGTATTAAATATGAATTATTAATGGTTATTATTATTAAGGGCATATGCTTGACCTGAAAAAATCAGTCAAAACAATACATTTTTTTATTTTTTTTATTTTTATAAATTATATATTTATCTCTAATATATATCCAAATATTAGAACATAAAACGATCAACAAATCATACAAATCAAACTTTTATAACATCACCTTTTTTGTATATAAATATTAAATAAATAATGTTAAAAAAATAAATTATGGTTTATATTATATATAATATAATAATAGTTATTCATAATATAATAAATATCATCTATAAACCTATATAAAATACGATAAAATCATGTTGATTTTGTATAAAATAAATCTAAATTACAAAAATAAATGATATTTATTATTTTTTCATTTATACTTTTCAAATTGTATTCAAATATATAATTATGATAATCTAATATATTGTAATCGGTATAAACTGGGAGAACAAAAATCAACTTCAAATACAATCGCCATAAACATACATACATACATTTATTATTCTTTATTATTATTTATAAGCTTTATATTGTAAATTTCATAAAAATATATGTAATTTTAGATGTCATTTTTCAAACCTGATTATCTCAGAATAATTACTTTAGTCTAATTTTAAATTTAAAAAATTCTATTACTCTAAAAATAATGTTCGTAACTTGATGACATTTTCAGTATATATCACTTTATATGTCTATATAATAAAATGGTATGGTTTATTCAATTATTTTCATTATATCATATATCAAAATAGTTTCAAATAAAAATAAATAAAAATAATTTTGTTACCATTACTAGATGTCTTGTATTTCCGAAAACAAATAATTATATCTTATGATCCATACAATTTATTGTAAATAACATTCCTGCAATACTACTGATGATGTAATACTGATGATGTAATACTGATGATGTAATACTGATGATGTAACACTGATGATGTAATACTACTGATGATGTAATACTGATGATGTAATAATACTTATGATGTAATACTACTGATGATGATGTAATTATACTGATGATGTAATACTACTGATGATGATGTAATACTACTGATGATGCAATACTACTGATGATGATGTAATACTACTGATGATGATGCAATACTACTGATGATGATGTAATACTACTGATGATGATGTAATACTACTGATGATGATGCAATACTACTGATGATGATGTAATTATACTGATGATGTAATACTACTGATGATGATGTAATACTACTGATGATGCAATACTACTGATGATGATGTAATACTACTGATGATGATGCAATACTACTGATGATGATGTAATACTACTGATGATGATGCAATACTACTGATGATGATGTAATACTACTGATGATGATGCAATACTACTGATGATGATGTAATACTACTGATGATGATGTAATAACCTTGTATCCATATTTACACGTGTACGAAACTTTGTCTCCATCCAGGTACACATCTTTAACAGGAGAGTACTGCGGGGTTAATATAAGGGGGTAATTATGGGGCTGACTATAGGGCTAACTATGGGGCTAACTATGGAGCTAACTATGGGGCTAACTATGGGGGTAATTATAGGTCTCTTAATAGGGCAGGGTCTCCGGGTCTGATAATAGGGGACATTATATTCATTGTCTAAGAACTAGAGCAATACTAGAAATCATAAATCAGGTTTGGAAACATCAATAATGTAACTACGTGCATTATATCAAATTTAGATAATATAACTATATGGATTATATCAAATATAGATAATATAACTATATGGATTATATCAAATATAGATAATGTAACTATATGGATTATATCAAATATAGATAATATAACTATATGGATTATATCAAATATAGATAATGTAACTATATGGATTATATCAAATATAGATAATGTAACTATATGGATTATATCAAATATAGATAAGGTAACTGTATTGATTATATCAAATATAGATAATATAACTATATGGATTATATCAAATATAGATAAGTTAACTGTATTGATTATATCAAATATAGATAATATAACTATATGGATTATATCAAATATAGATAATATAACTATATGGATTATATCAAATATAGATAATATAACTATATGTATTATATCAAATATAGATAATATAACTATATGGATTATATCAAATATAGATAATGTAACTACGTGCATTATATCAAATTTAGATAATATAACTATATGGATTATATCAAATATAGATAATATAACTATATGGATTATATCAAATATAGATAATGTAACTATATGGATTATATCAAATATAGATAATATAACTATATGGATTATATCAAATATAGATAATGTAACTATATGGATTATATCAAATATAGATAATGTAACTATATGGATTATATCAAATATAGATAAGGTAACTGTATTGATTATATCAAATATAGATAATATAACTATATGGATTATATCAAATATAGATAAGTTAACTGTATTGATTATATCAAATATAGATAATATAACTATATGGATTATATCAAATATAGATAATATAACTATATGGATTATATCAAATATAGATAATATAACTATATGTATTATATCAAATATAGATAATATAACTATATGGATTATATCAAATATAGATAATATAACTATATGGATTATATCAAATATAGATAATATAACTATATGGATTATATCAAATATAGATAATTTAACTATATGGATTATATCAAATATAGATAATATAACTATATGGATTATATCAAATATAGATAATATAACTATATGGATTATATCAAATATAGATAATATAACTATATGGATTATATCAAATATAGATAATGTGACTATATGTATTATATCAAATATAGATAATATAACTATATGGATTATATCAAATATAGATAATATAACTATATGGATTATATCAAATATAGATAATATAACTATATGGATTATATCAAATATAGATAATTTAACTATATGGATTATATCAAATATAGATAATATAACTATATGGATTATATCAAATATAGATAATATAACTATATGGATTATATCAAATATAGATAATATAACTATATGGATTATATCAAATATAGATAATGTGACTATATGTATTATATCAAATATAGATAATGTAACTATATGGATTATATCAAATATAGATAATGTTACAATGTGGATTATATCAAATATAGATAATGTGACTATATGGATTATATCAAATATAGATAATATAACAATATTGATTATATCAAATATAGATAAGGTAACTATATGGATTATATCAAATATAGATAATGTAACAATATTGATTATATCAAATATAGATAATGTAGCTATATGGATTATATCAAATATAGATAAGGTAATTATATGGATTATATCAAATATAGATAAGGTAACTATATGGATTATATCAAATATAGATAATGTAGCCAAAGATTTTCCGAAGGAAAGATATAACACTTACGCGAAATCGTGTAATTCGAATTTGTATACAAAATACCCTGGTGCCACCTATAGCGGGTTACTTTTAGGAACTATGCGTTGTTTATAATGTAAATTCGTATTTAACTATACACTTTTAAAATGTTAAATAATATGCTTTAAATTAATATTTATATGATGAAAACTAAGTGTTCATTACTAATATATAACAAACAAATATGATATGTATGTTTTAAATGCTATAAGTATATATTTAGTGAATAAAAGCTAATTTATATTGCATGTAATTTAATAGAGCAATGAAAACATTGTTGTATGCAAACAGAGCCGAACCTAAATCTATTTCAGTGATTTCGATACTACTGCTAGCAGCGGTTGGGGCTATAACTAAATTACGTTGCATGCATAGGGAGTGTTATATCTTTGCTTCGCAAAATCTTTGATGTAGCTATATTGATTATATCAAATATAGATAATGTAGCTATATGGATAATATCAAATATAGATAATATAATAATATGGATTATATCAAATATAGATAATGTAGCTATATGGATTATATCAAATATAGATAATGTAGCTATATGGATTATATCAAATATAGATAATGTAACTGTATGGATTATATCAAATATAGATAATGTAGCTATATGGATTATGTCGCTGATTAATAACCTACGCTTACGACGTGTTAATATTCACTAACAACTTAGCTATCTAAGGTAGAACACTACTACTTCACTACTTCACTACTACACACACACACCTGTGATGTTTCGTAAGTGATGGGGGGCGCACACATCATTCGAATGCAGACTCCGTTTTCGTACTTCTCCAGCTCTCCCCGCTCTGAGCATACTACCATCGGCATGTTGTCGTAATAGTCTGTGTATGAGAGGTCATAGGTCAACTTACGAGGGGTCAGAGGTTAGTGTACGAGGGATCGGCTAGGTTAGTTACTTGTTTTACATACGGCTCTAAAATAAATTCAATCTGAATAATTAGCTATACGAATTTAATTGATAGTAAATGAATATAAATGTTTATTGCTCCTTCTTATACAATAACTCTGTTCTATAAATCAGGGTTAACTGACTAATTATTCAATGTTTTCAATGTAAATATGCCTGTTAATTATAATTATATGCCTATTTAAGTATTCTGATTAGAATATTACGTCTTTTATTTAAGGGGGTACACTCGCTCATGTGAAAAATAGGAAAAGTACACATTCAAATAGAATTTTAAAAGTTTAAAGAATCTCAATTTATTATAAATACATAATAAAATCTTTATCAATTTGAGAGAAGTATTTTATAAAAACATAAATTCGCTATCTTACGTTTATAAACAACGCGAGGTTAGGCTATTAACCCCACTATAACACCTGTCATAACATCTGTTAACCTCTGAACTCAGCGACTCCATACCCTTCGTCACATACCAGCTTCAGTTTCATCTTGTAGGGAATGCGATCGGTAACCGAGTAACCGGAACCAGCGTAGTGGGCGTACAGATTCAGCTCTTTAGGTACGGGTAGGGCGCAGGTTATCATCTTACACTGCGGGACCTAGAACCGGAGAGAGGGTAGAAGAGGGTGGCAGGGAGGGTGGCAGGGAGGCAGGGAGAGATATGTAGGGCGATGTAACACGTGTCTAAATCTACTTTACACATCTATATCGACGAGATATATATATATATATATATGTGTTCTCATGAATTATCTAATTTGAAATATTATTAACTACTAATTAATACTATTATTAACAGCGATACAATATATGTTAACGTCTTTATAGAAATTTATAATATTCATATCGTAAAATCTGTAAATTTGTAAATATAGATAATTAGTGAACGCGGCGCTACTGAGTTAGGGAGTGGGCGGCGGCCATCTTAACCTTGACCGACCAATCAGAAGTGTTCGTACATTGAGCGGAGGCGTTACCGGCCAATAGGTAGCCCACCTCGCAGCCGAACGTTATGTAATCCTGATATTTGAACTCCTTCTTCTGTATCCATTTCATGTTATCGCTAAGCTCGGGTCTCTACAAAAGGGGGCGGACGGGTGGGGTGGTTAAGTAGGGGTCGCGACCTCGCTACGAGCGTGACCTTGCAGATGACGGGCACGCATTGAGGAATCGACGGAAAGCTCCAGTAAACTTTGCCGCGTTTGTTGGTCTTGCACTCCTGGACGAGGAACGACTTGGCGAGCCCCTTGAACTGGTAGCCTTCCTTGCAGCGTAGGATCAGCTTAGCGCCGAACACAAACTCTTCACCGGTGACGATTACGTCTTCTGGAATACCGCGGTTAGAGAATCGAATTAGAATCGGAATTCAGATAATAGTTAGAATATAAGAGTTGTATCTATTTGATATGAACTATCGGAGATTATTAAATTGGTGTTTACTATTATAGACTTACTAACGAAAGATACAATAGTTCGCTGCTTAAGTAATCTTATTGATGATTCATAGAAATAGAGACGTTTAGCGTATCGATAACAAATATTGATTATTTAGACGAATTCGACAATAACTTTCATAATGGAGACAATACAATAGGTTATGACTCCCGAGCATCGAGCTCATGGTTAAAACTTCTACTATCTTTGTTAATTTGCCATTGATTAAAGTACGTGTTTTTTTGTAAGTAAATCGCAGACTTTACGTCATGTGATTATCCCATGTAAACAAGCTATAATAAAGCATACATTTACATAATACAGTTAGACTACGATAACTAGATGATTACTCAAGAGAGAGAAGGAGGAGTAGGAGGAGGAGGAGGAGGAGAAGAAGGAGGATGAGGAGAAGGAGGAGGAGCAGGAGGAGAAGGAGGAGGAGGCAAACTTCTGGTGAGGGTGAAGTTAGAACAATAGCCGACATCACAAACTGGACGGAATGTTTCGTATTGCCTGTTCTCGAGACATTTAATGAGGTCGTTCTTACTGGAGCGGATCTCTCGGAAAGAGTAGCCTTCGTCGCAGAAGTAGATAGCGTTGTCGAACGTAGGTATCGGGTCTCCTTTACCCCAGATCTAGACCGGGTGAAGGTTATTGTGAGGTCATTGTGAGGTCATTGTGAATGTCATTATGAATGTCATTGTTAATGTCATTATGAATGTCATTGGTAGGTCATTGTGAATGTCATTGTGAGGTCATTGTCAATGTCATTATGAATGTCTTTATGAATGTCATTGTGAATGTCATTATGAATGTAATTATGAATGTAATTTTGGAGGTCGTTGTGGAGGTCGTTGAGAGGACTAACCTTACTGTTGGCAATTTTAGGAGGCACATCGCACATCATACCTGTGCAAGTTTGTATCGAGAGTATGAAACACATAAGACGAAACACATGTGTGTTAATGCAAACAGTGTTAATGTATAGCTAGTTTAGAGATGATTATATTCCTATACACAATTATATTATATTACACTAAATTACATGATTGTAAATTAATATAGTAGGAACAAATATTTGTCAATCTAAGTGATAAATTCCGGCACTATTATGAGGTTTAGGCTTGCATATGTATAGTGTATAGGCTTTGTTTAGGCTTGCATATGTATAGTATATAGGCTTTGTTTAGGCTTGCATATGATAAACGTATTTATTTAATGTATATCTGTACAACTTTTATAAAATATATTATAGAACATTTTAAATGTAAATAATAATTCAATGAAATTGTTTTAAAATGTATACTTGTTTACTACGAGTAAGTGTATTCGTGGGGGTTAGTAGTATATGGGGGGTAGTAGTGTAGTGGGGTTAGTGTAGTGGGAGTTAGTGGTATATTGGGGGGTAGTAGTGTAGTGGGGGGTAGTAGTGTAGTAATTAATATAGTGGGGTAGTAGTGTAGTGGTTAGTGTAGTGGGAGTTAGTAGTATATTGAGGGGTAGTAGTGTAGTGGTTAGTGTAGTGGGGGTTAGTAGTATATAGGGGGGGGGGGTAGTGTAGTGGTTAATATAGTGGGGTAGTAGTATAGTGGTTAGTGTAGTGGGGGTTAGTAGTATATTGGGGGGTATAGAGTAGTTGGGGTTAAAAGTATATTGGGGGGTAGTAGTGTAGTGGTTAATATAGTGGGGTAGTAGTATAGTGGTTAGTGTAGTGGGGGTTAGTAGTATATTGGGGGGGGTAGTAGTGTAGTAATTAATATAGTGGGGTAGTAGTATAGTGGTTAGTGTAGTGGGGGTTAGTAGTATATAGGGGTTATTGTAGTGGGGTTAATAGTATAGTGGGGGTGGGGTAGTGTAGTGATAGCATTACAAACGTTTGCACTGCGGTACTTGTTGCCACTCGGCAGTATCCTGACACACGATCGTAGAGTTGCCCTCCACATACTGGTCGTCATCCTGACATTCGTACTTACACCAGCCTCCGAAGCCATGCGATGCTGATTGGTCGCTGTTCTTGAGGCCTACTACGAACGGACATTCTCCGCAGTCCTTCACTGTGCATGGGCGGATGGGTGTGTATATATAACTATGATCACGTAGGTATATTAGAGAGGTAATATAGGTAGATAACATAGATAGATAACATAGATATAACATAGATAGATAAGAGAGATAAGACTTACATTTACAGACACCAGCCTTGCCCGTCCACTCCCCTAGATTCGTACAGTACCTGTATTCACTTCCATTGGATAGGAAATAGTTGTTGTCGCAAGTGTATCTGTGGTGGTAAGTGTGGTACGTTGTAAGTCGTATGAACTTTGTTACTACTATATGGGGTGAATGTGTGCGTGCCTGTGTGGCTCAGTTGGTTAAGGCGTCAGACACGCAAGCAGTAGGTCGAGGGTTCAAGCCTCGTCCGGACCATTAAAATAGGTCTTATCATAATATCTAGAAGTGATCTTATATAATTGTGTATACATAAATGTTCAGCTCTCGTTAAAACTATGGATGCCTTAACATATGAGAGAGGCTTCGAAGGGATATTAGAGAAATTAGGTTATAAGTGAAAACTTCATTTTAGTTCTGGATAAGATGAAAGTACTTAACCAATATAAAATAATGTAAAATATTAATTACAAGATCACTAACCTGATGACATTGTTGATGCTGGTTCCGTTACTAGCTATCTCACCGTGAACAAAGTAAGTGTGAGCATTTTGGCATTCTGGGTAGAGGGTACATATTTAGTATCACATTAGTTAAATAATATTTTTATAGTGATGTGGGGATAGTGAGATAGAGAGAGAGATAGTGAGAAAGAGAGAGAGAGGTAGAGAGAGAGAGGTAGATAGATAGAGATAGAGGGGGTAGAGATAGAGAGAAAGAGAAAGAAAGAGAGAGAAAGAGGTAGAGAGAGAGAGAGGTAGAGAGAGAGAGAGATAGATAGAGATAGAGAGAGATAGAGTGAGACAGAGAGAGATAGTGAAAGAAAGAGAGAGTGAGAGAGGAAAGTGTCTTAATACAAACTTTTACAGAACTTAGACAGCAAGATATCCACTTCTCCGAAAGTCTTGTCGTAGAAGTCTCCCCATGATATCACATCACCGGAGTAAGGTTGGCATTGAAACAGAGTGTCTATCATTAGGCTTCTCACTTGTTCTGTGGTTCACACACATAGGTAAGTTAGCATAGCTACACACATGTTGAATAGGCTACGTGTTGTGGAGTAGGCTGCTGAATATATGTTCATGCGTATTGTAATATACATCTATACATGACTCATACATGTTCATGCGTATTGTAATATACATCTATATATGACTCATACATGTTCATGTGCAGTGTAATATACATCTATATATGACTCATACATGTTCATGCACATTGTAATATACATCTATATATGACTAATACATGTTCATGTGCAGTGTAATATACATCTATATATGACTCATACATGTTCATGCACATTGTAATATACATCTATATATGACTCATACATGTTCATGCACATTGTAATATACATCTATATATGACTAATACATGTTCATGTGCAGTGTAATATACATCTATATATGACTCATACATGTTCATGCACATTGTAATATACATCTATATATGACTAATACATGTTCATGTGCAGTGTAATATACATCTATATATGACTCATACATGTTCATGCGCAGTGTAATATACATCTATATATGACTCATACATGTTCATGCGTAGTGTAATATACATCTATACATGACTCATACATGTTAGCATATATAACCCACATAAATATATGACAGCATTTACTAATATACATATACCCTCATTACTACATACACACACACTTATAACGCAGTACGAAGATGTGCATTCACGTGTGTGGTGCTTATGTATGACACAGAGGTATCGTGGAAACCAGTTATTACGCTATGAAATCTATTTAGTGATATTAACATTTAAACTCCACATATTTATTGTTAAGCGACGGAGAATATAAAAGGAGTTTGTTATTTAAGCGTTAGTTATAAGAGGTCACGGTAAAATAAGTTTTAGATATCTACAGATATAATATATATCCAAATTACACGATTTTAAGATGGCATATTTATAAGATGGCATATCTACTAGAGGAAGCAGTATTATCTAGAGCAGTAAGAACACATAGCTTCACAGCCAAGCATCGCTACACACACACACACACACACACACGCACACACACACACAGTGGTAGTAACCTGAGTCGAGGTATTGCGACGACAGCTGTACATTGCTGACGATGCCAACCAGAGACTCGCTGGTACTGAAGCCGCCGCCCTGTTCGTCCTGTTCTTGACCGATGACCACCGTGCCCCGCGACTGTATCGCCGCTCCTTTGGCTATGGTGCCGTTCTCGGTGCCGATGTCCGTCTCTATCGTGAAGTCACCTGACGGTAGAGGTCGAGGTCATTAGTGAGGCGAGTCATAGGTAGGCGTATCATGGTTAGGTTAATAATATATATATATATAAGGTTACGTTGTTACAGGCTATATAGCATATAAATGTACAAGTTTCATTAATGAGGTTTTCGATACGCAAACCTATGCAATATATTATGTAATATGGCATCATCGTGTAATATGGCATCATCGCCTGCATGGTGATTACATAATATTAGAGGTGTATCATCAGTTTAATGAGAGTGGTATTCGCACAAGCACAATTTATGGCTATTAATACTTGTGCTTGTGCTGGTGGTATTACTGGTGGTGGTACTGGTGGTTGTAATGGTGGTGGTACTGGTGGTGAAGCTAGGGGTACTTGAAGGTTGTGCTCATGGTAATAATGATACTAGCGGTGGGTCAAGTGATAGTAGTGGTAGCAGTAGTGATAGTGTTAGCGGTGGTGAATGTGGGTCAAGTATTAATGGTAGTACCGGTGGTGATAGTGTTAGTAGTACTGGTAACGGTGAATGTGGGTCAAGTGGTATAGGTAGTACAGGTACCAGTAGTACAGGTGGCGCTATTAGTGCAGCTGCTGCTAACCCGTGGCATTATTCCACGACACGATAACGACATGCCACTCCCCGTCGTTAATGCTCAGGTCCGTGATCACACGCTCGTTGTTGATTTGAAGGCTCAGTCTGCAGTGATCAGGTATATAACAACATTATACATATGCGTACACACGCAATATCAGTAGCGCAGTGATTAAGCCGTTGCGCTACTGATCAAAGGGTCGGGGGTTCGATCCCCCATATGTGTAATATTATCTGGGCTACATCTTAAGCTCGTAGAAGGCAAGACTTATCAATGATTATATTAATATAATATACAATAACAATTGTTATCGTATCATTATGAATATCGATAACAGTTAACATCTATAGAGTTATATTTAATAACATAGTAACAGAATAATTTATTGAGATAAGAAGTGTAGGAGATTTATAGGAAAAAAGAGAGAGGAAGAGGATCATAGAGAATAAGAGATTGAAAGTTTGAGAGAAGAAGAAATAAAGAGATCAAGGATTCTAGTGAATAATATGGATAATCATTGCCCTTTGAAAATGTTGAATATTAATTGGATTATAAATTTTTATTTGAATTAATTATTACTCATATATATATCGTATGTATGTTAGAAATAATTCTAATGATTATATTATTTAAATTTGCAGAAACATAAGATTTTTATATAGATATATATAAAATATTTATAAAATGTATTATATACTATCTGTATGTGATAAATTATATTTATTACATAATAAATAAATACCTATATACATAATTTATAATGTATAAATTAAATGTTACATAACATAAATAGCATAACAATGGTATCCATTCTACTATATGTGTAAAAAATGATTTAAGGGGGGAGTCGCGCGTTCATCTAAACAATGCTAAGGATACATAAATAATGGAGATAATTACTTAATTTTGTTTATATTCAACAGATACACTTTCCTCCATCTTAAAGGATCTGTCTTTATATAAATGTAGTTGATTAAAATGGTTTACAAAAATAGTCTCAATTAGTTACATTTTTATTTTTTATTTTTTCCCCTTAAAATGCAAGTTTATTATCATTTATTTGATTAATATATAATATAATAATAAATACAGGATTCATATAAATGTATATGTTATACATTTACAGTTAACATTGCAGATAAAAATAATAAAAGTAGTAGTAGGCATTTATGTGGTTACTAAGTGAAAAAGTAGAAACTTGAGAAAATGATATTCAAAGTTTTTTAAAACAAATAATCACAAAAGATTATAAAATATATATATATATATATATATATATATATATATATAAATGACAAGTAAAATATAATGGTATATAAACAACACTGACATAATATTATTAGTACTAATATAGAATACTCAAATATATATTATAGTGCGATATACAAATAAATATATGTATAGAAGTTATAAAATATAAATATAAATTTATATTTATAGTAATAGTTTAATAATAATTATAAAGTATTATAAAAAATAAATAATGAAAAATATAAAATAAATACAAGAATATAACGTCTTGACTATGTCTATAGACAGAGATAATTATAGAAAGAACGCATTTCTAAATTTTCCATGGAAGTATCTCGTTTCAACTAATAATATCTTGCTATAGACATACGTTATTTGTTTATTTATTATATGGAATTTATCTATAATCTATGCTTAATGTAAATATAGAAATTTGTTTAATAAAATATTTGTATACGATATCGAAATATACAATTAAATGTGACAAGTATTTACAAAAATACCGAATATATTAATACATTTCCTGTCAATTTCAAATAATTATTATATCGCTTATAAAAACACTTTATATTGATATAAATACTTAAAAATAATTAGAGAAATTTTACAAATCTATAAATAAGATATTAAACATGGATAATATGTAATACATTTTTTTTGTTAAAATAAAATATTAATCATATTTTAGCTCGCTAAATTTTAATTATTTAGAGAAAACAGCATTTGAATATATGTATAACACTTTTTATGTCATTTCTAGACTATTTTCATGAATATTTTTTTTACAGATATTAAAAACATATAATAGAGTAGTATAATACAGTAGTATTATGAAATAAAAAAAATGTGAAATAAACAATTATTTTCACCAAAACTAGGTGTGTCTCTTAAAGATAGGTAAAGAGATAATGGTAATGAGATAACTATCCATAAGTGGATAGATAGGTAGAGAGAGATCAGTAGATAGAGAGGGGTAGAGAGAAGGACAGCTAATAACCCCGAAGGATCTTGTATGGTGAGGGCATTATCGTGTACTAGGTTAGCATAGGAGAAGATACAGCCGGTATTCAGGGAGTCGTCGGTGCGGAACCAGAACGACAAGGTGAAGGTCGGCAGGTCGTACCGGATCGCTTCCTTTATTACAGCTATGTCCTTATTGACGACGGTAGCTGTAATGAGGTTAGGTAGTGTTAGGTGTGTTAGCACTATGGTAGTTAGTAATGTATACTACTTTCTGTGATTTAATATCTGGGTAATAGCGCTTAATATTCTTAGGTAATTATAAATTAATTAAATTATCATCCGGATTTAAAAATTTCAAATTTTAAAATATAAGCTGGTGATTTTTTAAGAAATAATTACAATTTTTAAAATATACAATATATACTATATTATATACGTTATCTGTTATACAATCTAATACAAGATAGCTAGTCGATAAGTGGTGTGGTGAAATGGCTAACAGGCGATTAGGGCGTAATCTGTGGTGCCCTGCTTCATGAACTCCAGATGGAAATCGGTTTCGATAACTGTGAGGTAAGGATTAGTTATTATAATAATAGTTATTTATTAAATCGTGTGCACAAATATGGCGGATACAAAGGGACCCCTCGAGAAGTCGTAGAGTTATACACGTTATAATAACTATGAGGGGCCCAGGACAATACAATACAAATAGTAACATTTTTTTTCTAGTATTTTGATTTATTATTTATCGAGTTGTTGATAAACACAAGAGAAGAACTACCGGGGAACGAACCCGGGACCTCTCGCTTACTAGTCGTTAACTGTCCCACCGAGCCACGAACACTCGCGTACAAGCGAACATACTCACATCCTACTAACTATGATCGCACTTGCTGCCCTTGTAGCCCGGATCGCACAGACACCCGTAGCCCCCCGTCTTATCGTAACAGCGAGAGTGATTGCTACACTCATGTACTAGGCAGTCGTCTATGTTGATGTCGCACGCAGTACCTTCGTAGCCGTTAGGACACAGACATCTAGAGGTCAACGGGTAGAGGTCACGTAGGTCGAGTAGTGCGGGCGTTTAAATGTTGTACGTGCGTTTAATTAGAGCCACACCTCCGATTAATATCGGTGTATCGAGTATAATAATAATCAGATAGGTTCATCGTAATAAACGAGAGTGAACCCATGTAATATAGAAGTTCTTATGATTTATCGAGATCTCTACTCGTCAGCACTGGGAATGGGGAGAAGTGCACCGCATAGTGATAATTAACAATATACTATAACCTTTAAAGATTTAGTCGTGATACTTTATACAACATAACACATTAACTTTAGAAATAAATGAGTATAGCTTATTACTTGCTCTATGACTGTTAAGCTTATTGTGCAATACTGTAGGACTTATGGATACATTTCTGTTATTATACGTTATTAATATCAGTATAAACTATTCGACTATTACATGTAAAGCTAACGAGAAAGATTCCTTCTTGTTGAGACAGGTGGCGTTAGAGGTACAAGGGGCGTTCTCGCAATGGTTGATCTCTGAGGTACAGTTGAGGCCTTGATACCCCGCGGTACACTCGCACCTATAGGTTCCGTTCACGTTACTGCTACAGGTACCACCGTATCGGCAAGGGTTTACGGCACAGTTGTCTTTGTTTGTCTCGCAGTTAGCTCCTGTATGGGGTGAGGGGGGGGGGGGTTAATAGTCGCTAGTGTAGGGGGGGCGAGGGGGGGTTAATAGTGGCTAGTGTAGTGGTGGCAGGGCGAGGGGGGGTTAATAGTCGCTAGTGTAGGGGGGGTGAGGGGGGGTTAATAGTGGCTAGTGTAGTGGTGGCAGGGCGAGGGGGGGTTAATAGTCGCTAGTGTAGGGGTGGGGGGGCGAGGGGGGGTTAATAGTCGCTAGTGTAGGGGTGGGGGGGCGAGGGGGGGTTAATAGTCGCTAGTATAGGGGTGGGGGGGCGAGGGGGGGTTAATAGTCGCTAGTATAGGGGTGGGGGGGCGAGGGGGGGTTAATAGTCGCTAGTGTAGGGGTGGGGGGGCGAGGGGGGGTTAATAGTCGCTAGTGTAGGGGTGGGGGGGTGAGGGGGGGTTAATAGTCGCTAGTGTAGGGGTGGGGGGGCGAGGGGGGGGGGTTAACAGTCACTAGTGTACGTATAGTATACATTGTATACTATCTAGTTATCTATATATTGAGTTCTCATTCATTTCTCAATTATTTAAATAATTTTTGGATAGCATAAATTTGAAATACTATTAACTATTTAACATATATGTTTAATGCTAGTTAATGTATACTATCGTGTGATCGATTTCTCATTTAATCAATTATTTAAATAATTGTTCATGTATTCTAACGTAGAACATAAAGTTACAATGCAGAGACTAATGCTTATGGTGCCGGTACGAAATAAATAATGAAGAATAAGAAATCATGAAAGTAAAGAATATGCAAAGATTATTATACTGAGGTAAATGAATCGATGCATATTAATGTCTATAATTATCAATGAACGTTTAATACGCTACGCGTGAATGCATACTGAGAACACCTTATTGGCAACCAATGATAATAGACTCTAGTATTACCGTTGAAGCCAGTCGTACAATCGCAGACATAAGAATTAACATCGTCAATACAGGTGCCTCCATTCCTGCAGGGGCTCGATAGGCATTCATTGTTGTTCAGCTTACAGTTTGAACCTAGGGGTGATGGTAATTATCTTATGTATTTACGTTAGATATGGTATCTATCTTAAATCTTCATATTAGATAAGATAACTAATATTTATTGATTATCTTGAATCATAAAATTAGTGACGGTATTTAGAAGCGTATTTAAATACATGTTTATAAATCAATCCATAAAAATAATGACATAGTTTATGATTTCGAAATGAATAATTGTGTTGGAGGAAACTGAATACACTCAGTCTTACGAAGCAAAGTTTATCTTCATTAAACATTTAATCTATCTCATCAATTAAGTTAATTAAAGTAAATTTATAGCATATTAATATTGAGTTGAAAGCACATACACACACACACACACACACACATATATTTATTTATATATTCTATTGTATATCACTTATCCATTGTAAATCAATGCCGTCAAATTTAAATACATAATAAATAAAAAGTGAATAATTTATGTATTGTTCACACTTTAAAATTAATTAATATTAATATAATCTATTAATAAAATAACAATCGTAATAATAATAACATTCTATTAATATTAATATTAATTTATTGATATTATTTCTATTAATAACGTTATAACAAATAATAGCAATACTAATAACCCACATTCTTGCGGTTATATTTTGATTACAAAAAGTCACTTAGGAATGCAAACTAGCGTTACCGCTACCCCCGAAGCTATGCTTACACCTGTAGCCCATCTCTATAGTAGCCGTGGTAGCTAAAGGTAGAGATAGAGGTCACGAGAAGCTCACTGCGCTGACCTTGGAATCCTGGAGCGCAGACGCACTCGTACTTGTTGCTCTGGTTGATGCACTGGGCGTTGTTCTTACAGGGAGACGACTTGCATTCATCTATGTCTAATTCACAGTGAGAGCCTGCAGCATTGGGGGGGGGGGGTATTGTATTGTTGCTTTGTTGCAGAGTTTTATATGTATGTGTGAATGTATCAATATTGATAGAGAGTTTTATATATACATATATTATTATATATATATATAATAATAATATTTATTTATTGAATAACTAATGAATACTATTATATGTATAATACAATACAATAGCATATATAATATATATATATATATATAATGGAAACTTACTTTTAATATATAGATGTGATTAACTATTAAACAATAAAATACGCATTAGCAGTCTGAGAATGTAGTAAGTCATTGTTAGCCATCGATATAGTGAGAAAGATGATAAGCAATTGAATGTAGTGTATGGCACTTTGTGATAGAGGCGCTGCAGTCGAAACCTACTACTAAATACCTACTAACTTTTAAATTAATATTATTTATTTACATATATATTACATATATATTACATATATATTGATAAATATTATTATTAATAATAGTAATAATTCCTACAAATTTAATGTATTATCTATACTTAAAATAAAATTATATATTTAAAATACAGCATATTAACATTCCTCGTAATTTTGTGTATTTAAATTGAAGATATCACACTATGTTATCGTTATTTATAATCTAAATCCATTGTGATATCCATAGAAGTTACTTTAATCTATTTCGACGAAAAACCTACTATTTTAATATTCGACATATATAATACGACTAATATCCAATCAAAATCGCCGATGCCATTTTGTTAATTTATCGATAAAGTGGCATTCGCGTATCTATCTTTTACAGGTGCACTTCCTCACTACATCGATGTTGTTAGCGTTGATGAATCACAAGCCTACCCACAAGCCTATCCACGAGCGCGTACACACACAGCTGTGTGAGGGTAACCTTGCCATCCGGGTTCACATTTACAGGTATGCAGACTGGAGCCGCTATCGACGCATTGCCCGTTGTTGCAGTCAACGTTCAGGCAGTTCACACCTCGTGACTTGTACTCGCTGATAGCTCTCGTGTAGCCCATTACCCGCGTCTTTTTGTGTACTGCGAAGGGGGGGGGGGGGTGTGAGGTGTAGGGGGGGAGTGTGAGGGGGGTGTAGTACTAAAGCTTCACTGATAGCTCTCGTGTAGCCCATTACCCGGGTCTTTTTGTGTACTGGTAGGGGGGGTGGGGTGTAGTATGGG
Source organism: Osedax fenrisi (assembly GCA_964019155.1). NCBI lineage: Eukaryota > Metazoa > Annelida > Polychaeta > Sabellida > Siboglinidae > Osedax > Osedax fenrisi. The sequence continues at coordinate 34,865,385 of OZ025239.1, forward strand.
GGGGAGTGTGAGGGGGGGTGTAGTACTAAAGCTTCACTGATAGCTCTAGTGAGCCCATTACACGGGTCTTTTTGTGTACTGCGAAGGGGGGTGTGGGGTGTAGTGTGGGGGGGGGGGTGTAGTACTGTTATACTGTTATTTAGTAAGCACACAATACAGTCTATAGTGTAGCTTACACTTATAGTATAAGTTGATTCTCTTCCTAATTATTTTCTAAATAACACATATGAAACAAGTGTTTGCTATCTATATAATAAAAACTCTAGTCGTTATAAGCTTTAACCTCCTGTTCGCTAACTAATTATACTGAATATCTAGTTAAAGAGCGATTAGAGAATATCGCGATGATCTACCAGTAACTGTCCAGCGCTCCTGGTGGCGGTTTGAGAACTAACTACACTGTAGCTCCTAGTGGTGGGGTTGAGAACTAACTCTCCAGCACCCCTGGTGGCGGGGTTGAGAACTAACTACACTGTATCTCCTAATGGTGGCGGGGTTGAGAACTAACTACACTGTAGCTCCTAGTGGCGGGGTTGAGAACTAACTCTCCAGCACCCCTGGTGGCGGGGTTGAGAACTAACTCTCCAGCACCCCTAGTGGCGGGGTTGAGAACTAACTACACTGTAGATCTCCTAGTGGTGGTGTCAGGGTTGAGAACTAACTCTCCAGCACCCCTGGTGGCGGGGTTGAGAACTAACTACACTGTAGCTCCTAGTGGCGGGGTTGACAACTAACTCTCCAGCACCCCTGGTGTCGGGGTTGAGAACTAACTCTCCAGCACCCCTGGTGGCGGGGTTGAGAACTAACTACACTGTAGCTCCTAGTGGCGGGGTTGAGAACTAACTCTCCAGCACCCCTGGTGGCGGGGTTGAGAACTAACTACACTCTCCAGCACCCCTAGTGGCGGGGTTGAGAACTAACTACACTGTAGCTCCTAGTGGTGGCGGGGTTGAGAACTAACTCTCCAGCACCCCTAGTGGCGGGGTTGAGAACTAACTACACTGTATGCCGCTGACAGTAGCCTTGCGTCGAGTGGTGTAGCCATCGCTGCATTCGTAGCACATCTTCTGCGCTCGTAGCGGCTGGAACGAACCCTTCAGACACGGGAAACATGGCTGCAGACCCGTGTAGGAGGCGTAGCCGGGCTCACATTCACCTGTCAAACGGGGCGGGGCTTAGTGGATAGGCGGGGCTTAGGGTTGAGAGAAAGAGATAGAGAGATATAGGGAGGGAAAAGGGAGATATACAGAGAGTCACTCTCTGAGAGAGTGACAGATAGAAGGAGTTACTATAGATATTCAGCTAGTGGGGTGGTGAGGGAGGGTGGACGTAGTAATAAGGGTTGCTTACCTCTGCACTGATCTTGAAACTTAGCCCCTCTAGTTAGTGTTACCTCTCCCTGTTTACATTTGTTACATCTGCAGCGGCAGTCATTCAAAGTATTAGTATAGTTATTAGTATTAAATAGCTATAGATATATATATATTATATATATATATATATATATTATATATATATATATATATATATAAATATATGTGATAATATATATTAGAGTTACGTTAATTTTACTGTGAATATGAATTTCCGTTAAATATGTCACCAATATAAAAATGTAACTGAAATATATCATAGTTTCTACTATGATTTTATGTTATTTGTAATCATTTCATCCTACTTTCTTAGAAAGTTTCTAATGTCCGGGAACTTTTACCGGTAATACGAAGAAAATGTTATGCTTATATTTTATTTTTATATTTAATATAATATTAACCATATTTTAACAGAGATATTTTATCATAAATATATTTTCTCCATTACCTTTCAAGTGAAATAAGGAATTTACATTTTACAATTAATGTTATAACAAGGATATTCTATAAATAGGTTAAGAGAAATTTATATGTGACTCGTTGGTCTAGGGGCATGATTTTCGCTTAGGGTGCGAGAGGTCCCGGGTTCAAATCCCGGACGAGTCCATTTTGTATCCGTTAATATAAATAAATTATTTATTTATTATTATGATTTTGTATATACTTTATTAGTTTTGTGTCATTTGTCTTGTTTCATTATAATAAACTTTATATCTATCTATAGGTCAATGTTTGAAAATTATTAATTTATATCAGAATCTCATAAAATTTAAATTAAAAACATTTTGTATTTTTTTTATTAATATATTTTCCACACAAATATAAAGGATATGAAGTTTGATGTTCTTAATGAATAATTTGTTCATATTTTGGATTAAGAGTTTATTTTAATGTACAAATGAATATATTCTACACCTAGTATATTCAACACCTAGTACATATGTAATCATTCATTGAACAATATAGATAAACGGTTGTTATTGTTAAATTGTTACAAAATATATATATTTTGGATCATGAACAAAATGATGAAATAGAAAAAGTTGACCATTGCAGGAGTAATAGATCTCACAGCATCGTATATTATTATTATCAGATTTTGGTTTACACCAGGGTTTTTGTAGAAGCTATAGCTTTATAAAGCTTATTATACTATTATTTAATCGCTATAATAGATGGTAATGAATGGCATTCATGGATGTTTGCACCAGTGGATATATACTACCATACGGATATATATCAAATAGTCTACGAAGTAAAGATATATCACTCTAATGAATGTGATTAGGAGTTGTTTTCATAGGGGGCAGTAGTAGCAATCATTGAAATGAATCTAGTAATCATATGTTAATCACTGAATTATAATTAAAATGAAAACAATATTTCCAATGCTGCTTTTAATTCTTAAATCTTATTTATTATTTATTTAATTCATAAGTAAAATTACAATTAAAATATAACATTGCATCGATAAGTGTATTTAATTATATTGATAGTTGTATAGTAAATTTAATTAATTTTTATTAATAATAACAATTATATAAGTAAGCAACATCTAAAAATTGATATTATAATATGTATACCTAAGTAGGGTTACGATCAAAAAGGACAGGTTGAGGTGCAAAGGTTAAATGCAAATTTTAAATGCGAAATAAATGTGTAAAAAAACCAAACAGGACAAAACTAAACCAATTAAACCAAATAACCCACAAATATTTATACAAAATATATATATATATATATATATATATACTATTAACTCGTATTTCAAATGTAACCTTTAACCCTCAACTCGTACTTTTTGATCGTCTCCCTTTAAGTAAATACACAATATAAAGCACAAATTAGAAATAAACGATTACAAATGTTTATTTATTAAATATATATAAAGGAGAATAGTTATTAATGATACGATATTTTGTAATAAAATTTAATAAATAAATATTTCAAAAATTATTTGTAATAGTTTAAACTAGAAATAATTATTCCTAATTTGTGTTTTATATATTAAATATATATATATATAATATATATATATATATAATATATATATATATATATATATATATATATATATATTATATAATATATAAAATTAAATAGAATATATAATTATTATATAATATAAGATATTATTAAATAATGCATATCAAACTATTAAATTTGTACCATGATTAAATAATGTTATATTAAATATAAATTATATTATATAATATATAATATACATTAAAAAATAAGTGTGCATAACTTTCATAATATTGTTATGCTATTTATAAGCAGTGTTAGGGTAACCTGATTACACTCGGGTTATACTGTAACTATCTATATTATTTGCAGGGAAAAATCTTATAATAATTACACTCATAATTATCCTAAAGATACTGAGTATCATACTCATAACAAGTATTTTCCTTCGGAAAATCATTCGGAAAATCCTTGCTTATAATCATAAGGATAATAATAATAAATTATTTAACTTGTTGTTATGACGTTTAAGTTAAGCGGTTTAACGTATACGCTTTTAGTATTAATATGTATTATTATTGTTATAATAATACTATTATTATAATGGGTTACGATCAAAAAGGACGAGTTGAATAGCAAAGGTTAAATTTTAAATGTGAAATAAATTGATATAGGCTCATTTTGGGATGTATACATTATAAATTATAAGAAAAAAACAAGCAGGACAAAACTAAACCAATCAAACTAAATAACCTACAAATACCAATACAATATATATATATATATATATATATATATATATATACTATTAACTCGTATTTCAAATATAACCTCTAATCCTCAACTCGTCCTTTTTGATCGTCTCCCATTATAATAATTAGAATTTAAAAAATTAAAAATTACTTTTTAATTATTTTTATTGAACATATATATTATTAAAATATATTATAATTATAACTATTAAAACAAGATAACAGACTATTATCAATTATACCAATATGATCGATAATATTAGTATTAACATTTAACCGTAAATTTTAAATTTCATATTATATTTAAATATTATTTTTAAATTATTTTTACCACTTTAATTTCATTGGCTGATATAGTCACATGGATTACAATTGTTGGGGACACATTTATCAAACTTTAAAATAATTACAATATTATGGAACATATTCTAATAAATAATGTATAATTATATTTGAACAGTTAGCATTGAATAATCATCAAATAAGAAAATAGTTACATAATCTATTTACACCATTTTACTATAATTATAGTAACATTATATGTTGGTAATTATAATCAGTGTTATTACTATACTTGAAATGCTATATATCTACAATAAATACTTATAATGCAGTTTATTTTCACTATATACTAATAATATATTTATTGTGTATTTGCCTATAACCTGTTTGCTCCATACTCTTTAGTATATGTACCGATAATACAAGAGGTACATGGTTCCAATCCATTGTAAGAAAAGTAACCAGGTAAACATTCAGCTGTATAGATTTAATATATTTCTTTATTATATATAATAATGGGAATGATACATTAACGAATGAGATTAATTGTTTTATAAAAACTCGTGAAATGATTAATATTTATATTATTTTATATCAATTTAAAGACTTTTAGAATATCTAGAGGGATATTTCTAATAGAACCTAAACAATCTTTAATATTCTTGGAGTTGATTTTCGTGGTAGACATATTCATGGGACAATGCATGCAAGAGAGCTGTCCTTCGAGTGTTTGATAAAGCCCCGTCGAACAAAACGTGCACTTCTCAGTGAGAATGTTGTAATGTGTACCGACTGGACATTTCACTGATGTTGAGGGTTTGAATCATTAATGAACATAGCATGGATTCACATATATAATTAGTCTAATTTTAATGTCAATGATTCATAGGTTTTTAATTGAAGTAAACATTATTTATATAATATTTGAATTTTTTGTATATGAATTAAAATAATAAAAATATAGTTTATCTTTATAGGAAATATTTATTAAAAATATATATCATTTTTCAATGATATGTAAAATATTGTAAAATACGAAATTTTTATTAAAAGATTCAATTATATAATATTTTATAACAAAATAAGAAATATATTTATGAATTAATAAAAATGAAATTATCTATCAAATTTAGGTTTTAGTTATTTATTTATTATTTATATATGACAGTTAATTATTTAATTACTTAACTTGTTGAATTCGTCACTTATAATAAAAGTTACCATTAATCTACCCCCTTTTGCTAATAATATTATATTATTTTAAAGATAAATGTCTAAATGTTATACAAATATTTCTTTAAATATAATAAACATATATTTTATTAGAATAATCCATTTGATATATATATATATATAAGACTAGATTAAATGTATTAATATTAAAAATAATAATAATATATTTAAAAAAAATGCAAGTTTATATGCCTTAATAATTGCAACACCTCCTATAATCTCAAAATGTTATAGGAGGTGTTGTTAATTGTTGAATAACAACGACCGTTACATCATCAGTTAGACTACACGCGTGTTACACATATATACACACGAGGTACACTAACCGCATACGTAATCGTTAAGAACGCTGCCCGGATCGCAAGCTATACTCTTTCCGTTCTGTTGTAGTGGTGGTGGTGGTAGTGGTTGTAGTGGTAGTGATGGTGGTGGTAGTGGTTGTAGTGGTAGTAGTAGTGGTGGTGGTGGTGGTGGTTGTGGTTGTAGTAGTAGTAGTAGTGGTGGTGGTAGTGGTGGTGGTAGTGGTGGTGGTTGTGGTAGTAGTGGTGGTGGTTGTGGTTGTAGTGGTAGTAGTAGTGGTGGTGGTGGTGGTGGTTGTGGTTGTAGTGGTAGTAGTAGTGGTAGTGGTAGTGGTAGTGGTAGTAGTGGTGGTGGTTGTGGTTGTAGTGGTAGTGATGGTGGTGGTGGTGGTTGATTGTGATAGTTGTGGTAGTGGTGGTAGTGGTGGTGGTAGTGGTGGTGGTGGTAGTGGTTGTAGTGGTAGTAGTAGTGGTGGTGGTGGTGGTGGTTGTGGTTGTAGTGGTAGTAGTAGTGGTGGTGGTAGTGGTGGTGGTAGTGGTGGTGGTTGTGGTAGTAGTGGTGGTGGTTGTGGTTGTAGTGGTAGTAGTAGTGGTGGTGGTGGTGGTGGTTATGGTTGTAGTAGTAGTAGTAGTAGTGGTGGTGGTAGTGGTGGTGGTTGTGGTAGTAGTGGTGGTGGTTGTGGTTGTAGTGGTAGTAGTAGTGGTGGTGGTAGTGGTGGTGGTTGTGGTTGTAGTGGTAGTAGTAGTAATGGCAGTAGTAGTGGTGGTGGTGGTGGTTGTGGTTGTAGTAGTAGTAGTGGTGGTGGTAGTAGTGGTGGTGGTAGTGGTGATAGTGGTGGTGGTAGTGGTGGTGGTGGTAGTGGTAGTGGTGGTGGTAGTGGTGGTGGTAGTGGTGGTGGTTGTGGTAGTAGTGGTGGTGGTTGTGGTTGTAGTGGTAGTAGTAGTGGTGGTGGTGGTGGTGGTTGTGGTTGTAGTGGTAGTAGTAGTGGTAGTGGTAGTGGTAGTGGTAGTAGTGGTGGTGGTTGTGGTTGTAGTGGTAGTGATGGTGGTGGTGGTGGTTGATTGTGATAGTTGTGGTAGTGGTGGTAGTGGTGGTGGTAGTGGTGGTGGTGGTAGTGGTTGTAGTGGTAGTAGTAGTGGTGGTGGTGGTGGTGGTTGTGGTTGTAGTGGTAGTAGTAGTGGTGGTGGTAGTGGTGGTGGTAGTGGTGGTGGTTGTGGTAGTAGTGGTGGTGGTTGTGGTTGTAGTGGTAGTAGTAGTGGTGGTGGTGGTGGTGGTTATGGTTGTAGTAGTAGTAGTAGTAGTGGTGGTGGTAGTGGTGGTGGTTGTGGTAGTAGTGGTGGTGGTTGTGGTTGTAGTGGTAGTAGTAGTGGTGGTGGTAGTGGTGGTGGTTGTGGTTGTAGTGGTAGTAGTAGTAATGGCAGTAGTAGTGGTGGTGGTGGTGGTTGTGGTTGTAGTAGTAGTAGTGGTGGTGGTAGTAGTGGTGGTGGTAGTGGTGATAGTGGTGGTGGTAGTGGTGGTGGTGGTAGTGGTAGTGGTAGTAGTAGTGGTGGTGGTAGTGGTAGTGGTGGTGGTAGTGGTAGTGGTGGTGGTAGTGGTAGTGGTGGTGGTAGTGGTAGTGGTGGTGGTAGTGGTAGTGGTAGTGGTGGTGGTAGTGGTAGTGGTGGTGGTAGTGGTAGTGGTGGTGGTTATAGGTAAGCACATGTGTGCAAGGTACGAACCTTCACTTTACATTTCTATCTACATTTACAGTATTCGTTAATAAAGTTTATGTTGTATCTATCCGTAAGGCATGATTTAAACAGGTATATATATATATATATATATATATATATATATATATACAATGTTATCTTGTATACATATATATGAAATGGACGGTTTTGATTATGAACCTCTGAAGAAAGATAGACGAGGTCATTGATATTGATGAGTTGACCTTGCTGCGAGTCTTTGGAGATGTGTTGCGAAACTCTCAAGGTCACGGATTTCAACTTGTTAAAGATCGCTTCGTCGGATGTGTCGGGGACGTGTCGGTTTACACGAGCTGAACACATGTTTATTTATGCATTTGTATTATTATTATTATTTTATTAAGGGTATCCTTAGTGTAAGCTAAACATAGATTCCGGGTATCCCTCCGATTATTGTAGCCAATATTCGGTAAATAAATTCATTCATTCATTCATGCATTCATTCATTCATTACTTCATGCATTATATATGGATGACAACAAATGACAACTTTATTTTGAAGCCCTTTAGGGGAAATAAAGAGAAACAAGAGAACACAAATTGGATTCATATTTATTTATATATTATAAAGCTTTAATACAGATATTAATAATTATTATTATAGAATCATCCCAGCAAACAGTAATAGTCTCATAATAGCATAACTAATATCCTCAAATGTTTACATTGTGCTATTGTGCTGCTATTATGTTGCCATTAAAAATCTATTATACTTATTATACATATTATACTATAATGGCAACATAATAGCAGCATAATAGCATTACAAATTAATAGTATCATATTAGTATTTTAATGGCAACATAATAGCAGCATAATAGCACAATGTAAACATGCGAGGTTATTATTTATGCCATAATGCTTCTATTATGAGGATATTACTGTTAGCCGAGAGAACGAGAGAGTGTGAGAGAGTGTGAGAGAAAGAGAGAGGTAGGTTTATCATTGAATAACCTTTAATTTCGTATGATATTTTGACGATATTTGCATTGTTAACAGATCTTTTACCTCTTCTCGAAGAAGTGCCTGCGCAATACATACATATACATGACTTAGTACTAGTTAAGGTAGTAGTAGGTGGTCTACTAACCGGATTTACACGTGGTATTCAAAGAGTGTAGATTGCACGTGATGCCGTATTCGCAGTAGTCGCGCACCTGGTCACGTGTTAGTGTTCTATTGTTAGTGGTGTGTGTACGTACGCATGCGCAATACCCCTCATACAGGCGTATGTGTGTGTGTATGTGTGTGTGCGGTTATGCGTGTTTGAATATTGTTGTGCGTGTATTTGCATGAGCGTATAAGGGGGTTCTAATGATGTAGGGAGAGGTGACATTTATCATAGTTTATAGCATTTTAAACACTTCATTGATACCGTAGTATTATCAAAGGGCTTAGGTATTATACTCTATGGATTAAATATGTAACTAATAATGGGGTTGGGTTCCCTCTAATAGAATATGCCCCTCGCACCCTCCCCTTATTGTTGCGCCCCATACGCCGTACGCCGTACGCCGTACGGTAAGAGTGATTTTATGTTACAGATCAAACTGCTTCATACTAGATTCTATAGATATGATGTTCATTATACTATTTTATTAAACCATATACATTATATATATACCGGTATACACCTCGTACGTTATACCCCATACCCACACAGTACGCCGTATACCCCACCTTAATCTCGAGACTCTTGGTGAACTGAAGGTTGTACTTCTCAATGAGAACTCTCTGACATCGGTTGCGGGTATTGAAGATGATGTTAGCTTTGTTGATCAGGTGTTGGATAGGGTTAACCACTGGGAGGAGAATAGTGGGGGCGAGGGTTATATGTAGACCGTAGTTCAGAACGCATGCGCGGTGTTAACGATGTCACGTGCTCACTAATGTGTGTTATACGATGTACACGATGTACACTAATCGTAGAAGTAGAAGGATGTATTTATTATATCTTATTCGTGAGTGATTTTCATATTTTTTTTTTCGTTAACTAAAATATTTTATATCAAAATATTTCAAAATCATATTACATATTTAAATTTCACAGCACTCTGATTGGTCGAGCGGTCACCGGTACATCGTTAACACCACGACCCCGGGTAATCGAGTCTGCTGACCTGCGCAATCGGGAATCATGGACCGGGGATACCACTCGCCGTTGACCTTGTTACACAGGTAGAAGCGAGGGGGTAGACTAGTGAACCCGTAACCCCTTCTGCAGGACACAATACACTTCATCTTCTGTTTGTCCGAGGGCATGTCATAGCAACGGTTGTAGCCGTTCTCCGGTTGAGGGGGGTAGTCGCATCCGTTCTCTGTGTGCGGTAGCAGTGAGGAGTGCGCACACCGGTGCGGGTGTTCTTTAGGTATATGTTGTATATACCTATAGTCAGTATTTGGGTATTGGGCAACTATTGCATGCATTCTAAACTCGCACCAGATATATGTATACTATACACTCTATACAGTGTATATATACTATAGTATACATATATATATATATATATATATATATATATATATATATATATATATACTGTATATATATGCAGTGTGTACTATATAAATAGAACTTTAACCTACATTTTATATAACATATCAACATTTCAGGCGTCTTTATTTCAGAACTCGCACTTTAACGTAATATCACTGGCACTCGCGCACTATATAGTGCGGCCGCACACTGCCATACAGTGTAGGTGGCAATACTAGTGCACATCGATGACTCACGTCTACCTAACGCCTAGGTTAACTAACTTTTGACGGTAATCCTGACGGTACAGTTGTTCACGTTACCCGAAGTATCGGTGGCTGTGTAAAGTAGTTTGGTGATTCCGACCTTGAACTTTATATCTGCGCCGAGTTAATCAGATATTCAGATTAGTTGAGATCATTAAGTAATGTATTTAGTTATGTTGTTGTATTAGTAGCAAAGGTACATTTATTAATTACACCCATTATCGATTACAAAATAATATAGGTTCTTATTATAGATTCTCCTATAGTTCTTATAAAAGAATCAAATTACAATATAAGTATTTAATATTAGATATCCATGGATATAAATAAAGAAGTTTTATATAATTTATAATTATTTAAAATAATGAAATAGATAATCGCAATCGCTTACATTTCAAGTTGGACGGAAACACGGTTACTTTCAGGGGACCCCCGGAATTATCCGAGAATATGGGCGTGGTCCAAACGATCTCCTTCTGCAGTTGCTTAAGAGTGCGGTCTCCCAGTATCAGAGATCTCGGCGACTCGCATATGTCTTTGTTCGGTATTTGTTTATCTGCGATAGCAATGATCACTATAGCAACGATATCATCTCATGGTTAGTGCGAATATTACCGAGTATCTTAACGTAGAAGTTACAGTATCCGGTGTTTCCGGACGGGTCGGTAGCCTTGTACCCCAAGCGGGTGGTGCCGATAGGGAAGTTAAAGGGGGGACTGACCACCGGCACTGGTATAGCTTCCACTCGCAGACCCGAGTTGTCGAAAGCTGCGTGACAAGTAGACGCAAGTTGCACGTATATATATAAGATACGCTTAATTAATCAATTTATAAGCTATTTTTGCTTCTCTATCTACTCTGATTATATATATATATATATATATATGTGCTATGTATATTATATGTATGTTCCATTTAGATTCTCTCTATATATTATGTATAACATTATGATGTGTAGGACTACAGAGATAACTCAGGTATGCACCCAGACATATGTGTCTCTCTCTCTCTCTCTCTCTCTCTCTCTCTCTCTCTCTCTCTCTCTCTCTCTCTCTCTCTCTCTCTCTCTCTCTCTCTCTCTCTCTCTCTCGAGGAAAGGCAGCCAAACGATATAATGTAGTGGTACCCACCTATTACCCGTATCACCTATTACCCCTATCACCTATTACCCCTATCACCTATTACCCCTATCACCTATTATCCGTATGACCCATGACCTATGACACACGGGGTATACGTCTACCTTTGGGTATTCTCCACCACACGCGCCCTATTCTGCCGTCTTTGATCGCTGTCTTCGTAATGTCGGTCGGACATTTGATCGTAGGGGGTTCGATATCTGCAAGTGCATATCATGGTATAGTGATATAGTGATATAGTGGTATAGTAATATATGATATATCTCTATATATATATAGTATATATATGCATCATCTGATCGATAAGGTGAATTATAGTATGTTTATAGCCTATATAGACCTATATACCTATATACCTATATACCTATATACCTATATACCTATATAAGGTATACCTATATAAGGTATAATGGTTCTAATTGTTATCATTTAGAGAATATTCACTATATAATGTAAAGTGTATAGCATACACTGAATAGCATATATGATATACTCTACAATACTAGATGTATGCGTGTGTGTGTGCGTGTGTGTGTGCGCGTGTGTGCGCGTGTGTGTAACCTAGACATTGATTCACCGTGTCGTCGCTATTCCACTTGCCGTTATAAGCGCACCTCAGAGAAGACCACCCCTTCATAACGAAACCCCGGTTACAGACCGCCTTACAGACAGTCTTGTAGGGCACTTTGTTACGGACGCAGCTGCTAGGACTGATCTGACCGAACCTCATTTGGGTTAGGATCGCACACTGTTTTACTGCAAGTGTATCGCAGCTGTGTTACTCTGTACATGTAGATTATATATAATGCACACCTATAGTAGTGTTATATCACAGATTATATCTAGGTATCCTTATTTTTATTTGTGTATTACATATAATTAGGTGTGAATCTTACTAGGGAAAACTTGCGAACATTCGCCACTATTTGCGAATATAAATCGCGGTTTTTATAGATAACACATGTCACGTGTTTATGAATATAATGATCGTGGCTTCAATTTAATAGGTGTGCGACGCACACTGTGCGTGCCTTTTTATAAGCCAGATACACCTTTAAGATATATTTTATGGGCAATTGCCCCAATTATTATGTTTTGTCACCCAATTTAAAATTTTAAAAATTAAGATTTTTTCATAGTCAATTATATCATAATCATTATATTTATTTATTATAAATTAGTATTCTATTGTCTATAGATGTATTTCATTAGATTAGTATTCGTATATAATTGAAAACAGAATAATTCTTTTCGGAATTTGCCCCCCATTTACAAATACTTAAAAAGGCCCTGCTATAGAGTTACTATAGAGATCCTACATGTTTACAAACTTCTGCAGAAAGGTTGCTGCCCGGTCCACTTCATCTCGAACTGATTACGAACGATCACGCTCAGACAATATCTCAACTTTGACCCGACCATCTTGTAGCCCGGCGAGCAGGAGAACTTACACTGAGACCTGTAGGTAAAGCGACCTCCATCTCTGGTGGTACACACCTTCATGAGGCCTTTTCCCGGTTTCGGAGTGTCACACTTTATTTCTATACAAATGGTATCATCAAACACATCAATAATTTCATATGGGTATATAAATATATATACATATACATATATATATATATATATATATATATATATATATATTTATATATATACGTGTGTGTGTACAAACGAGCGCATCGTGGAACTTTAGCAGACCATACTGCATCCGGTTGACACAACAGCTTCTTCTCACCCGTCAAACGATATCCTTTCCGACAAGAAAACACTACAGAAGTGGTGGATACCAGTCAACTGGGACCGTATCTATTAACGCCGCTACGAACCGCATATGGAGTTGTGCACGTTGCTGCATTTCTCGTTGCGGTAGTACCACTTGCCGTTCCGGGGCAAGTTTAGACTAGTGCACCTCTTAGCTGTATCACGTGGGTGTGGGTGTGCGGGTGAATATCGTTACGTAGGTGTTGCGTAATCATTATGCAATCATCAGTTATAGTTGTTGATAAATATATCGACATTTTATTAGTTGACATTTTAATAACATAATATCAATGGGATTTATTTATTATAATTTCAATGTCAGTTTATTCTATCCATATATACATATATATATATATATATATATATATATATATATATATATATATATATATATATATATATGATGTATACATTATAGTAAATAAACTATATCAAACCTTCGCATCTTCCATTGTAAGTCATTCGGTAACCAATGATACATTTGCAATCCTTAAAGTCTTTGGAGCCTCGCTCCGATATCATATTCACATCCGGGCATTTTCTGCAAGTCTGTATTCCACCGGTTTCCAGGGTCGATTTGTAGGTGTTCTCGGGGCATTCTGGGTAATGGTATCAGTATCCGGTTACAACCCGGTTACAACCCGGTTACAACTACGGTTAATACCCGGTTAAAACTACGGTTAATACCCGGTTAAAACTACGGTTACAACCCCGGTCACAACTACGGTTAAGACCCGGTCACAACTACGGTTAAGACCTGGTCACAACTACGGATAATACCTGGTCACAACTACCGTTACATCCTGGTCACAACTACGGTTAATATAAATGTATGTGTGGCTCAGTTGGCAAGGCGTCAGACACACAAGCAGTAGGGTGCGGCTCCAAGCCCAATCCGGATCAATAAAATAGATCTTAGAATGATATTTAGAAGTGATCTTATATAATTGTGTATACACTAATGATCGGCTCTCGTTAAAATCATCTATGTCTTAATATGAGAGCGGCTTCGAGCCATTTAATTATAAGTTAATAACACAATTGTCTAAGTTCCTGGATGGGATGAAAATACTTCACTAAAAATAAAATAATAACCCCTGTCAAAACCCCGGTCACAACCACGGCTACAATCCCGGCTACAACCCGGATGTCAACCCCGATGACGTCACTAACTTGCGCATTGCATGCCCTTGCCGAATATGCCGGTACCGTAGTAGCCCCGGTTGCAGATGCACTGATAGTTTCCGGTCTGAGTTCCGCACCTACAGGTGGCCGACTGATCGCAGCATGACCTATGACCTCCGGCGCTACACAGCGAGTTGCAGAGGTCAGACGGTTGTATCACATAGTTACCGTCGTCTAAATCTAAGTAGGTCATCGAGTGTATATATTCATGTAGGTCATCGAGTGTATACATGCATGTAGGTCATCGAGTGTATACATGTAGGTCACCGAGTGTATACATGCATGTAGGTCATCGAGTGTATACATGTAGGTCACCGAGTGTATACATGCATGTAGGTCATCGAGTGTATACATGTAGGTCACCGAGTGTATACACGCATGTAGGTCACCGAGTGTATACATGTAGTGTTACATATACGTATAGGTAGTTATTCGCTAGTTATATGTGATCTCTATGCATAGTAGATGTTATTTCTTAAATATATCTTAAACGATTATTTTCACTAATGTTAAAAAACCTTAAATATATATATATATATATATATATAGTTAATTAATGTAGACAATAATAACAATGAAGATAGTATAAAAGAAACAACACATATTTAATTAAGTAGGCTAACCATCAAAAAGTGAATTCCTAATCATATAGTTGAATTCCTTGAAGCTGTGCAACACGAACGTGTGTTCGTCTTTAGGTTCAGAAGCCATGTTACGTAACTCCTGTATATCACGTAACACAATTGTTATACTAACTGGCTCTGTACGCGCTATTATCTATTAACTATTATATATATATATTAATTATTATAAGATTAATTTAATAAATTATTAATCGTTTATTTATTGAATTCGTTAATTTCTTGAACTCATATATCAATATGTACTATAGTACACTATCGCCAAGTAAATGCTACTATTATTTACTAATAATAGTATTATTATATATAATCACATAGTAATGTATACATTCATTATTAATTAATATATGGTATCATTTATAAATAAACCATACGTTAATTAAAGTTTAAGTACATACTTAGTATTAATTTTAATAAACAATAATTATAGATCCGTGAATTAATGTTAGTTGTATTGCTTACCACGGGGTTAGAGTCTTTGATACCGAATGTGAATATTTTAGCTCCAGACGACTTGATTTCATTAGCTATCGGAAGAGGATCACCGTCATTAGAGAATCCGTCTGTCAACAGAAATACTACTTTCTGTGCATTGCTTCTCGAGTTCTTTAAAACACTCTGTATAATGTAATTATTATATTTTCCACAAATATAAAATATAATTAAAATTCTACTCAGTTTTATTGAATAATATATATATATATATATATATATATATATATATACATATATATACATATTTGAAAATAAAATGAAATTTCTTTCAATGAAAAAAATACCAATTTATTTATCAAATTATGTTTTTTATTTATTATATATTTTATTGTTGACCATATTTCGTTTAGTTATATTTACTAATTGTAAATGCCCTATATTAGTTATTAACTTTGTTCATTGAATATATATATATATATACGCTATAATAATATAGGCTCGAACCCGCTTCCTACTGCCTGTATGGCTCAGTGGCTAAGGCGTCAGACACACAAGCAGTAGGACACGGGTTCGAGCCTCGTCCAGACCATTAATTAATTATTAAAAATGGGTCTTAACATATTATTTAGAAGTGATCTAATATAATTGTGTATAAATAAATGATCGGCTCTCGTTAAAACCATGGATGCCTTAACATGAGAGCGGCTTCGAAGGGACATTAGAGCCATATATGGTTATAAGTGAAAACTTCATCTAAGATAGGATGAAAAGACTCCACCAAATAAAATAACAATAACAATAACAATAACAATATATATAGGGGAAAGTATTCGAATACGGACAGTGCCCGACTATGGACACACTCGGTATCTCAGAAACAATAAATCCTACAAAAAAAATAGTAATCAATAAAATATTCATAATTATATAAATAGTCTAAATAAGTATTTTTAATTTTTTTAATTATTTAATATAAATCTGATATATCAAATAAACTGGTTTTTTTATTTCGTTTTTAAACTTCAGAAAAAAAATGTCAACTTAAAAAATAAAATCCTTCTCAAACATATCAACATGTAAAGCATGTAAAACATGTAATATCAGCATTCCAAAAATTATATACATAATAGCTATATTTTTTATCAAATATTAATAAAGTTATAAGCATATATCTAGAGGTCATATAAATATATAATACGGCTATTCTTGGTGCATTAATACGGACACCTTATAACCAATCAGTGCGCAGCGTGTGAACTATTCTAATTTTCATAAAAATCGCGTGCGTTATATTATTATTACCATACAATTATTAATACGTTTAATGACTATTATTTAGGTACTTTACTTATTTATTACCTAGATACTTCATTTGTAAGTATTAATTAATAAAATAATAAAAATTAATAAATAAATTACTAATTAAATTATATTAAATTATTAATAAAATTAATTACTAGTAATGTAATTTTAATTTATTTGATTGGTTCATAATTGATGAATAGATGTATCACCAATATAGTTATTCTAGTGTTAGATCATATATAGGGTGTCCGTATTATAACACAGGGTGTTCGTATTTGATAATTGGTACCGAATACGGATACCCTGTTATTTATTGAATACAAAGATTAAATAAAATCACAAAAATATCTATAATCATATAATATAAATATGAGATTATTCATTATATAATTATTTTAAAAACAAATAGAAAATATTAAAATATATAGAATAACCTAATAAATTAAACTAACTTAAAAAATAGTTATTTTTTATATATTATATATATTATAGATATATATTTAATTATTTATTTGTAAAATGAATCTGATCTGATAATATGTTTTATATATATATGGATAAGTAACATAATACGGACATTAACATAATAAGGACAGTGCCCGAATACGGACACTCTCGGTATCTCCGAAACAATAAATCCTACAAAAAAATGTTTTATGAATAAAATATTCATAATTATATAAATAGTCTAAAAAAGTATTTTTATTTTTTAATTATTCAAAATATTGCTGATATATCCAATAAACTTATTTTTGTATTACGTTTTTAAATTTATGAAAAAAAAATTCAACTTAAAACCTTCTCAAGAATATACAAATATATCGATATATTAAAAAATAATCATTCTATAATTATATATATAATTTCTATATTTGTTATAAAATATTCATTAAGTTATAAGCATATATCTAGAGGTCATATAAGTCCCTAATACGGATACTCTAGATGTCTTAATACGGACACCCTATAACCAAGCAGCGCGTAGCGTATGAACTATTCTGATTGTCATTAAAATCGCGTGCGTTATAATATTAATACCACCAATAAAGATAAATCTAAATTTTGTATTATTTAGATACTTAAATTGTATTATTAATTAAAAAAATAATAAAAATAAATAAATTATTAACTAATCAAATTAGAATAAATTGTTCATAAAATTAACTATAATGTAATTGTAATTCGTCTGATTTATTCATCAATAATATATAGTTTATCTAATGGTATATAGGGTGTCCGTATTATAACACAGGGTGTATGTATGTATATATATATATATATATATATATATATATATATATATATATGTGTATTATAATACTAGAGAATCTCTGACAATATATTGTTCTGTATACATTATAATAAAATGAATATTAAATTAAAATATTATATCAAATAATTATAATGAATATTATACAATATATTATCCTATATTAGTTTATTTATATTTTATTTATGCAATCATATATTTGAAATAAGCTTTAACTCTGTAATATAATGTTAAACAATTCGTCCTATATATTTGATACGCACTCTAAGAAAGTCTATTCAACTTTATGTAATATTATATGACACTTAGAAATAAAAAATGTATATTTATTTTACCATATATTTATCAATTTAGTATCCACGTATTTATCAATGTATTATCTATATATGTATCAAGTTAGCATATCAGTGTATCATTTATACATATTTTATTTATTATAAAGACAATTATAATTTGAACTTTTAAAATCAAAGTTTCAATTAAATATAATCCTATGGGTAAACAATATTATTTCAAAATATATAGGATTATATTTGATTGAAACTTTGATTTTAAAAGTTCAAATTATAATTGTCGTTATAATAAATAAAGTATGTATACTATTATTAGTACTATTAGTATACTATTATTCACTTTAATAATGTATATAGATTTCGAATCGGAATAAATAAACGATTACATAAACTATGAGCCCACATTATACGATTAAATAGTAGGATCTATATTACCTATATGTATACACATGCATACACTATAATACTACTATAGTAGACTAGACTACAGTATAGGTCTCACTATATTACCATGTTAACTTATTTCTCAAGTCACTAAAACCACGACGTAGATCCTGCGTAGCTAATATGCCTATAGTAATACATTACTAGACATACTTCAGTATTTAATAATATATATGTATATATATGTAGTAGCACAATATTATTATATATGGCAGGACGTGTATATAGATTAGGGTCAGCGATAGGTCAGCGATAGGTCAGCGATAGGTGATTGTACAAGTGAAAGCTAGGTGGCGTCCTTCTCGTGCTATAGACTGTTATATCACTGATTACACTGCATTGTTAGTTGTAGTATTGCGAGTGGAGGGGGGTTAGTCACGTGCTAATTAGGTGTGATCTAGGGGAGGTGGGGAGTTAAGTAGGAGTTAAACGAAGTTATAATCGTGTTTGTTCAAATATATGAATCTATATGTATTGTGTATGTATATGCGTGTATATATATATATATATATATATATATATATATATATATATATATATATATATGTTCAATACGTAATGACATCGTTAGAACATCATATTTATGTATACGTTATAATTATTAATCGATTATAATCATCCGATGTTGAGAAATTACGTTTTCGATGACGAACTTCAATGACATAATGATTCATCGAATATCGAGTGATGCTGTTCTATAGATATACATATATGTTTAACATAATGAAAGCAATTGAATACGACTGTTTTCCGCATATTATGATAATATATTGTCATAGAATGAAGATATTCTAATGATGGTATTGCCAAGACCCCACCACACCTCATGTTTATAGGGGTATTGATATTACGGGGTCGGTGTCTGATGGGTACATTCAGGTATAGGGTTATTAATGTGTTCACATCAATAACAACCCCATACAATATTCTGATGATATAGTTCTGATAGTTGAGACTGAGCGTGGAAGTTGCTCGAGAAGCGATAGTATCTTTTAGAGATATACAGGAGAAGGTTGTACTAGTTATAGTTATTAGTAGACTATAGTTCAGGTTAGATATGATCATGGTAAGGAGATCACGTGTGTGTATAGATAACAGCGCCATACTACCACTAATGTGGGTGACTCATACGAACATAGGAGTAAGTCAATGTAGTGGTCGAAGATAGCGAGATAGATCTACTATATACACACGAATATTTAATATTGATTAATTATGAATACATAGCGAGAGATATAATTATGGAGGATTTAGAGTTTATTAATATGTTATTTTGGGAGGACACGAGTAAATAATTTGTAATCACATATACATAATATATATATATATATATATATATATATATAATATATATATATATATATATATATATATATATATATATATTATAGTATATTATATTTATGCATATCTACATTTTAATTAGTTTAATACTATAATACATATATTATATACTAGTTAAGGGTCCATTTAAAAATATAAAAACTACTTCATATAATACTTCTTAATAATTGACATTGTAATATTATTATATTTGTAAATATTATCAAAATAGTTTAGTAAATATATGAAATTTTGAATACCATTTTGTTATAGGATACCTTTTTTAATAAACTTTAAATATGTCTAATAAATATGATTAGTTTAAGATAATTATTATTTTATGAATACAAATATTAATAATAATAATAATAACACTTATAAATGTGAATACTAGGATACTATACCTATATATGAATACTAATATAAATATACAAATATATAATTGTGTTTATAAATGAAAAATATATAATACAAATAATAAATGTTTTTTAACTAACAATTGAATTTTACTAGTCTAATTGTCACTATTCACTATTAACAATGATTATAGACGCGATAACAGCGATTAGCGCATGCGTGAACTAGCCTGTCCCTCGAGGAAGCCGCCCAGCGTGTAGGTCTGACCACCGTCGTACGGTATCTTATTGATGTCGTTCTTAACGCTGCACTTGTTCCTCATGTCGTGACCGTCCCTTACGTTAGGCTTCAGGTAGTCGATATGCCTGTGTACCCGCGAGGGGGAGCTGTACGTTATCACCGATACCCGAGTGTGGTTCACGTCCACCTCGAAGCCGGCCAGCATCAAGCGTACGAAGCCCACCATGAGTCGGAAGTTAGAGTCGCCGACCGACTTGCTCGAGTCAATGATGAACACCAGTTCCGATTGGCCGAGAGGCGATCGTTTGATGGACATGACGCCTCGACGTAGTATCTTGGCCATGTCCTGCATGCGTCGTTTGTTCACGGACGGCATTACGACGTGTTTAGCGAACCGTGACTTGCTGTTCCAACTGAAGCCGTGTACTACTGTGACGGCTACTAGTACCAGCATCAGTAGTATGTTCAGTCGCATCTTTCTCTTCATTTCGCCGCGGTCTCTGGTTCCCCTCTCGCGCTCTTAATTCTAGGTGGACGTAGGCTATAAAGCTGTAGTGTGTTTCTCCGTTAATGGTGCGCGTCTATGTGCGCGTGCGTTCGGTGTGCGTTCGTGTGTGCGTTCGGTGTGCGTTCTATAGGTACGCCTGTGTTTGGTTCGAGGTGAGAGGTTGTGCTTGGTTTCGTCTGGGAAACTCTAATGATGGCTGGCTAGCATGGAGGAAGAGGAGGAGGAGGCGGAAGCTGAGGAGGAAGAGGAGGATGAGGGGGTTGTACCTTGTGGGCGGAGTGCGCATGTGCTTAGTCATGCGCACGCGTACAGTAATCCGAGTAACCACGAGAGACGGCGAGAGAGACCGAGACCGCACTTGAGAAAGAGAGATCTCGATCCGAATTGTCAAGTATCCACAATTAAAACTTGGATAGTTAAAATGCCTGTCTATAAATACCGGTATTAAAGATGTCGGTAAGCTAAGTTACATATACGTTCTAGTAAACATATATCTTATAGTATATGATATCGTATATATATATATATATATATATAAATCGGTTATGTACATAAAATGGGCTACCATACGGAAATTATTTTCATTATTTATTAACATTGTTTACATAAGAAATATATACAAATATATATATATTTGTATATTATGATATAAATACTTTATTACATTTAAATCATAATAGATGCATAGATAAATATATATTATATAATAGATAAATAAATGACAAAAATAACGAATTTGATGATTTATTGAAGCTTATTTATGCTGTATTCATTTCCGGAGCGTATACACTTATTTACAGTGCTAATACATATACAATATTATAATTATTATATAATAATTAGTCGACGCGTATGATTAAGGTTATTAACTAAAGGTATGTACTTATTAATATGTAGATACCTTTAAACACGTGTGTTTATGTATTATAATGGAACTATGCAAGTACATCACACACACACACATACACACACACACATATATATATAGTATATTCTAATAATTAATACATAATGTATTGAAGAGTTTAACAATTAGTGATGATTGAATTAATAATACAATGCAGTTATCTATATTGTTGGGTTTAGTTAAGTTAATAAGGTTTGTATATTACGTTTTAATAGTATTCGAGTCTACAAATTATAACAATTGCAAGTAGACACTTGTGCATGGTAGTGTTAATTTAAGGGAAATATGTAGAATATTAATTGTTTGTAATTGTTATTTACAAAATTACGTGTGGAATAATTTATCTCAATATGCTATATAAATAAATAACAATTATATTTAATAACACTTAGCATTCAACATAATTATAAAGAGTTATAACAAATATATAAATTATATTTGTATATAAATATATATATATATTTAACTCTTATTATAAAAAATGTATAGGTTAAGTTATAAACCTACATTCATGCTACATACTAGATCAGTGGTTCCCAAACTGGGGGTCGCGACCCACACGTGGGTCGCATGCCGTTATTTTGGGGGTCGCGTGATTTTATATATTGTATAATATAAAAATAAATAAAAATTAATTTTTTAAATAATTCTGTCTTAAATGGAGCGTCGTCATATATTTACATACACTCATTTATAAATCACTGATCTCAAAATAGTTACATTTATATTTTTATTTACATTTCTTATTTTTTTATTATTAATTTTAAATTATTTGTGAAGTCAAAAATAGTGAGTACTAACGGAGTACCAAGTATGCTAGGCATAAACTCAGGATTAATTAAACTTATCAAAGATAAATCACCAGAAGTAATCAGCATAGCCTACACTGTTAATTCTTAGACAAACTTTTGCTTCATGAGTTATTCCAGAATATTTATTAACAAATTTTAAACCTTTTCAGTAATAAAAACCGTGAATTTAATTAAGTCGAGTTCTTGGAGAAATTGGCTACTCAAAAAAATGTGTGAAGAAATGGACTTAGACTTTGATAACTTGTTATATTATACTCATATCCGATGGTTATCAAAAGCTATAGTTATAGAGTTTATTCTCTTAATAAATGAACACTTCTTTACAAGGTAATAGGGGAAAGTAACCGAATACGGACAGTGCCCGAATACGGACACTCTCGGTATCTCAGAAACCATAAATACTACAAAAAAAATGTAAAATATTCATAATTATAAAAATAGTCTAAAAAAGTATTTTATTTTTTTTAATTATTTAAAATATTGCTAATTTATCCAATAAACTGATTTTTGTATTATTTTTTTAAATATATGAAAAAAAATTTCAACTTAAAATCTTCTCAAGAATATACAAATATATCGATATAAAATACAATACTATATTATTAAAAAATAAAGAATTCTAAAAATTGTATTTTTAATTTCTATATTTTTTATCAAATATTAAGTATATATATAATCTGATTCAATAATTAAAGTATTTATATTTGAAAAAATAAATATTTGCCTACATTTATATCTCCTATTCATGGATTTATTGGGAATTTTGATAACTGGTATCGTAAGACTTTAAACAAGAATTTCTCAATGTTACATACTTATACTAAACATGTTGATTATTCTTATCAAATTCCGAATGAAATACAAGACAATATAACAACGTATGGATATACAATATTTCAGAAATTGACAATCATCTTTATAATATAGCACTTCATCCCTTTTATGCTGATATTCAAGATATTGATGAATATAACCTGGAACAAAGTTTACTCATAATGATCATTGATGCAACATGATATTAGTGCAAAGCACGAATTTGAAACAAAAGAACTAGGATTTTTTAGGATTTAATTTTTGGATTTCGGTGAAAATATCCTATCCATATTTATTTATTTTATTAATTATATTTTACTTTTTGCAAGCACATAACTAATAGATATTATCTATGTGAAAGGGCTTCTCAGATTTATTAAATTTGAAAAATAACAAATATAAATAAATTAGAAGTCGAACCAGACCTGAGGTGCACTCTATCAGAAAAACAGCCATATATTGATAAACTAATATCAAGAATGTAAATATATAATATTAAAAATAATATATTACATATTTTATATATTTTTAATAAATTTATTTTAAAAAGTTATTTTAAACTTATTTTATCAAATATTGTATGTTAAAAAAATTATACTAAGTGGGTCGTTTTATAAAAAAAAATAAAAAGGGGTCGCCGAAGAAAAAGTCTGGGAACCACTGTACTAGATAGTATCTAGTAGATACTATATAGGGGAAATTAACCGAATACGGACAGTGCCAGAACACGGACACTCTCGGTATCTCAGAACCATAAATCCTACAACATTTTTTTTTGATGAATAAAATATTCATAATTATATAAATAGTCTATAAAAGTATTTTTTATTTTTTAATTATTCAAAATATTGTTGATATATCTAATAAACTGATTTTTATTGCGTTTTTAAATTTATGAAAAAAAATGTCAACTTAAAACCTTCTCAAGAATATACAAAAGTTACGATATAAAATATAGCACTATATTATTAAAAAATAAAGCATTCTAAAAATTATATATATAATTTCTATATTTATTTTCATTAATTTATAAGCATATATCTAGAGGTTATATAAGTCCCTAATACGGACACTCTAGATGTCTTAATATGGACACCATATAACCAATAAGCGCACAGCGTATGAACTATTCTGGTTTTCATAAAAATCGCTTGCGTTATAATATTAATACCACCAATAAAGATAAATATAAATTTGTTTTATTTAAATACTTAAATTGTATTATTAATTAAAAAAAATAAATTAATAGATTATTAACTAATTAAATTAGAATAAATTATTCATAAAATTAATTATAAATAATGTAATTGTAATTTGTCTGATTGATTCATCAATAATATATAGTTTATCTAGTGGTATATAGGGTGTCAGTATTATAACACAGGGTTTCCATATTCGGACATGGGTACCGAATACGGACACCCCCGTTATCACTGGAATTAAAGGATTAAATAAAATGTTAAAATCAAAATAATATTTATAATCATATAATATTAATATATTGTAATTTTTGAATAAAAATAATGAGTCATAAAATGTTAAGACCATTTATTGTTAAAGTGTCCGTATTAGGTTACTTTCCCCTACTACATGCTACATACTACATACCCTACTACATTACAATTTGTAATAGCACTACATATTATTATAAGTTTTTATTTTGGTATAGTATAATTATATAGAAATATTCATTTAACGTTAAGTATGTAGGGTTAAACTCAATATTGTCTATATTATAATGTTACCTAATATATTGTACTAATAATAGCATAACATATTTCGTAACATATACATATGTTACGATTGGTACTTATTTGTTGGCATATAATATATATATATATATATATATATATATATATATATATATATATTTACATTCAGAACGTTTTATTATCTTTTCTACATCATATACTTCATAATGTAACATATTATACGAATATTATTTTCAATCAAATTATTAAGCTAGTATACTATATATATATGCTAAAAGGCAGATCACATAATAACTTTAAAGGTAGTTTTTTATAAAGGTTCCCTATATTTCACATGTAAGGAAAAGTACGCATACTTCGTGGGGTTTGTAAGGGTATACCCTTACATGCTATAGCATACATCAAATATGTACATATTGAATCATTTTAATTTGTTAAACATATTTATATATATATATATATATATATGTGTGTATACGTGTATATATATTTATGTGTATGCACATAATTTACATTTACAAGACTCTTATTTTATAAATAAAATCAAATTTTATATTAGAATATTTGATTAATAAAATAGTAATACAAATGTAAATAAAAGGCCATTTATTGGTGAATTGCCAAACTGTGCGGTTTTAACTTGCGATATATGGCGATATCTTCATTATTTCACCCATTGTTCTAAAATTCAATATATAATTAGACAACATGTAAAACTAAGTTATTCAATATTAAAATATAATACATATTCTTTAATTATTGTTAACCACAAATAAATTCGACCACCCTATAGGTATATAAATCAATCAATAATACAAAAGTTATTGATTATAATCAATAATTATTAATTTATTAAAATTAAATGCATATTAATATATTTTAATTCTCTATATATAGATAAGTATACTTCTCTCTTGTAAAGTTTTTCTGTAGGATCAATATATATCAAATTATAACAAACCGCAGAATTGGGGGGTTCTCCGAGAAGTAAGGGTACTTTTCCCTATAGAGGAAAGTCTCCGATTACCGACCCATAAATGATTATTTGTAATAACTTATTCAATATTAAATATATTTATTTGAAATTTTGTAATTAGGGTAATATTATGGCAATGAGAATGTGGCTATTTTAAATTTTTTATATAATTATATTTACAAGAATAAACAGGGGGGTCGGTTATCGGTTAAATGTACCTAATACCGACCCCATCTCCTATTACCGACCCCCTAAAATAATCGTGGTATAAATAATTGTAGTATTATAATATGCATTAAAAAGAGTAGATATAAATAAATATAATTAATTATAACATTCATGCAATTTATTTTGTATTCAAATTATGTTTTAATAGTAATATTAAATTTAAATTTAAACTTTATAGTAATTATATTAAAATAGTGTATATTATTATTTAATATTTATTTATTAATCAGTATGTATATAATCGACTGGAATCATGAATCCTAAATCTATAACAATGATACACAAACAACTTACGACATATTTTAAAATACGGATCTATTTTGATTGGATATTATAAATCACATGGGGTCGGTATTAGGGTAAAGTAGGGGGTCGGTAATAGGAAAATCATATGGGTTGCTATAATTAAGATATATTGGTTAATAGTTATTCAAATTAACTTATTTTAATAATCGTTATAAACATTTTATCGATCTACAATATTATGCACACAATTAAGTTTTCTTTTAAATAATAAAGTATTTACAATAATTTAAAATAAGTTATTATTCAAATATTTAAAAAGTAAAAACAGAATATTACATTTTATCAAATACAAATTGTATTATTAAATATTTTTGTTAATAAAATACTTATTCATATTTATCATTAAACTACTAACAGTTCATGTATATATTATTTTTTGATATATCTTAGTTACTGAGATACGAGAGGGGGTCGGTAATCGGGGACTTTTCCCTACATGTAATACTACAATACATTATAATGGCGTGAAGATGTTCTTTTCTACACTTTTGTGATTTTATGTATCTAGATTGGAATTGATCAAAAAGGTTATTATTACTTACAATATTTTAGAAAGTGTATGTATGTATATAGTGTATATAGTGTATACACTCTACTGTAGTCTATACACCTATAGGTAAATGAGAAATGGATCTGTAATTTGATAATTCAGCTGTATCAAGATTCGAATTTTTAATTCTATAAGTTATGATAGTTTGTTTGAAATAATGATGGATTTTCAAAATTATATACAAATATTGGTATTACTAACTTGTATACACTTGTATATATACTTATATATACTATTATAATATTAGGTTTATACAAGAATACCATATTATTGTTTTATTATAGGGGTAATATACACCATATTAACTAATATGTATAAGTAATACTATAATATATATATATATATATATATATATAGAGATGGGATCAAATATTTATGAATAAATAATTAATTATAATAGTAATAACCATGTATGTTGGGGTAGTACAATTATAGATTATAGTACTAGCGGATCGTTGACTAGCATGATACAAGGGGAATTGTATAAACTAATAGTTATTGTTTACTGTTGATGTTATGATTCTAACTATAGATATTATATAACTATTCAGCAATAAGTGAAATATCGTTAGACGTTTCATATTTATGTTGGTATCTTCGTGTATGATTTACAGATATCTGAATAATTTATGTCGCATTATTAGTTAATGCATTCATTTATTATTATAGTAGATATTTATACATAGTTATTTCGTATTAATAATTAGTTATTGGTAATACATCTGTAAGTTCAATTGTAGATTATATAAAATGTTACCTTTTTAATTTAATTAGATTATCATTATACCTAGGTTAATTATATTTAATTGTATTTATGCATGTAATATTAATCCTATATTAATTAATTAAATTAATATATCATTTGTCAGTTATATCAAGGACAGGAATTCTTCAAAAACTAGTTTTAAAATTAATTATTTCATTATTACATTAAAATTGAATTTAGAAATACTATAGGAATACCTACATATATTATTTAGAATGTTGAAATAAATATTATAGAAAAATAAAATTCAATTCAAAACGAATTTATAATCCTACTATATTTATAGTTTTATTCAAAAAATTAAATATTCTTTTATATAACAAATAAATAAATACCTTTAAATCATTGAAATATAAGTATATACAATGATAAATATTAATATTTAATTCTCGAGTACAAACATTTACCATTGCCGAGATGTACATTTATTTGTCGAAAAAATAGTTCTGTATTTTGTTACTATGTATTACTTATTAAATATTATAGAAGTTTAAATTGTATAATTGTATAAATTGTATTATGCAATTAAACTATTAGTGATCATTTATAGGTGCTAGTTTGTAGGTGATATGGCCTATATGAGAAATATATTCATAGTTATCATGATAAATGTAATAGTCAGGTTATGTCCGTTTAAATAAGTTGTAAATGTGTTAACAGATTATGTGTCGAATTTAGTGGAATTAGTACTTTATCAAATTAAATATAATCATGAAGTTTTATGTAATATATGTTAAGCTAGATACCCATTTACAGATAACTTTTGTATATATTAATATAACATAGTTATGAACAATATAGTTCTATGATTTGGTATATATTTAATTATAAGTATTGCCTATGAAGTTCAATAAAGTTGTAAAAAAATAAAATTTATTTATAAAATACCAGAAAAATAAATAATGTAACAATAAAAATAAAAAAGAAAACAACATATTGTTTATGGCAGTTGTCATGCATTAGTTATATGATATCACAATGTATTGCGTGTAAAACGTTGGTCGAATAATAAAAATGAAGGTCTATGAATGCAGTTCTTGATCTATTACATAAGAGAATCCTTTGAATAAGTCTCCATTACAATTAAAACTTGAAGCATCTTCTGTACCATTCTTTAGAGAAGCTTTAATATAAATTATAATTAGTCATATATATATATGAAATATAAATATTAAAATAATAAATAAAAATACAAACATACATTATTTGTTATAGATATACTAACTAGGAACTGCTTCTTTAACAAAAACGGGATCAAAATGTTTTAAGTCCATTTTATTCTCCTAAATTATTGATAAAAGTTAATATATATTGACGACAATAATTTTAGATTTACTATAACATTAATTGTAACATATATTTATGAATATTTTATATTATTAATTTAAAATTTGTAATATACAAATGATACAATTATATAAATAGCTAGCATATGTATAGATTGATTAATGAAAAGTATATTTTTCACTAAAAAATCACTATAGCGAACCTATATTAAATTAATTCTATAATTATTACTATAGTATAATATTGATATTAGTTTAGATGTATTTAAATAAATAACACATACCACACTAGGATCAAAAGGAGGTTTTATTTCTTTTCGTTCTAAAGCTGCCCAATTCATAGAAGAGAAAAAGGCGTGTTTTTGTATTTCTTGAAAGTCACATTTTGCTCCAAGACGAAGATTTGGTTGTTTATTCAACGTCTATAATATTATATTATGTATTAAATATTATATTATATATATACCATTTATATATATATATATTCCTACAAATATACACCATTATATATATACTTATACATAGACATATTATATTTTATATATATTTTATATATATTTTATATATATTTTATATTATATATATATATATATATATTATATGCGATGTAATATATAATATTATATGTAAATTATAAGAGTTCAGTAACGTTGAAATAAACCTGTTCTAGTAATCGTCTAGCAGGAGCAGATATCTGGCGTTTTGTTCTAAACTTTAATGGCTTATTCAAGATTCCATCGTACATAGTAGCTTTATCCAAAGAGTAATATGGTGGCTACATAAGAGTGAAATGTAATGATATCATATGGAATACGTATATATACATATATTGGTATTGATATCCTAATTTTGTAAAATAAATCTGACAATGACAACTAAGATATATAAATTGTATTATTAATATTATTATATATTATTAATTAGTATAACTACAATACACATATCGAAGTTAATCAAATATATTACTGGTTACATATATAACAAATACTAACTAATCCAAAAAGCATCTCGTAAAGAACACATCCCAAACACCACCAGTCTATTGTTTTATCGTATGCTTCTTTTCTTAAAACTTCAGGAGCCAGATACTATAAAATATTTAATATTTATAATAATATATTTATTGTATTAATATTAAATATATGTATATATATATTGCCTATATCTGATAATAATAATTATGTATATATAAATATATTATATATATATAATATCTAAACATCTATGATTTAGATATATAATATAAACCTCAGGTGTTCCACAAAAAGTAGAAGTTGTATCATATCCTTTAAGCCCTTCTTTGCATAAACCGAAATCTGTTAACACTATATGACCAATACCATCTAATAGTATATTTTCAGGTTTCAAATCTCTAAAACATATATGTTTTGCGTTATATATTATGAAATTTATATTTACGTTTATCGCACAATTATTAGATAATATCACATATTATATATATATATATATATATATATATATATATATATATGTTATATTAATATATAATAAATATATATAATCATATATCTGTGGAAAATACTAAACCTATATATGATATCATTTGAATGAAGATATCCCAGAGCACTGCTAATTTCTGCAGCGTAAAACTGTGATCTCGATTCACTAAACGATCTTTCTTTTTGTAAATGATGAAACAGCTAAATAATAATATTACAATTGTAAAGTTATAGCATATTATATATATGTAATTAATCCCTAAAATTAGTCTATACATTTATATAACATTATAATATATGAGATTCATTACAATGAATTATATATATATAACAGTATACTGTATATACTATATATAGCTTAAGTATATTTTCCCTATATCTTAGTTATTGCTTACAATAAATATTGATAATTATTATTCATCATATAAATATATTGATATTAAATAACTTACCTCGCCTCCATTTACATAATCTAGAACAAAAAAGAGTTTATTCTTAGTCTGGAAACTGTAGTGAAGAGCAACCAGAAACGGATGAGCGATATTTGTCACCAACACATTCCTCTCACACATTATATGTCGGGTTTCATTTTTACGAATAATATGCGACTTCTTCAACACTTTTACAGCATAGATAGTACCTTCACGGATATGTTTCGCTAATAACACCTACAACATATACATGATATTTAAGGGGGTATACATTATTAAACTACTTACATATATGTATACATGATTAATAAATTGAATAAAATTAAGATTACCATTGGCGAACTACTGATATACATATATGTATAATGTATATATGAATACATGTCGTTGTATACAGTATATGTATCATATTTAATATATATATATATTTATTATTAATTTATAAATGATTACAAAAAAAAAATGTAATTAAAGCATAGGCCTGCACCTACTTGTATAAAATCTAAGATTATACTATTAAAATATAATAAATGTATATAAATAGATATCAATATAGGACTTATCCTTCATAACGATTAATGTGTTTTAATGTGTATTGTTATAGGTGTCATAACAAAGGTAAACATGAATAGGTATTCCAACAAATCACTAATGTATACATTATTATAATTATACTAATAATTAGATCTAGAAAGACAATAAAAGTAAGTGTATAATACTTATACTACCCAGTAGTGATGGTAGTGATGGTGGTGGTCGTAGTGTTAATAGTAATACCAGAAACCTTGATTTAATACTTATTAATGTCATAAATATCATAATTTACAAAGCATAGTTATAAATAGAGATCCCTCAATGAAACTATAGATTATATAGTATACTACGTATATAATATCATATATATATATGCGATATTATATATATATATATATATATATACATATTATATATATACATATTAATATATAAATATCAAATAATTCAACTGTATTTTTTATATATAATTATATATATATATATTAAATAAATCATATACCTTTCCAAAGCTACCTTTTCCAATCATCTTCAGAAATTCAAAATCATCTGGGCAACATCTATTTTATAATTTTAATTAGTAATTATTTAATCACTATATATAGTGAATGTATGTATTATTTTAGTTACTACATTATAGTTAATATATTAGGGTTAGAATATTATGTTATATACTTTCATAATAATATATTGTAGATTAATTAATAATGTTTAATAATGAATGTATCACTATTCCTATTGTAAACAATATACAAATGTGGATACATGATTATTAGTATTACACACATATGTGTGACATGTATGTCATCTAATAGATGTGATATGTAGTTAACATATGTAACAATATAGTATATTCTTGTTAGACATAACAACAAATATTTACATATTATTTTATCCGTTGAATATATATATTGAATATTCTATTATTCTAAATATATATGTATATATATATATATATATATATATATATTTATATATATATATTGTTATTGTTATTTGGTGGAGTCTTTTCATCCCATCCAGGAAATTAGATAAAATTTTCACTTATAACCATATATGGCTCTAATGTCCCTTCAAAGCCGCTATCATGTTAAGGCATCCATGGTTTTAACGAGAGCCGATCATTTATTTATATACAATTATATAAGATCACTTCTAAATAATATTTTAAGACCCATCTTATAAAATTATTAATGGTCAGGACGAGGCTCGAACCCGAGTATACTACTGCTTGTGTGTCTGATGCCTTAGCCACACATGCAATATTTACACATTTTATATATATATATATATATATATATATATATATATATATATATATAGTGTATGACGCCTTAGCCACTGAGCCACATAGGCAGTTTGTATATATTTCAGTAGTTTTATATATATATATAGAATAATTAATTTAAATTAATATATTAAATTTAAATAAAATAATTAAAATAGTAATATTTTCTATAAAATATTAATAAAAAAGAATTCTGTAACTTATATATTAAAGTGCTGTAATGGATATTATCGAATTATTAACTATAGATATTAAAAGTAATATATATATATATATATATATATATATATATATAATCCTATAAGATTAAATAGAGCATTACCTCGACTTTTCTGTGCTTCCAAGATAACTCATAATTTTCTCTTTCTGTAAATTTAATAATATATTACAATTACAGATAATCATAGGTGATATATCTATCTTATCTAACCCCAATCAACAGGTATCATAATATAATAAGTTATACCGATGTAAATAGAGAAACGTTTGTGAAATCATGATTAAGACATTTTTTAATCGCTAATGAATTATTCAATATATAAATAGCTTCTATTTTAATCCCAGACGATAATAAAAACATTTAAACTAGATAAACATTCACTCGATTATGTTTGGTCACGATACCCTAGTTAGAGAGAGAGAGAGAGAGAGAGAGCTACTTACTTTAGGGGAGATTATCTCAGTAGAGTCAGCTTGAGTCAATACAGAGTCGCTGTCATTCCTCTCGGTCTGGATATTCAGAAACTTTCTTACATCCTCACTTTTGGAATGGAATATATAGTATTATACATTTTTATATTAAAATATGAATACTTATTTATTTCAGAAAATAAATCTTGTTAATATAACTTATTGTAATTACATAGATAACTAACTGGCAAAACATATCCGGACTGTCCATTATATGTTGAACAAAACCTGCAAGTCCATCTCTACGGTGTCGAATAAAAAGAGGTTCAAAATTACCAAACAGTCTTTTTCCGGGAAGTTTCAACTGAGCTCCAGGAAATGCTTTCTTCATCTATTCAATAAATATTAATAATTCATATGCATAATAAATATTACATAATTTGTATATAATAATACTACCGTGATATATTAACACAGAGGAATAAATATAGGTACCTATATATAATTTACTAATAATAAGTTAAGTGAACTATCTAGAAAGAGTATAGAACAAAAAAAGCAAAATCTATATAGGTAATGATTAATATAAATATTAAGGTCGAAATAAATGTACAAGTTATAAATAAATATATTGCATAATAAAATGAATGACGTCAATGCTATGATTTATAAGGTATTTATTATATAAGGTAAATAAAATTAACAATCAAGTAATATTAATTAAAAAACTTATTCATCCGATGATTAATAATTTATAGTGTAATATAATGCAGGTATACCTTTATTTACCATATATGGGCTATCTATACATTTAAGTCGATTTATTGATTCAACAATAGTACATAAATAATATTTATATAATTTATTATATTTGTACGGAATATGGAAATATGAACACGGTGGTCTCGAAGTAAATACTAGGTACTCTAAATATGACCTTGATTAAAACTGCACCTAATTTTAATATATTTAATCTTATTTTCACAGTATACTGTTAATAAAATATATTTTACCCTAAGTATACACCATACACTATATATCATTATAGAGTCTATACTATAGACTATTAAAGTAAATAATGTAATACAATTCATAAATCATACTTGTATATACTACTTACATTAAATATGCATTGTTTTATCTAATTATAACCTTATTGCAACACATTGTAAATATTTCATTAGTTTTTAAATGTGAAAACATAAGATTTTCTACTAGTGGCAACTTGTCATAATTCAATCACCATTATTATTAGTATTATATATTACAATAATATATAGCACATTATTAACCCTTGTTATGTTTAAACGTTGGTAATTTTCTATTATACTATATGCATATTATATATATATATATATATGTAGATTTAAAACCGTTATGTATAAAGAATGGAATTCATTGTATCGGCGATATAGTATCCAAGCATGTGGACCAGAGTTCAAAACAATCTTGTATGCCTAGTAATTATAGGAAATGTTTACTGAATAATTATTATCATATTATATTAATAGTTATATTTATAATTAGGTATTATATTTAAATAATATTACATATATATATATATATATATATAAATACATATTTATAGAAATATATAAATATAGATATCTAAATATAAATTATATTTATATATATATAAATTGATATTAACAAAACTTACAATAAACTTTTTTCCATTTTGCCTAATTTCTGTGTCGCAGATCACAACAGTAGGTACTGTATCCATGTCACTTAGCTTAGCCTGTTGATCGCTAGGGAACGAACTCGTTGTCACAACAGTATTCGCAGTATAAGCAACTTCCGGTTCAAATTCGTCAGATTCTTGATCAGACTACAGTGTAGGCATTGTTCTTTATAGAACGATATATAAATGGATATTACATAATATGCTAAATATAACTATTGTAACATAATGTATTTAACTAAAATTAAATGCGTATTATGAAAATCTCATAAAACAATAAATTAGGCATGTCTATTTTTATTTGTTATTAAATATTTTATATTTAAAAATTATATAAGTTGGTACTCTATAG
Source organism: Osedax fenrisi (assembly GCA_964019155.1). Lineage (NCBI taxonomy): Eukaryota > Metazoa > Annelida > Polychaeta > Sabellida > Siboglinidae > Osedax > Osedax fenrisi. The sequence continues at coordinate 34,901,419 of OZ025239.1, forward strand.
AGTCATATATGTCATATATGACAAACACAATACCTACTTGAATTGTGATACATATCGGTATTATCTTATTAAACTATGTATATTTATATAGTAGCTTATATATAAGCTATTATAGTATACATATCTATATTTAATTGAATAGTATATGAATAGATTCATGTATCATATATTATTATTCCAATATATATCCATACATATATAACAAGGTTTTTTGAATGTATTATTTAATTTATTATTTAATGTACGGTTTAAGAATTATTATAGTCATATTAATTTATCTGTTGTATGATCCTATATGCTAGACTCTTATTATGTTAATATTGTATAATTATATATATATATATATATATATATATATATATATATACATAATATAATATATATATATAATATAATATTGTATATATATTTATAAATATTATATATAGGATATATATATACACTATATTGCATACATTAGTATTTAAAACGAGTTACATTTATAAAACGGTTAAAACAAAACAGTTATAAAATGTATTAATATTATAATATATGTTAATACTACATATATCGAAATATACAAAGTGCAGTATTCATTTCTCTAATAAATGCACAAGATTAGATTATATCAGGTGTAGGGTTAGGAGTAGGTATTAACACCTCAATAATTTAAGTTGTTCTAGACTTTGAAAATATTACATTAATTACTTTTAATTGATTACTTTAATTGTTTATTCTAAAGAATACATATTTATAGATACCTATTCTTAATAATATGATATATAAGATATATTTTCATATATAAATTAAATATAACACACATAACTAATAATTTGTAATCTATAGATTCGATCTTATTATATTTGTGTCAATTATGTTATATGATAATAAAGACACATTTTATATATATATATATATATATATATAAATGTGTACCCATGTATAAACATATTATATATATATATATATATATATAAACAAATTATTATAAATTATCATATATTATATATTATATATTAAATATATTATATATATGATATATACAATGTATATTATACATGCGTGTGTACTACACACTATACATCATCACTCATGCCTACTATCACTACAAACAGACAAACAAACAGACAGACAGACATACATTACGTAACACTTACCGACGCCAGTAACCCGCAAATATAGAATATATTACATGTCACGTGATACGTAATAGAATGTAGTTGCGTAATCATATTTACCTAGAAATGATGATGTCACTAGTGATAGGTAATGTTTAATCAGTTCTACAGTACATGACCGATCAACTACTAGAGTAAACCTAAAGTGATGCTAGTGCAAATATTGTATTTTTATTATAATTAGCTCAAATCTAATTTTAGATTGAACCTATATATAGTTTTCATTTTAGATCATTAAATCATAAACACATGACCGATTAATATTGTATCATACAGTGTATGCAGTTTCTTCATAAAACAACGTATGCAGTAGTATGCTACGATATAGACTACACTGGTATCGTAATAGATTATTTATCATATAAATACAAATAAATATGAGTATTTATATATAATCGATTCATATTTAAATATTTAATTAGAATTGAAGAAATAAATAATTTAATTAGGCATACATATATGTATAGATAAATGTCTACATAGGATAAAGTCTACTTATCTACATAGGTCAATAATAATACTACAGCTTATGACATTTTTCAAAAATAAAAATACAAAAAGTAGTGTATAATGTTATCTACCTACCTTTGTGTGTTATATAGTGGTATGTGAAATTATATTATTATAATAATAAACATGATATGAGTAAATATTATAATCATATGATATTGTAGGTATATATTTATGTATATATATATATATATATATATATATATATATATATATATATACGATATATAATGTATATATAGTAATATCAAAGATTTTTCGAATAATCATTAGAAAAATCTATGGTAATATCCTATACCTAGCAGTACATGTTTTAACATTTTACCCTCGAGGGGTCATTTAACCCAACCAGTCATAGAATTTGTCAACCCAGTTAATTGAAATTGTCAACCCAGTTAAGTAAAATTGACTTTAAAAAAAAGAGAATGTCCTACTGATATATATGTAGGTTGCTTATAATAGCTTAAACACATTATCCCTATAAATGATCAAATGCAAATATACTGGCATAGTAGAATCTACGGTATAACCTTATCCACACTGTGTATTGCCCAGTAGCCTATACACTGTACACTACACTATCTTATATGGAATGGAGTCCATACTATGGACCGATTAACAGATATATTTAATTTATTCGGGATAATAAAGGATACGATGTAGGCCCGATGAAACAAAATGTGTATCAAGGGAATGTACATATTTTTTAATAAATATTTACTTATATGTATTTTTATATGTATTTTTTTTTTAAATATTAATATTATTAATTTAAATTGTAGAATAGAGGAGAGTAGGGTATACTTTAACATTCAGGAGACATGAGTCACTCGTAAAATATTATTTCTATAATAATTTAATAGAAATAATTCTAAAAAATATAACTACCTAATAACCAATAAGGGGGTTGGTTTATGCAATAACATTACAATTAATTTTGAGAATATTATTTATTTGAATTTTTTTTTAAATTACGTTTTACCTACATATTACCTACATCTCTATAACATATAAAATGTAAAATAATATAGGAACCTACTGTTCTATATTTATATTTTAAATGAATAAATTATGCTTGTATTATAAAAGTAGTATACTATTATACTAATAGGAATCTAAATAAAATTGTTTAAAATTTATTGTAAGAATTAAAACAAATCCGTAAAAACTCGAAATATCACCAATGGGTTAGGGGTTACCTAGCCTTACATTTTTTTACCTAGCCTTTTATTATTTGTAACATTTTCTAGAACAATTTATTTAAATTATATAATTATTTAATACTGTTTATCATTTATGTAATGTATAACTTATAGTGACTTAAGTTTACATATGGCTACCTACGATTAGTTTTACCTATAGGTATACATATAGGTATACATATAGGTTATACATAGGTTTACCTAAATGAGTGACTTGGGTATATCCTCAACATTTGTATAGATATCATATATACTTACATACTTCAACTTTTTAAAATGTTTATTCTATATTTATCCTAATTAGTTAGCAGTCATAATAAGTAGGCATACATCAGTTAAATTCATGTTATAGTAATAATACAATATTATACAATTCTCTGAATTAATAGGCATTCATAATTATTATTAATCGCATTTTATTCTTTACTCAAAAACATGTGAGTTATAGGTTATATATATATAGGTTATAACCTACCTATATTTATTTAATTAATTTGAAAAATATAATTATAAAATGAAATATAGGTTTCTAGGATATAATAGGCATAGGTGCATTAGGTACAATTTATTATATATTTGAAAATAATTGTTTACCAATAAGATATATAAAGTTAGTAGGATATTGATTAATGATATACATAAATATATAACCTACTATATAATATATTAATCTATACTAGGTATAAAGTATATATATATATATATATATATATATATATATATATATTATACCATATACTACTTAGGGGGAAAGTCTACTATTACTGACCACTACATTATTATTTGTAATAACTTATTAAATATTCAATATATGTATTTGAAATTTTGAAATTAGAGTAATATTATGGCAATGAATAATGTGGCTATTTTATATTGTTGATATAATTATATTGATAAGAATAAATAAGGGCGTCGGTAATTGGATACATGTGCCTAATACTGACCCCTTATCTAATTACCGACCTCATAAAATAATCTTGGTAGGTATAATTAATATATAATTAATTTTATTATTTTAATATCCATTCAAAATAGATATAGGTATATGTTTAATAGATATACCTACATAATTAATTATAACATGCAAGTAATTTATTTATTATTGAATTTATGTTTTAATATTAATATTAAATTTAAATTTAAACCTATAGTAATTATAAAACCCATACCTAATAATATACACATATGATATTATATTATATTATATTATATTATATTAAATATATGATATATTATATGATATAATTATAATAATATTCAATATTTAATATTATATTATTATTATATAATAATTATTATAATAATTATATAATAATTATATTGTATTAATTAGTAGATAATTAATTATATAATTATAATAACCTATAATTAATAATTATAATTAAATGAATATAATTTAATTAATAATTATTAATTATTATAATTATAATAATTATAATTATAATAATTATAATTATTATAATTATTATAATAATAATAATAAATTAATATTTTAATAGCCTGATTATTTAATAATTATTTGTATTATTATTTAAACTTATAAAATTATTAAAATGTAAATTTCATATACGTATTTATATAATTTATAAAATTAACTATAATTATAATATGATATAGGATATATTTTATAATGTATAATATATTGGTAAATTAAAATGAGCATTATATATATCATTATATTTCTCTAATGATAAAATAATAAACTTATAATATTATAATATTGCATATATATCATGCCCCTAGACCAACGAGTCGCATATATATATATATATGCGACTCGTTGGTCTAGGGGCATGATTTTCGCTTAGGGTGCGAGAGGTCCCGGGTTCAAATCCCGGACGAGTCCATTTTTTATATCTAATTTTGTATATATTTTATATATATATAAAATAAAATTGTATGAATATATTTGATTATTCTACAATTAATTATAATTAAATTTTATATAATATATAATTATATATATATAATAAATATATATATATTTATTATAAAGATATTGAATTCTAGTGTATTATATTATAAAAATTTATGATACAAATTAATTAAATTACAACTGATTATGTATTTTTTGTTTTTTTTTTTATGTATATACATTTTATTTAGTATACTATAATATAATTATTATATAACAATATATATATATATATATATATATATTGTAAATTACAATAAATATTGTTATATAATAATTATATATTACAATTTTTAATATAGATTATTATGAATATTTATTATTTACACATACACATATATACACAATAAGTATTACATATACCTATATATTTGTTATTTGTTAGTATTGTTATCATATCCAGGAACATAGATGAAGTTTTCACTTAAAGTATGCATTATGAAGTATAATTATACTACTTCGAATCCGTATACATACATACATACATACATACATACATATACATATACACTCATCAACTTATTCATATATACACATATTAACACATATAAACACATTTTATCATAATAACTATATTAATATTTTATCTCAATTCAGAAAAATTGATTTAAAATTGGATTTTATGACTAAATAAAGTATAATACAACCCTTTACGCACCTAATACACACGGAGTGCACGTAGGATATATCATACACTCATATATAATTATATATAGAGTACATATAAATTTAATATAAATGTAGGTACCTAATATGAATTTAATATGAATCACGAATGTATTAATAATAACTCATTATTTAAGTTCTATTAATATTAAAAGATCCAGTAGATTACTATATTTAGTAGTTTATAGTCTTGCCTATATATACAGATTATATCGTCTAATAATATTATCTATATAAGGTAATATTATATAATATATAAATATATAGGCGCATATTCTATACTGATACAGTATTTATACCCTATACTATAGGGCCTATAGGGTATGAATATATATATATATGGGAAGTTTATATTAAAATTCAGATTAAATATTATGTCAACTAAAATATATAATCATATTTTAATGTTATATACAATTTATGACATATTAGTAATCACCATTATTATATCAACATTATTATAATGTATTACTGATTATATGAATTCACTAAATTGTAATAGGAATCTATCATATTTAAAAATATTTCTATACTAAACCATATACGATATATATTTTATTGAACTCACTTTGTATTATAGGAAATACTTACGCCTATATATGCATATATTCTATATGCTATGCATGTATGCATATATAGTATATATACTAAGTTATATACTGTATTTATGCATGTATGTATGCGTGTATATAATATATATATAAATATTATATATACTATATATGTATGTGTGTATATATACATATATATCTATAGATAGATAGATAGATCAAAAGTTTATTGAATTACTGGTTATATATAATATAAAGAAATATATAATTATATATAAACATATAATTATATAAAATATATAAACAAAATATATAAATGTGATAACAGTATACTTATAAGACAAAACGACACGACACGATACAAAAAAAAACAAGAAATAAACGGAGAAGTAAAATAAAAATAAAACATTGGATTATACCGATGAGCCGTATGTGTTTATGTGTGTATGTAATACATACATACTTTACATACATACATACAATACATACTATGTATGCGTTTATATATGTATTCGTGTATATGTGTATGTGTGTGTATATGTATGCGTGTATACACGTATATATGCGTATATGAGTGTATGCGTGTATGCGTGTATGTGTGTATGTATGTATGTATGTATAGTATGTATATAGTATGTATATGTGTATACACACACACATATATATATATATATATTATGACAATAATATATTGGTATGAAATTATTGTTGTTTTGTTGAATTTCTCATTCTTTTATTTAAATAATATTTTTCAAATGTGGTTCCTACATATTTTTAATTATTTTTTAGTTTTGTATAAGGTTATCACATTACCTATTATTGTTATCATATAATTATTATACCTATCATTATTTTCCATTCTCGAATAATTAACCGTAGAACTAGATAAGCTTTGCTTTTTTATGATGATGATGATCATGATCTGTTGATGCATGATATTATGTTTATTTGCACTAAAATAGGGTCATGTAAATAAGGTCAGACCCCTTCGCTCGTGCGGGAAGAAAATAATAAAATAATAGTAATAGTATAATAATTTAATAATAATATACATTGAATATACCACGGACAACAATAATATAGAGGACTTATTAAACATAGTAGTTCGCTACACCTTCCGAGTTTTATATATATATATATATATATATATATATATATATATATATATAGGTATACCCACCTTAATAAAACGTAGACATTTCATAATATACTTTATTGCAATATTACTAGCACTTTACATTAACATTTTAATGTAATTATCATTAAATTATTATACATTATTGACTATATAATTAAATAAATAATCAATGAAATTAGTAATAATATATATATATATATATATATGTATATATATATATATATATGTATATAATATATATATTAGTAGATGTGTACGTATCCTATATAACTTAGTTAATAAATGCATTTACATTGTATTTACAATATATGCATTAATGTAATTACCCTATAGGGATAATTGATTATAATTATAATCATCGACTTGTATTACAATCCCAATATAAGTCAATGATTATAATATATATTTTTTTATAAATAAATGTAAACCGTAATAGGATATATATTTTATTAGACCTATATATTTTATTCAATTGGTAAATTTAATTAATAAATAAAAACTAAGAAATCTAGTAAAAGTATTCTTTTTACAAATGCATTAATTAAATATATTAATGCATTATTATAATATGAAATGAAAATGTATTTATTTAGTGTCGAATTTTTTTTATATATTGTGGAAAATAAATATTGTTTATATTATAAATTCATATAGCTTATAATAATAACTATACTAATAAGTATAATAATATATATACAAATATAACTGAAATTTAACTATATCATATAGAGTTTATTATATATTGTATTATTTTCATGAAATCAGACTTTTTTATTATATATATTTACTTTTAAATTTTATTTTGAAAAAAAAAATCATATCCTATGCAAAATTGTTTCTAGTATTGTTATAGTTAAATTTATAATTTTAATTTGTATTTAATTCAAAAATACAATAAAAATAAATAATTTATTTTACATAACATTTTGTATAAAAAAATTATATGAACAATTAATTAGGTAAATTAAAATCCCAATTAAATTAATTAAATCCAATATATAATTATATAATATATAATTAATAATTATTAATTATACAAATTATTATAGTATCAATGTGTTTATCATCCAGACTAATTGATTCCAAATTTAATTATTTATAAAGAATATATAACCTATTTGATGTATTCATTTATTTTTTCAATTAATTACAAAGTATTTTCAAAATAGTTATATAGGAATTTATTAACTTATTGGGAACATATTATTATGCAATATAACTTATGTAACATAATTTAATCAACAATTTGCATAACTATATTATTAATTTTCTAGTCATTTAAAATCAATAAATATTATTTAATCGGATGTATCTAGTATTCTATATATATATATATATATATATATACATTATAATACAAATTAATTTCTGCAAATTAATCGAATTAGGAAAATAAACATATAACATAAACATAAATTGAAACATAAATAAAAATAAGAAAAAACTAAAAGTCTACAAATTTGGAATAAAAATTAAATGTTGTCTAAATAAAATCTTGATACGTTTTGGAGATATTGATTAACATGAATAAAATAATATAATAATATGTAATCCCTAGTAGTATGTATATTACACACCATTTAACTACACTAGTTATATTTAAGTTGTTTATTAAATATAACATAGGTATATTAAAATAACTTAAAAGTAATATAGATCAAAAATATAGTTATAATATGTTCTATATTATGATATTTATTTATTTCAGCTAGATATACATATAGCTATATAAATAAACATATAATATAAACATTTATCCATCAATAAGTAGTACTTATATTTTAGATGTTATAAATAAATGCGATGTGTATCGGACAATATAGTAATAATAAGACATATTTTCATTTTTTATATATAATTTATCGAATTTTTGATAACCAAGTGATACATAAGAACATTCTGTATTCAAACAATGATTATTAATAATGAATTCATTATTAATTATTATAATTCTTTATTATTAATCAATGAATTTACTATGTAGTATACTAGATCTAACAAATCTCTATATATAGAGATTTTATTCTATTTAATAAGCCCATAATACTATAGTATTATGGGCTTATTAGATAGAATAAAATCTCTATACATATATGTATTATGCCTATACATACATTTATACATTTATGTACAGAGTATTATCTAGCAGAATATGGTTATTTTTTGCAACTCCGAAATATATAAGTTTCAGTTGTACCTATACGAATATATATATATATTCCGATAATTCAAAAAACCAGAAATATTAATTTATTTGCAAATTATAAAATATTCATTTAAAAAATATGAAATTTCTTCATAAATGTTACTAAACATATGCATATGCATTTAGTTATAAATTCGGTATACGTACACATATTAGTTACTTATTGTGTGTGTGTGTCGATATTCTAAATAATATATGTGCATTTTAAATAATGATATATATATTTTAAATAATTCTTATAATATATATATATATATATATATAAACATAGGATATTTACTAATAATAGTTTTTATTATATATATATATATATATATATATAATATATATATATATATATATTTTTTTTATTGTATATATATACAATACCATAGTTGCATGCATAACGTACTACATTGTATATTATGTATATATATATTTAGCGTATGAAACCTGGAAGCGTTGTTCTTGGAGGCATTGTTCACTCATGGTGGCGTGTAATAGGGTACACGTGTACTTAGCAGGCGTGGTTTCCAGGCACTTAGCACTATCTTCAATGTAAGCTGTCGAATAGTCCTCGATATATCAACGATTTACGAATAATATCACGAACAACGAAACTGGAACAGGTTTCTGGTAACTTATATAATATTGTTCGACCGTTGAAATCACTCAACCGTAACGCGTGTGATATGTATAGGCATCAATTCCGATTAGTTATTTATGATGTATACGCAGTATCCATCAATTAAAACTTACCTATTTGTGATTCTATTTATATTCATTTATATAAATGTATGCATCACTATTTCGAAATAAATAATAATATATATTATATATTTAATCATATGATTTTAATATAGATGATTCATATACAATATATTATATTAAATATGTATATAAATAGTATCATATATATTGAAAATATGCCTAGAAATTTATAATCTACATTCGTTAGAATAATGGTGTAATACTATTATGTAGGCTACTTTTTATTTTTTAAATATCTTCTATGGAGAATATATATATTCTTTACAAACACATTATTTAATAGTTATTATTCACCGTGTAAAATATAAACAAGTAATTTAAATTATTATATACACACACATATATGTTAAACTATATATATATATATATATATATATATATATATATATATATATATATATATATATATATATATATATATATATATATATATATATATATATATATATTAAATATATATATATATAGAAGTAATAGAAAAAGTATATTACAGTGATATTTTACATATGGATTAATATATATATATATATTTAAATGAATCTATTTAAACATTATATGTAAATATACATACTGATTTACACTGGCTGAGTACTGACATACACTTTAAGAATGCACGAATAACGTTAAGTAAAGCGTTAAATATAACAAAATAAAACATGCCACTAACTAATAATTATATAATTAATTTAATTATTATTATAAATAATCAATCTATATATGATTATATTTTAAAGATTAATATGTTTACTCTGGTATGTAACTAGTATGATAATATTATCTCGATGTTATCATTGTGTTATCAAGGTGTTATAATGGTGTTATGTGGTGTAATTGATCGGTTAACATTATATTTATATTGCTTGTGTAAAGATACTATAAAGTATTACTAACACAAACATTTATATGTTATACGTTATAAATATATTTCTTATGCATACATGTATACCATGATAAAACATCGATTAAATACATTGGTTTTATGTGTTGTTAATTATTATTGGATTTATTGTATTTAAAATATTATTAACGGTATATTAAATATCAATTGAGATGTCAATAACATAAATGTAAAACAAATAAAGTTAAAATATATTCAATGTTGATATTTAATAAACAATAATTTGTTTATATTTAAATGCTGATAATAAATATTCAAACCCATTTAAATATTCAAACATTAATACATTTTTTATAAATGTTTAGACATTGATTTATTTATTGATTTTTTATTTAATCAAATATATAGTCGAAAGTTTAAAGTTGGAATATTGTCTAACAATAATATACGTTATTGAAATACACAAATAATAATACGAAATAACACAAATAAAGAATAACACATATTTTACAGTTACCATATACGAAAATAACCGAAAAGAGAAAATATAATAAATAAAATACACTGATTAATCAATTGGTATATTATAGTATCGAGATTATAGTATCGAGATATTTAGAAAAATTCGTTCAAAAATTTAAATAAATCGATTACTTCATAACTTTAAAACTAGTATTAGAAATATATTATTAATTATAATGTGTACTTCCTAATTATGTCATTTATTATATATATATATATATATATATATATATATATATATATATATATATATATATTATAGTAGTTCTAACATTTCAAAAAAAATATTTGACTTATTATTATACTGTATATTTTATATTCTGAGTTTTTTAATATTTGGGTGTCCTGTATTCAGTTTAACGATAACTATATTTTCACTTCATGATCACTCTTAAGGGGATGGCACACGACGCCCGCCTCTCTATGTATAAAGATAGCAAATAATGGGTCTACGCAAAACTAGGCGCGCAGATTTCTATTCATTGAATTGAGCTAATTTTTGTTATATTCTATTCATTAAATGTATACACATATTATTACAGGACGTAATTTTTATAACATATATATATCTATGCACACATTTTAATTTTTTAATTTACGGAATTTCTATAGAAATTGTTATTTTTTGCAACTATACATATACAAATTTAGAAAATTACGCCTGTAATAGTATTCATATATATGTAATTTATATAATGCAATAACAATTAGTAGAATACATATATTAGTTTTTGTTATACCTAAGTTTATACACACATACCTAGCGCGAAATAATTATTCTGAGAAAAAAGCATTTGAAAGTTGAAAGTATACATATCTATTGATAATATAACAATTTAGACATCAATTGTATGGCATTTCTAGATTGAATTCGCGGCTGATATTTATACAGATACTAAAACACACTACATTTATTAATATTATGGAATAAAAAATAAATACAAAATAATTTTTTTTTTATCATTTTGAACACTGGGACATCCCCTTAACGAATGATACAATAAATAATAAACAACTAAATTAAAACACACAAAAATGTACTAATATATATTGTCATATTCCATTTGTATTATTAATTCAATAAAATTAATATAAATATATATATATATATATATATATATTGTATATATAAAATCAGGTTAAAACCATCCAAAAATACAGGGTGGCTTAAGCCTGCTGTAAAATATAAAATTTTGGGGGCCACCCGTTTTTTTACATAATGAAAAATAGCATATTTTTTTATAATTTTCAGAAATATTGGCCTGATAACATCAACAATATATATATTTTTTATAAATATGCATCCGATATATCATGGGTGCTCTAAACCTGATATTTATATATTGGGTAGCGCATCCCTGATATTGACCCTATATATAATATATATATATATATATATATATATATATATATATATATATATATATATTATATACACAATACTATTAATCTTATTATATCATAGTAATATAGTTATATATGAGTCATATATATATATATATATATATATATATATATATATATACACTGTATGATGATGATAATGATGATGATGATGATGATGATGATGATGATGATGATAATAACGATGATGATATATATGTATTAGGTAAACACATAAGTGGTAAATCATTCTAGTGCACACAATTGAACAATACATAAACAAAACAAAAACAGCGATAACAATAATACATTGCATATGTAAAATAACATCTGGTAAATTAGTTGAAGGCCTCTTTCTGCTAGATGGTCAACGGATAAAGTATTTCCTGTCACATCGAGAGTAGGATAGGAATGTATACACTATACTAATGTATACATTCGATATATAGTACCTATATATATATATATATATATATAGTACACTACATTCCTATCGTGTATAGAGTCTATAGGATAGACTATAGTCTATATACTATAGACTATATATATATATATATATATATAGTCTATAGTATACTATCGGGAGATATTCTATGTACGCCGTACATTGTACGGTGTATAGTTATATGGTGATATAAGATAGTTATAAGGTGTACGGTGGATGTGGTGATGTGGGGACGTATTGGTTTAGATTGAATGGGTGTTGGAATATGGGTAGGATTAGGACATGACCTATCGTCGATAGGCTATCGATCAAAGTGTGTTATATTAATATAGAAGAGGCGATCGGAGGTGAACAGTTAATGAGTACCCAGCAAACAGTAAGAGCAGCCTAATAGCAGCATAACAGCATATGCTAGAGCCTCAAATGTTTACATTGTGCTATTATGCTGCTATTAAATGTCTATTATGCTGCTATTATGCTGCTATTAATTTGTCATAATATTATGCTGCTATTATGCTGCCATTATGCTGATATTATGCTGCTATTAATGTTAAAAGTATATTATGCAGCTATTATGCTGCTCTTATAATAATAGCAGCATAATAGCAGCATAATATACTTTTAAAATTAATAGCAGCATAATATCAGCATAATGGCAGCATAATAGCACAATGTAAACATTTGAGGTTCTAGCATATGCTGTTATGCTGCTATTATGCTGCTCTTATAAGTGTACAGTATACTGTTTGCTGGGTATATCCATATATGGTGTTATTATGGTTAAGTAGTAGATAGTGACCAGGATTAAAGGTCGATATTTTACGATTAGTAATGAAATCAAAACTAAAACTATTCATCGTGATTTCGATACTACTACTACAGAGGCAGAGGGTAATATTAATCACGTTACGTAGATAGGGAGTACTATATATTTACTTTATTATACATTTCAGTTATATCGGTAACCACGGTAATAATAGCTTTAACAATAGATTACCTACACTCGCGCATGCGTGTACTTAATAATGACGATAGGACATCACAGCAGGACATCTTTACAGATAGTAGTTAGCAGTACGTATACTATTTATTATTTGCGATCAGATATTGAAATGATTTCTAAAGTAATACTGATCTTATACGATATCACGTGATAACTATATAGTTACTGATTGGGAAGTGGGAAGGTAGAGTAAAAACGGATATGCGCATATATATATATATATATATATATATATATATTGTACATTTATTTTTGTTGAGTTTATCATTCGATCCAGTCACCTAGATGTGGTTTGTACTTATATCCAGGTATATAAAATTGGCACTAAAAGCTACTCTCGTATTGAAGAGTGTGTTATTGCTGCAGCACGAGAGCCGATACTTTCTGTATACACACTTATATGAGATCACTTATATATATTATTGTAAGACTTATTTAGATGTACGGATGGGACTTAAACCCGCGTCCTACTTCCTGTTTGTCTGACTCCTTATCCTACTGATCTATCTATAGATAGTATACCTATAGGCAATTATATATAACATTATATATGCATATCCTTTAGTATATATTAATGTATATAGACAGATAGATAGATACATTTATTAAAAACACTATATAATTATACATTTATTATAATGTACTTGGCAATAATAGAGTAAACCTATAATAATATACAACCATACTGTTAACTAGTTAAGACAAATACAACGTATACACAATAATCATATCAACAATTATAAAAAATAAAACGATACAAACATGAATTAAATATAGATGTAGTAGGGAAGAAGATTGTTCTTGAGAATTGAATGTAGTACAATCATCAATGTTGTTAAGGGATAGACGGAGTTGATTGCAGGGGTATCTAGCTTAGACAGAGTAAAGTCGTTATATAAGTTTTGTCTCGGATAAATGAGGATTCAGTCAGGTATGTATAGTGTATATATCATATAGATCTAGGTGTGCTTTAGAATGTAACTAGTCTATAGGTAAGCAGGTGATTTAGTCGGTAAAGATGAATGTTTAATGTTTAGTAATTGGAAAATTGTTATTAAGAATGATAATTTAGGTGGATAATACTTAAGGCAGTAATACTTATAGAATAGTCAGTCAGTTAGTTTTTAGTCGAGTTATCTGTTAGTTATACTTTAAATTGTTGTCAATTATTTCTTATCAGATGAGACTAGAATTGTAATGTAGCCGGGAGAGATACTTAACATATGGGCTATAGTAAGTGCTGTAGGTATGGTGGTGTAGGGATGTTATGTATTCAGAGTGAAGAGATGATGGAATGTAGATACTTTTAATGTTATCGAATATCAGTGCGTTGTTTATATGCATATCATTGATCCATACATCTACGTATGCATATACGTATTCCTATATATCCAGTTGTAATATAGGGTGGTATTAGGGTACTCAGGTAGGGTGAAGGAATATTAAGGTGGGTTAGGGTACGGAATGTGTACGAGTACGGTATTGTTAGGATTACTAATATGTACCTATAGGTGCTGGCGAGTCATAGTTATTATTAGTAATGACGCAATATTGAATGTGCGCATTGGAAGATTGCTTACTGAATATCAATATTTTCAGCATACATTTTGGATTTGACGGATTTAACAAGTTTGTGTAATTATTATTAAATATATTATTAAAATAATATTATAATAGATTGTAAATTGGCTATATATACGTATATTTTATAAATGTACTTAGTAGAGATAATTATTGAATACCTTGTTACCTGTTCGCATATTTACCTATAATAACTAGCATTATATAACAACTATTTAATACGAAAGCTATAGGCTTGTATTTAAGTTAAATGACAAGTACACATAAATAACGAGTTTTTCTATTGGTTAACAGCTAGGAATATTAACTAACGGTATCTAAAGAGAGCTAATAGAGATCGGTAAACGAGAGCTTCTAAGTAGATAGCTATATAGTGTTTTTAATAAATGTATCTAGCTGTCTATCTAAATTAATATATACTATAGGATATGCATATATAATGTTATATATAATTTCCTATAGGTATACTATCTATAGATAGGTCAGTAGGATAAGGAGTCAGACAAACATGAAGTAGGACGCGGGTTTAAGTAATATACGTACCTCTAAATAAGTCTTACAATAATATATACCTAGAAGTGATCTACTATAAGTGTGTATACAAACATTATCGTCTCTTATGCTGCAGCAATAGCACACGCTTCAATACGAGATTAGCTTCTAATTCCAATTAGATATACCTGGATATATGTACAAACCACATCTAGGTTACTGATCGAATGAAATAACTCAACAAAAATAAAGTAACAATATATATATAAAACATATCCTATATGCGCATATCTGTTTTTCACTCTCCCTTCCCACTTCCCAATCAGTAACTACGCTCGGTGTTACTTTATACATTCATTTCAATATCACTTCGCAAATAGTATACGTACTGCTAACTACTATCTGTAAAACATAAGAAATACGCGTAACAAGCTAACTTTTACTTTAACCAAGTGCCTTATTCATGCTCTCGTATTCAGTAGACTTATGTACTGCTGTTCCTGCTTTACTAAACTCCCCCTTCATTTAATGCACCGAATTGAAACTATTCAGCGTCATGCAGTAATAATACTTTACAAACTTCGTCGTCGAACAATGGTTTCCATGTAAACTCTGATGCATTAGCTTGTATGGTTAAAGTTCCGTATAGTTTGCTAGTTACGTCTCCTTTGTATCACGCATCGAGCCATTTATCATGCCAGCCTTGAATATCTCGCTAATGTTGTTACTATACGCACGGACTATCGAACTCGTCGTGTTGGCTCAAATATGATGCTGCATCAACCGATCACTACGACAGTATACGCCGTGGAGCTACGATTCTGCCTTCCCGCGGCGCTCCATGTCCACCTCATCGAGATGGCGAAAAGAATCCTTACTTCGGCTTTACAGTCTCGGGCCCAAGGCCCGGTTGGAACGCCGCCCCCCCACATTCACGGGGGTTTTTCTGTGGTCCGGACACCAACCAGCTCTGGTGGTCCGGATGCTATTGATGAGAGCTGGCGATGTGGAAGCGAACCCCGGCCCTGGACTATTCTGCAAGCCCTGCTGAAGGATGCTGAGAACCAATCAGCCGCACCTCAAATGTGGCTCGTGCATTGCGACATCACACAAGCAAGATAAATATAGCGGCCTGAGAAGAGTGTCACAGACTCCAGGAAACTGGACCTGCCACGACTGCGTCCCACCCCGTTCCTGTACGCCTCCCCTACCATCGACCGTACCCACACTGGTTGGACAACCGATAGGAGCCCCAAGACTTTCAGGAACCAGCGCGCCTAAGAAGCGATGCCTACAATGCGGAAAAGTTGTAAGGTATTCGCCCCACCCGCTCGTCTGCATAGGATGCCGGCGTACCTGCCACACAAGCTGCTCTAATATGTTGAGAGGCGAACAAAGCATGCACATATCCAACGGCTCCTGGCATTGCGAAAACTGCTCGACCAGCGAGAACAACAAGGGCGTGGATAGAGGAGACCGGCGCCAAGCTGCCCCGTCGAGAAAGGCCGATGTGAGAAGAAGAGGCTGCCTCAAAATACTACAGTGGAACGCTAACGGGATCAGGACCAAGATGGTAGAGCTCGAAGACGGAATAAGGAAATTCAATCTCGACATTATCATGATCCAGGAAACGAAGCTGAGGGCCCTGGACAAGAACCCTGCTATAAAGGGCTACTCTACAGTCCGAAAAGACAGGGGCGTCGGTAGTGGTGGGGGAATTCTCTTTTTTATTAATGAAGATATACCCTTCACAACTATTGACAACACGCCCAGTGCCCAGAATTCTCTCCTGGAGATTCAATCGATTGAATTGAGAGCTAAACCTTTCGTCAAGACTCTACTATTCAACATCTACTGCCCCCCATCAAGAGGAGCAAACCACGGTGACGAGTTTGAGTTGTCGGAACTGCCTCACGACCGGAACGCAATCACAGGGGGCGATCTAAACGCACACAAGCAAATGTGGGACATATGGCAACCCGAAGACTCTCTGGATCGAATCTCGAAGAGTGGCTGATGGAAAAATATTTCTGCATCGCGAACGACGGAGCTGCAACAAGGACTAACCCAGGTACCGGAGGCAGCAGCGCGCCCGATGTAACCCTCGTTCACAGCAGTTGGTTGGACCGAGTGGAGCGGAGCACGACCGAATGCCTAGGATCGGATCACCTCCCCATACTCATCACAGTTGACTGTCAAGTGACAACTCTGAATGCCCCATCCCGTACCGAACTCAAATGCAACTGGAAGTCTGCTAACTTCCGATTATTTGCTGAATCGGTAGATGAAGCGGTGACAGCAGCACCAGCGGCCATACACGAGTCTTCTCTAGACTCCAGATCCAAATTCCTGAACATGGCAATGATTGACTCGGCCAACAAGGCAATTGGCAAAGTCAAATGTAGTGTTAATGGGAAGGAGTGGATGACCAGGGACATACGAGAGGCTGTGAAGAGACGAAACGCGCTGAGGAGAGACATCACGAACAAGCGGGCTGAATGGATTGAGGCATGCATGACAGTGCGGGATATGATCAGAGAGAATAAGGAGAATAGATGGAAGGAATTCCTCGAAGACTCTGACTCAAGTTCGAACCCCCACAAGAAATGTAGCACAATAATGTCATTAAGCGGAAGGAACACAGCAAGCATCAGGAATGAAACATTGGTCCACGAGGGGAGGGAGTACATAACAAACAAGGCCAAAGCAGACGTCTTCCTACAAAGGTACGCTGCGACCAGTAGGTTGAGTATACCCAAGGCATACCGAATTAAGAATTCAGTGCGCCGCTCCCTAATAGGTCCAATAGTTGAGGATCCGAGCTCTATACCATTTAATGCCGCAGAAATGTCCAACGCGATCACAAGGATGAAAGTCAAAGGCGCGCCAGGGAAGGATAAGATTCACCCAAGGTTCATCAAAGCCATGGGCCCAATCGCAGCCAGCTTCATGTTGGGCATTTTCAATGATTCATGGAAAACAGGATCTTGCCCGGCTTCATGGAGGGAGGCTATAATTGTCCCCATATTGAAAAAGGGTAAGCCGGCAAGTCAGATCGACTCCTTCCGCCCAGTATCGCTCACATCCTGCGTGGCAAAAACCATGGAGAGAATGGTGGCAAGCCGCCTCTCCTTCATGGCAGAGTCCAATGAGTGGTGGTGCCAGGATCAGGCTGGTTTTCGGACCCTCAGATCCTGCGAGGATCAAGTCCTCCGCCTCTCCCAAGCAGTCAGTGACGGTTTCCAGACTCGACCCGCTAAGCGCTGCGTCCTCGCACTACTGGACTACAGTAAGGCGTATGACACGGTATGGCGGAATCGCTTGTTTGAGCTGATGATGGAGAAAGGCGTATCGAGGACTATCGTCCGATGGATCAGAGGATTCCTCTGCGACAGAAAGGCAGCTGTTCGGATCGACGGCGTTATCGGCGCCAGCAGAAAGATGCAACAAGGAGTGCCCCAGGGAGCTGTACTATCACCCCTACTATTCCTCTTCTATATTAATGGTATTAGAGAAGAAGTCCATAGCGGGGTGAGCGTCAGCATGTATGCGGACGACATGGCGATCTGGAGTCAAGACCGCGATAAGACTGTTGCTGAGAGCAAGGTACAAGAGGCGGTGCACAGGGTATCGGCGTGGAGTTATCTCCACAAGCTCAAATTGAACACGTCGAAGTGTGAAGTGTCGTTCTTCACTTCCGACACTCACGAAGCAAAGTGGATTCCGTCGATTACCCTAGATAACCAGCCCTTCATATTCAACAAGACTCCCAAGTTCCTCGGGGTCACCTTTGACAGCTTGCTATCCTTTCTGCCACATGTAGATTCTGTCAAGCTCAGAGTGATGTCCAGGATCCGGATCCTATCCTCCCTGTCATCCAAAGAGTGGGGATGGAGCAGACGATGCATGACGCGGATATACACAGCACTGATTCACAGCACACTGCACTACTGCGGCGCGGCTTGGCAACCGTGGCTCGCGAAGTCGAACGTTGCCATTCTGGAACGAGTACAGAATCGGGCTCTACGTATACTAACAGGTCAACTGGCTGACACATCTCTCGAATGCTTACGCACGGAGGCCGAGCTAACTTCCTTCGAGACGCAGATCAGGCGTAACTGCATTGTTGCCTGGGAAAGGTCAGCTAGGCTCCCCGCCGGTAACCCACGCCACAAACTGTTCACCTCGCCTATCGAGCATAAATGGAAAAGCTCGAGCTTCAGTACCCTAGCTCAAGCAGAATGCGCGCGCATCGGCCTGGACCAATTTCCTAGAGAGAGGTTTGCTCCAAAGAAAGCGCCACCCTGGAACTGGGACAGAGATCCAACATGGACGGTAGATACGCGACTAATTGGCGTCAGCGATAAGTCCTGTGACCAGAGAACCCTGCTCACGGACACAGTGGACACCATCGCGGCAGCCGGAGAAGTGGAGATCACCATATATACGGACGGATCGGCGGAAAGAGGATATAAAAATGGAGGCAGCGCAGCAGTAGTAACATCAGGTCCAGCCACTGACCCAGTCAAAATCACCTCCATCACACGCAAGGGAATACGTCTCACGTCGTCCTATGAGACGGAAGTGACAGCGATGCTACTGGCAGTTGGCTGGATCAAGAACCGCGAGAACCAAGGCCCCTTCATTATCTGCACCGACAGCCAGTCAACCCTGACAGCACTACAGTCGCCTGGATTGAGCGATGGTTCAGACCTAGCAGAGACACGCCGAATCCTAAACTCGCTGAATACACGTGTTTCGCTACAATGGATCCCCGGCCATATAGGGCTCATCGGAAATGAGTGGGCGGATGTCGAAGCCGGAGCAGCGGCAGCTTCAGACGAAGAGCCAGCAGCAACGGATGGTGGCATAACCTTCCAGACAGCCAAAACCTTCACGAAGAGAGAAACGATGGACCCGGCCATAAGCCACGAGAGAACCAAAGCGGTCTTTAACGGCAAGCGAGCCCCAGTCTCCCTCTCTAGAAAGGATTCGGTACTACTAGCTCAGCTCCGCAGTGGCCACTGCCACAAGCTGGCAGCATACCGAAACATCGTCGATGCTGACTCCTCAGCGACCTGTCCACACTGCCAAGGAGCCCCAGAGACGCTCGAGCACTGGCTCCAAGAGTGCCAGGCCACAGCTCGAATACGAATCCGTGAGTTTGGGGGAGCGGCGCCCCTACTGTCAGCCCTGATTAAACAACCAGAGGCTGTAATAGCGTTTGCGCATGGACTCCCGTCCATGTGAACGCTACGCCGCGAACAACAACGACAACAGTATACGCCGAATCGGCATTTGCAGTCGCAGCTCCAAAGTGTTGGAATGCATTGCCAGCTCACATTAGATCAGCTAAATCTGAACCTTTATTTAAACGTAAAGTATATAACTATTTTATTTCTTTATAACTTTATTATTTAATATTATTCTCGTGATATATATATATTGTTCTTTTATTTATTTATTTTCAAATTGTTATTACCTTCATTATTATTGTCTTATATGACGCCTATAAACGTATCATGTTTACTAGTCAATAAACTATTTAATATTAATATTAATAATATATAATGTTACTTTATAAATTCATCAAAACGAGCCACACTATAGCAATGCATCATATTAGTGTTGTTTCACACTGATTAACAATACATATCACGTGATCACGGATAAACATCCTGTTCCTCGATTAACACGTGTTAATACTATTTAATATATATATATATATATATATATATATATATATATATATATATATATATACTCCTACTCGCGCTCTAATGATAGAGTTATACGATTAACAATTCAATTTGACATAGATTATATATTGTCATCATACATATACGTATGTGTATGTACATTAGTGTGCACTATACTGTACATAAAACACATATCACTAGGTCACGTGTTACACTTGTAATGCAATCCCAGTAAACCAAACTGTTAATATAACATGCTGAACATGTGTAATATTTATCAGTTCAACAGTTCTTAGTTTTTAATTGAAATATATTCAAAATGGCGTATAAATTTATAAATATTAATATATATATATATCTTATCACATTATTCTTACATTGTATATTTAATTACTATAATATAAAAAAAATGTATATTTTTTTTTATCGAAATCTGTTAATCTCATAAAATGTACATATCTGTTGAACTCTATACGAATGTAATATGTTGAACATGTTCAATTAACACATCTGTTGAACTCTATACAAATGTAATATGTTGAACGTATTAATTTAACATTTTTGTGAAATAATTAAATTATACATAATTACATATATATAAATACTACATAACCATGTAATTGCATGTATATGATTAACTATCAGGAACATAGTGTAAATATAAGGAAACTAATGTTGTCAACATTTTAAATATTTATATTAATTATTATATTATATAAATATTAATTATATTAATTAATTATTACTATTAATTTATAATATTATATTATGAATTCTAAATATTAAAATAAATAATTATATATAATATATATAAATATTTATTAATATTTATTATTATATTAATATAATATATTTCATTAGAAATAAATGTTTCAGTTAATTCATTGATGCATATAAATTACGATTTTTTAATTAATTAATTGAGTTATATATATGTATACTTAATAATAATTTCTTACTTATAATACTTATCTACATATATTTGTATACAATATATATATATATTAATATCATAGATTTATAGTTTACAAGTTATAGTTATTATAGTTATAGTTAAACTATAAATCTATGATTAATATGTACCACTTATACCTACTTATAAATACAATATTATAATTGTTAACACATACAATCATTTTACAAATCCAATAAAATATCTGAAGTTGTTTTATGTATGTATACCACATATATGTGCTATACATATATATATATATATATATATATATATATATATATATATATATATATATGTGTGTGTGTGTGTGTGTGTGTGTGTGTGTGTGTGTGTGTGTGTTATAAAGGGAAGTCTGCAGATATATCGATTAATGTAATATACATGTATGTCGAATTGAATTAAATTCAAATCGGTCATTACGTAATAACAATATATCTGCATGCATAAATTGTTTTAGGCTTCACGCTCGGTTGATTGCATAACATGTGTACATTTCTATTTTGTAATTAAATGTTTTACTATTTGTATTAATTTGTATTCGTTTTGTCATTTATATTTGATATCGTGTATGTATATGTCGTGTCATTCGTTTCATATAAAAGGAACGCCGCTCGCTGAGATTGATACAATTTTGATTCTGCGTCTCACCAGGTTGGTACATATTATCATTGTCGTTATTATATTTTTTACTATGTTATTATTATTATTATTATTATTATGTATGTTATTATACAGGTCTTTGTAGAAATTAAATTATATAAGAACTTCACTTTGTTACATATATATATATATTATTTAATAGTATGTTTTAACATCCCTATATTTAGGTTGAAGCTTTATCAAGATTAGGTGAATGCAACATTGGGGAAACAATGTGTTCTATGTTTAAATATATTACATCAAAACAAGTATGGTGCTATTATTCTCAGTGCTGTCAACGAGGATACATTTATTTTGCCCAAACAAAATTATACAAATGTATAACTGGTTAGTTTATATAATGTTAACATTAATTTACTATAAATACATGTATTATAAGATAAATATAAGTTAAATATTCATATTCATATTTATTAAAGTTTATATACCCTATTTTATATTTTAATTATATATTAATTAATATTTTTTATTAATAATTATATATTAATTAATATTTATATTAATAATTATAAATATATATATATCACAGAGGCTTCAATAAGAATTCACGAACATGTGCCTATTAAAGAAATAGACAAATGCATTGACACACAACTAACCAATTGTAAACGAAAAAATAAAGAATGCCAAGACAATTATAATGAATAAAATTTTAATTTAATTAAAATATTTTATTTAATATATACATACATTTGACATCTGCTCAACTCAATACAATTTACATATGTTCAACATAATCAAAATGCAACATATTCAACAACACCAAAAAATGTAGCCAAATGAAAATGTTCAACATGTTAACAATTACATATGTTCAGCATATTATATTAACAGTTTTGTTTACTGGGATTATATATAATATTACGGTAATTATAAATATAGAAATTACATGTATTTTAATAAAACGAGGTAATTTAATTGAAATCGAATTAATAGAAAATCGAACCATTTAATAATTCAAATATTTAATTTTACCCAATCAATTAGCGAATAAAAATATAAAATGTTAGCTCTCGGAACGGAATAATAATATTCATTAAATAACAAACACACACAAAACAAGAACCAAAAACAAGAACACAAAACAAGAACACAGAATACAAGAACACAGAACACAAGAACACAGAACACAAATCATGTCAAGTGAAAGTTTAAATCTTAGTGAATACGCTGACTCCTACGTAAAACCCAGCAAGAGGGAAATTATAATGCATGAGATCCGGAAATTAAAGGTAAAAGTTACAGCCTCGAGGCTGATCGACAGCCGATCGGCAATATCGGTAAAGAAATTTGTGACGAAGAAGGGAAATTTGATAAAGAACAAATTATCGAAATAAAATTAAAAAAGCATTTTAATAATTGTATTCCTATATATATATATAACTTATCTTAAACTGGTTACATCTGAACACCAATTCACTCTCTCCACTCCTATAATTCACACATAAATGCATGTATCATACTGTTATATAACGTATATACTACCCATTACATGTTTATTAGCTTATCTACGAACTAATAATGTCACGTGCCTATACTATATAACACGCCCACAATATCATCATTCGTAAACATGAGTCACCTATATCGTTCCCTCCTGTGGAACTAACTTCCACAGCCCATCATGACTCCGCTCCGCTCCCTCGCTTCCTTTATTATCCTCCTTAAGTCCCACCTCTCCTCTATAACCTATATATAAGACACTCGTCCACTATTACCAATTCTGACCGCTAGGTGTAGTTACCAGACATCGAACTAAAGCTATATCTATAGATGAGTCACCTCGTCCACTATTACAAACTATTATACATGTAATATGTCACATGTAATACATCGATGTACTATATCGATGGCAACATTGATGATTATACTACAATGTTGTATTCATTACTGCATATCTACTTAGAAGCTCTCGTTTACTGAGCTCTATTAGCTCTCTTTAGATACCGTTAGTTAATATTCCTAGTTGTTAACTAATAGAACAACTCGTTATTTATGTGTACTTGTCATTTAACTTAAATACAAGCCTATAGCTTTCGTATTAAATAGTTGTTATATAATGCTAGTTATTATAGGTAAATATGCGAACGGGTAACAAGGTATTCAATAATTATCCGTACGACGTATACGTCATATATATATACGCGTATATACTTAAACAATAACTAACTGTACTTATTGCCACATTAACGATTGCTGATAGCGGCCTAATCCTAGGGGATAGCTATGTTTATCATTGTCTTTGTTTTATAAATTATTTAAAAAAGGATTTTAATTTTCATCCATATATAAATATCTGTTTTGTATGTAATATATAGCCACACACTGTCTAATATTAAATATAATTTTATGAGTCATATTGATGAATCATTAATATTAATTGTGAGGGTTTACAACCTATTACCAAGTTTTGTACATAATCTCATACTAATCCAACTCATTACCTATACATATCTCCTAGTTACCTATACCTATAGTTATATAGGTATACCATTGAAAACGTATCGGTAATGTAAATTATAAACTAAACATTATGTAGGGACATGTTAAGATGGGTATAGCACGATGTGCAGGTGCTGGGTTTATGTATACGGAGTTGTACCTACAGTGACGTCATCGTGCCTATAGTGACGTCATTTTAACGCGTAATAGTGACGTAATGATAACTATTATAATGCTACTTTGTCGTACGGACGTTATGATAACATGGCAAAGTAATGGGCGGACATGTTTAATGAAGATGAACACGTCATGTGATAGGACTATTTTAGGGTAATAGTAATAATACTTGTGTAATATATTTAAGAGATGGATATATCGTAAATTGTTATAGATAATTAATTACGAAATATGAAACCATCGTATATTGAATATATTGTAGTATGAGAATATATTAATATTAATTAAATTTGTATCTATGCTTACTGAAAATAAAATAAAAGTTGAAATAGTCAAAATGTTAAATATAATTATACAAATGATTAAATATGATATTCCATGGAATGGATTTGCGCATAATTATGAATTTACACAATGTTAAATATGACTTTGAGAGTATGAAGTTACGAGAAATATGAAATTTAAAGGCAAATATAGGATATAGGAAGGGAAAAGGGGTTATATTATTTTATATTCTGGGAAGAAGTACCATGTAGGTGAATTAGTAATTTATCAGATTGTCAAATTAATTGATTTGAAATCTATTATAGAATGGAAATAAATATATTAATATAGATATGAATTCATAGATATAATTATATATTTATTTATATTAATTGATATGATATTCAAAACCCTAATGCAGTTAATATATACAACAGCATAGTTCATTCATATCCACGATAATATTATCACAGTATCAGAGAAAAAGAAAGAGAGAGATAGTTATCTTTATAACGTGGTAGGTATTCAGAACGTCGCTAGTGTTAATATTGACAACATTACCCTACATAATACAAAGCACTAGTGGCCAGTTTGGACGATGGGCAGTTACTTTTTCTTCGCCCGTTTAAACAGCGAATATAGGTCGAATGTAAATGGTTTAGCCGCGGCGGGGGATGGATGAGGCGATGGCTTTTTATTCGGCTCAGGTGCCTGTATCATTACTGCGGGTATCGAAGCCTGATGCGGGCGTTCGTCCACGCCCCCCGCCGCGTGTTTCCCCGCCCCCTGAGACGAAACCTCGGCGCTGGCGGTCGGAGTTGCGGGCGTACTCGTAGCATCGCCGTCTTCGTAGTAGTTATCGTATTGGTCAGCGTAGTTATTGTCTCCGTTGATGGCGCCACTAGTGCCCGTATCTCTCTCGTACACTTCCTGGTAGTCGTCATAGTAACTGTCACCGGGGGTAGCTACCGAGGTGTGTCGTGTGGGGGTAGGGGAAGCCGGGCTTTCTTGCGACTCTTCCCCGGCGCCCACGTCTTCTTGGTAGTTCAGCGAGTCGCTGCTAGGTTTATGAACTATGACCTCGTCGCTTTTAGAGGTGTCGGAGCCGCCGCGAGACGGGGTTGGGGTATCGTAATCCGTAGTCGTGGTAGCAGCGGCAGTAGCAGCGGCAGTAGCAGCGGTAGCAGCAGCGGTGGCAGCGGCAGCGGCGGCTAAGGCTTTTTTCTCGGCGGCTGCAGCTTTTCTTTCCGTGCGAACCTGCAACTCGAACAGCTCGCACTGTTGCTTATATCGCAGCCTATCGGCGGCCGCTTCGGTGACGTCGTGGAAGCTGACGAAGCCGGGCGTTAACACGTTGCACGAAACCGACGGCAGCACGTTCTGGCCGACACGACGGAACGTGGCGTTTTCGTAGCAGACGTTGGCGGCCACTTGTTGCGCGTTCACGGCTTTGTTGTAGACTACTAGTTCGGCTTGTTGACGGATCAACTCCACTAGACGGGCGTCGCGGATGTCCTTCTGACGGCTTTTCCTGCTTAGAGGTCATAGGTGAACGTCAAACTATGTTTAAATCAAATAAATATACTATACCCGATATATAATACCCTATATATAAATAATTGTTTTTAATGAGTTATGCCATACATATTTATAATATTAATATAATATGAAAATAAACTCGGTTGTATATAGACCAATTATTATTAGTATTATATATTTAATACATGTTTTCCTTTCTTTAGTATTTGTTTTAATAACATTACTAATTTAGGTTTAAATAGTAATTCAACATTTTAAATAAGTTATAAAAATTGGTATATCAATAGGAGTATCAAAACGAGTACAGCTTATATATTGTACTGCTTCTAGTCTGGGCCATCTCTATAGTTGAAATATATATTTGTAACAGTATATTTACCACACTAGTTATAATACACTGTTAGTAATGACAATGATTCACCTTACTAGAATCATCTGGCATTAGTAATGTATGTGCCCCTTCCAACTGTTATGATATATACATATGTTATTCCTATAATTAATCCCACTTCCTCTCCTTTCTACTTATCTCTTAACTTTAAAACGATAAAACATCTCCAAAGTTATTGATATAATTGCTTGTAAACAACTAATTGACTATTTTATTATAAATTATTGATCATTACCCCATTGCAAAGTTCATATTATCCATGTAGTAGCGTAATTAATCGTGTTTACATATTGTGTTTATAAATAATAATACGTAATAATATTTATTTATTAAATTTTTTTTATATTTGTATAACAAAATAAATAAATTCGAATACATTTAGCGTTCTCCTTAAGGGCTTAACATAATATAAATATGGTAAAAGATTGTGGATTTGAAATTAATTAATACCATACCACATTCAAATTATTACCATATTACTGTTGATATATTTTTGTTGTTATCAATTAGTGATTGAACGTATTGGTTTTTAACTCGCTAAATATAAATCTATCACAAACAGATACAATTATATTTGGAAGAATCTATAGTCTCATTACCTGTATACGTGTATATATATATATATATATATATATATATTATAAACAACATATACGTGGACTATCTTCCTCGCCTGTTTTATTTTCAATTACCACGCTTATGATTATCACTAGATATACTATTTCCTAATCATCTGAAAGTAGCTGTTCAGCTAACTTGCTATATGATAGATATGCCTATCTATATTAAGTTGAAATCTCGTATAAAAAAATCCGATTTTTCCTACACCGTCGTTAATAACCTTTCTATTTTTTAGTAAACTATGGTTTACTGTAGTTCTATTTTTCGCTATTTTTATCTATTTGACATAATTAGATTTGAATATGTCAATAACTTCGTCGTAAGTATGCACTATAAACATTGGATAACTATTCATTCATATACATATATATATATATATATATATATATATATATATATATATATATATATATACGTATATGTAGGTATATATATATATATATTACTAATATAATACACTTAATTATACGTATATGTAGCTATATATATATATATATATTACTAATATAATACACTTAATTATATATATATATATATATATACACTTAACTTTTAACGTTGGTATAATATATACATATAGAAGTTAATGTGACTTTCATAAGAGCTCTTATTATAATAAAGACTATAGTCTAGATAACATTATACCGAAACATATTAAAGTAACTCACTGATGACCTAATTAATAGATGAATACATTATATATTTCTCTAATATATATAACTATTTTGTTATTATTCTTTTAAACGGAAAATATAATTATTTATTATCTACTTATAATATACACATATATTATAGTTGTGTGTTTGGTTTTATTTATTTATGACGCTGACAAATAATAAAATATAAAAAATATAATACTATAGTAGCGCTACTAATAAATTGATAAATGATTTTCCTAGTAATACTAATCATACTAATACTAATACTACTAATAAGTTATAACAAATTATAATAATACTAATAATACTAATAATAATACTACTTATAAGTTATAACAAATGATAATAATACTAATAATACTAATAATACTAATAATAATACTAATCATATTAATACTAATACTAATACTACTTATAAGTTATAACAAATGATAATAATACTAATAATACTAATAATACTAATAATAATACTACTTATAAGTTATAACAAATGATAATAATACTAATAATACTAATAATAATACTACTTATAAGTTATAACAAATGATATTAATACTAATAATACTAATAATACTAATAATAATACTAATCATATTAATACTAATACTAATACTACTTATAAGTTATAACAAATGATAATAATACTAATAATACTAATAATACTAATAATAATACTACTTATAAGTTATAACAAATGATAATAATACTAATAATACTAATAATAATACTACTTATAAGTTATAACAAATGATAATAATACTAATAATACTAATAATACTAATAATAATACTAATCATATTAATACTAATACTAATACTACTTATAAGTTATAACAAATGATAATAATACTAATAATACTAATAATACTAATAATAATACTACTTATAAGTTATAACAAATGATAATAATACTAATAATACTAATAATAATACTACTTATAAGTTATAACAAATGATAATAATACTAATAATACTAATAATACTAATAATAATACTAATCATATTAATACTAATACTAATACTACTTATAAGTTATAACAAATGATAATAATACTAATAATACTAATACTACTAATAATAATACTACTTATAAGTTATAACAAATGATAATAATACTAATAATACTAATAATACTAATAATAATACTAATCATATTAATACTACTACTAATAAGTTATAACAAATTATAATAATACTAATAATACTAATAATAATACTACTTATAAGTTATAACAAATGATAATAATACTAATAATACTAATAATACTAATAATAATACTAATCATATTAATACTAATACTAATACTACTTATAAGTTATAACAAATGATAATAATACTAATAATACTAATAATACTAATAATAATACTACTTATAAGTTATAACAAATGATAATAATACTAATAATACTAATAATACTAATAATAATACTAATCATATTAATACTAATACTAATACTACTTATAAGTTATAACAAATGATAATAATACTAATAATACTAATAATACTAATAATAATACTACTTATAAGTTATAACAAATGATAATAATACTAATAATACTAATAATAATACTACTTATAAGTTATAACAAATGATAATAATACTAATAATACTAATAATAATACTACTTATAAGTTATAACAAATGATAATAATACTAATAATACTAATAATACTAATAATAATACTAATCATATTAATACTACTACTAATAAGTTATAACAAATTATAATAATACTAATAATACTAATAATAATACTACTTATAAGTTATAACAAATGATAATAATACTAATAATACTAATAATACTAATAATAATACTAATCATATTAATACTACTACTAATAAGTTATAACAAATTATAATAATACTAATAATACTAATAATAATACTACTTATAAGTTATAACAAATGATAATAATACTAATAATACTAATAATAATACTACTTATAAGTTATAACAAATGATAATAATACTAATAATACTAATAATACTAATAATAATACTACTTATAAGTTATAACAAATGATAATAATACTAATAATACTAATAATAATACTACTTATAAGTTATAACAAATGATAATAATACTAATAATACTAATAATAATACTACTTATAAGTTATAACAAATGATAATAATACTAATAATACTAATAATACTAATAATAATACTAATCATATTAATACTACTACTAATAAGTTATAACAAATTATAATAATACTAATAATACTAATAATAATACTACTTATAAGTTATAACAAATGATAATAATACTAATAATACTAATAATACTAATAATAATACTACTTATAAGTTATAACAAATGATAATAATACTAATAATACTAATAATAATACTACTTATAAGTTATAACAAATGATAATAATACTAATAATACTAATAATAATACTACTTATAAGTTATAACAATTGATAATAATACTAATAATACTAATAATACTAATAATAATACTAATCATATTAATACTACTACTAATAAGTTATAACAAATTATAATAATACTAATAATACTAATAATAATACTACTTATAAGTTATAACAAATGATAATAATACTAATAATACTAATAATAATACTACTTATAAGTTATAACAAATGATAATAATACTAATAATACTAATAATACTAATAATAATACTAATCATATTAATACTACTACTAATAAGTTATAACAAATTATAATAATACTAATAATACTAATAATAATACTACTTATAAGTTATAACAAATGATAATAATACTAATAATACTAATAATAATACTACTTATAAGTTATAACAAATGATAATAATACTAATAATACTAATAATACTAATAATAATACTAATCATATTAATACTACTACTAATAAGTTATAACAAATTATAATAATACTAATACTAATAATAATACTACTTATAAGTTATAACAAATGATAATAATACTAATAATACTAATAATATTAATAATACTACTAATAATAATAATACTACTACTAATAAGTTATAACAAATTATAATAATACTAATAATACTAATAATAATACTACTTATAAGTTATAACAAATTATAATAATACTAATAATACTAATAATAATACTACTAATAAGTTATAACAAATTATAATAATACTAATAATACTAATAATAATACTACTTATAAGTTATAACAAATGATAATAATACTAATAATACTAATAATACTAATAATAATACTAATCATATTAATACTAATACTAATACTAATACTACTTATAAGTTATAACAAATGATAATAATACTAATAATACTAATAATACTAATAATAATACTACTTATAAGTTATAACAAATGATAATAATACTAATAATACTAATAATAATACTACTTATAAGTTATAACAAATGATAATAATACTAATAATACTAATAATACTAATAATAATACTAATCATATTAATACTACTACTAATAAGTTATAACAAATTATAATAATACTAATAATACTAATAATAATACTACTTATAAGTTATAACAAATGATAATAATACTAATAATACTAATAATAATACTACTTATAAGTTATAACAAATGATAATAATACTAATAATACTAATAATACTAATAATAATACTAATCATATTAATACTACTACTAATAAGTTATAACAAATTATAATAATACTAATAATACTAATAATAATACTACTTATAAGTTATAACAAATGATAATAATACTAATAATACTAATAATAATACTACTTATAAGTTATAACAAATGATAATAATACTAATAATACTAATAATAATACTACTTATAAGTTATAACAAATGATAATAATACTAATAATACTAATAATAATACTACTTATAAGTTATAACAAATGATAATAATACTAATAATACTAATAATACTAATAATAATACTAATCATATTAATACTACTACTAATAAGTTATAACAAATTATAATAATACTAATAATACTAATAATAATACTACTTATAAGTTATAACAAATGATAATAATACTAATAATACTAATAATAATACTACTTATAAGTTATAACAAATGATAATAATACTAATAATACTAATAATAATACTACTTATAAGTTATAACAAATGATAATAATACTAATAATACTAATAATAATACTACTTATAAGTTATAACAAATTATAATAATACTAATAATACTAATAATAATACTACTTATAAGTTATAACAAATGATAATAATACTAATAATACTAATAATAATACTACTTATAAGTTATAACAAATGATAATAATACTAATAATACTAATAATACTAATAATAATAATAATAATAATAATAATAATAATAATAATACTACTTATAAGTTATAACAAATGATAATATTACTAATAATACTAATAATAATACTACTAATACTACTAATAAGTTATAACAAATTATAATAATACTAATGA
>OZ025239.1:34938115-34950615 GCA_964019155.1 Osedax fenrisi
TACTACTACTACTACTACTACTACTACTACTACTACTACTACTACTACTACTACTACTACTACTACTACTACTACTACTACTACTACTACTACTACTACTACTACTACTACTACTACTACTACTACTACTACTACTACTACTACTACTACTACTACTACTACTACTACTACTACTACTACTACTACTACTACTACTACTACTACTACTACTACTACTACTACTACTACTACTACTACTACTACTACTACTACTACTACTACTACTACTACTACTACTACTACTACTACTACTACTACTACTACTACTACTACTACTACTACTACTACTACTACTACTACTACTACTACTACTACTACTACTACTACTACTACTACTACTACTACTACTACTACTACTACTACTACTACTACTACTACTACTACTACTACTACTACTACTACTACTACTACTACTACTACTACTACTACTACTACTACTACTACTACTACTACTACTACTACTACTACTACTACTACTACTACTACTACTACTACTACTACTACTACTACTACTACTACTACTACTACTACTACTACTACTACTACTACTACTACTACTACTACTACTACTACTACTACTACTACTACTACTACTACTACTACTACTACTACTACTACTACTACTACTACTACTACTACTACTACTACTACTACTACTACTACTACTACTACTACTACTACTACTACTACTACTACTACTACTACTACTACTACTACTACTACTACTACTACTACTACTACTACTACTACTACTACTACTACTACTACTACTACTACTACTACTACTACTACTACTACTACTACTACTACTACTACTACTACTACTACTACTACTACTACTACTACTACTACTACTACTACTACTACTACTACTACTACTACTACTACTACTACTACTACTACTACTACTACTACTACTACTACTACTACTACTACTACTACTACTACTACTACTACTACTACTACTACTACTACTACTACTACTACTACTACTACTACTACTACTACTACTACTACTACTACTACTACTACTACTACTACTACTACTACTACTACTACTACTACTACTACTACTACTACTACTACTACTACTACTACTACTACTACTACTACTACTACTACTACTACTACTACTACTACTACTACTACTACTACTACTACTACTACTACTACTACTACTACTACTACTACTACTACTACTACTACTACTACTACTACTACTACTACTACTACTACTACTACTACTACTACTACTACTACTACTACTACTACTACTACTACTACTACTACTACTACTACTACTACTACTACTACTACTACTACTACTACTACTACTACTACTACTACTACTACTACTACTACTACTACTACTACTACTACTACTACTACTACTACTACTACTACTACTACTACTACTACTACTACTACTACTACTACTACTACTACTACTACTACTACTACTACTACTACTACTACTACTACTACTACTACTACTACTACTACTACTACTACTACTACTACTACTACTACTACTACTACTACTACTACTACTACTACTACTACTACTACTACTACTACTACTACTACTACTACTACTACTACTACTACTACTACTACTACTACTACTACTACTACTACTACTACTACTACTACTACTACTACTACTACTACTACTACTACTACTACTACTACTACTACTACCACTTCCTGTTTATCATTTATTTGCAAAACAACAATTTAATTTAAAATTAACACATCTCGCGAAATCCAATACTCAGATAAGTTTCCCCCACATATATTACGATCATCACACCTATAAACACATAACACACAGTATCCACTTATTATTTATTTTTTTCATTCACTACCTTTTACATAAATTCAACTTTATATCATTCATATTTAAAATATTTGTCAAAATCACTGAAGCATTACATCTGTTGTTTACATTTTCTCTATTCTATTATTTCATTTTATAATATCTATATTCATAATACCATTGCATTACTATTACACTATACTTACACTATTCATATACATTCATATACATTATATACATTTACAATATTCATACACATTATATACATTTACAACATTCATACATACGTGTGTATGTATATATATATATATGTATACATGTGCATATATATGTATAATTATATACTCTCATATACATTTTGTTTATCTTTCAGTGTATATAATATAACTTTATACTTGTATTATTCAGTACATGCATATTAGTTCACACTTGGTAATTTACACATATTAAATTATCACATAGTTAATATAAATATAAATATATACTACTATACCAATATGGCTGATACAAACTGTGCACAATGTAATGAACCCACTGTTATAGAATATACTACATGCCTGTGTAACATCAAAATTCATTATGAATGTTTACACCCATACAAAAGCCTGCCAAAACCTTGGGTATCAAGCAACCCAGTTAAAAAGAATGTAACATCCCTAATAGAATCAAGTTCCTTTCAATTTCTATGCAATAACTGTTCTAATCTGAAAAAATCTCCCCCAACACCCAAATCACCCTTACCACCCAAATCACCCTTACCACCTATAGTTTCTCCATTAACTGACATTAATACAATTACAGAACTGATCACAAATATAAACTGCCGA
This sequence comes from Osedax fenrisi, assembly GCA_964019155.1. NCBI lineage: Eukaryota > Metazoa > Annelida > Polychaeta > Sabellida > Siboglinidae > Osedax > Osedax fenrisi. The sequence continues at coordinate 34,940,801 of OZ025239.1, forward strand.
CTAGATAAACAAGATAAAATACTTACCAATATCACTGAACTACTGAAAACATCTCACTTTAACTCACAGACCCGAACTCACTTTCCCGCTACTAATACAACCACATATCAAGCACACCATCACATCTCCCACTCACACCCTACTCAAACTAGAGCTTCCTCTTCCAGCTCCCGTCATCGAACACAACCCAACACTAATGCAAAAGCACCTCCCTTGCTGAAAAACGATCTTGTTTTATCAAACTCTATTGTAATTGAACACCTTACTCCCAGTCAAAGTACAAAAGTTTTCCTAAATGAATTTTTATCATATATTCATATATCCCCTGATACTATTCTATCCTATAAGATTGCCAAGTCGATTGCAATCATTATTTTTAAGTCAAATCAATGTTATCAGGCATTTACATCAAACCTATGCCACACCAGAAACAATCTACGTTACTCAAATCTTTATTTCCGTAATGAGCGCACCTCTTCTGAAATGATACGTGGTAGAATACTCTATCACGCCTACAAAGAACATCTAACTCCAGAAAATGTAAAATGTACATTTAACAACAAAACGAATATCTTTGAACTACGACCCAAACTAAAAAACTCAATAAAAATTGATTGGAACTCAAAAGCCATACACATATCCGAAATAAACTTCAACAAATGGACAATTTCATACGAATCTTATCTTAAGATTCCAAACCAACATCATACACCTTCATCACCACCAACATTACCACCAACACCACCACCACTCCATAACCCGCCTACTACATCCAATTATACACTAAACACCTCTACATGACTGTCCGACTATATAAGCCCGTATCACACTTCTGATGATCACAATAACATATCAACACATTGCCCTCCAATAAACTCATCCAACTCTACGACATATTCCACCTATAAACTTTTAAAAACTTCATCCCATAAATACCCATTAAAAGCTGCCAATACTTTTATCAATAGTACTAATACCACCACCACAACAAATATTCCTCACCTCAAATCCGCCACTCTTAATGTACACTCGATTAGAAACAAGGTCGATATTATCATTGAATTTTTCAAAGATCTGGACCTTGACATTCTATGCATCACTGAAACGTGGCTATCCACAAACGACACACCCATCATTGCATCACTAAATAATGATATACACCATTTTGTGCACCTCCCTCGTGCTGGCACCCACTATGGCGGTGGGATCGGTATTCTCTATAACAATAATATTAAAATGACCAACAATAAAGATCTAGAACAATTACACTCTGAAGCATTTTCATGTACATTCCATCCCATCAACTCACATCCATTCACTTTTATTACAATATATAGGCCCCCACATCATTCCATTCCTAAATTTATTGTAGAACTGAATAATCTATTAAATACCACAAACATGCATACAACAATTCTAGGTGACTTCAATATACCTATATCCAATAATTCACATTACTCCAAACTACTTAACAATACTATAGAATCCCACAACTGTATCCAACATGTCAACAAACCAACACACTCAACTGGAAACATCCTCGACTTAATAATAACCCACGACACGAACACCTCCATCACAGACATTACTGTTAACCGACTCATAACTGACCATCATATAGTCACTTTTTCAATACACTCTCCTAAACACAAACGACAACCTACAACCATACATTACAGACAAATCAAAAGCATAAACACCACTAACTTCATCGACGACCTTAACAAACTACTAAATATTTCCTCTGACCCCACTGACATCACAAATTTCGATATGCTCATTACAAAAACAATGGACAAACATGCACCCCTGATCACCAAAACAATCACTAAACGCAACAACACTAAATGGTTCAGCCCCCAACTTTCCACAACTAAACGCAAGCTGAGAGCTGCAGAAAAAATATGGAGAAGATCTAAAAGTAATGACGACCTGCTTCTTTTTAAACAGCAATCTACAATATATAGACATATGATCATAAGAGCTAAACAAAACTATTATATCGACACGATTAAGGCTGCTGGGAATAATACTAAAAAACTCTTCGAGATATCGTACTCTTTACTCGGCCGTGCTACAACTCGCATTCTCCCAGACATTCCATTACAATCAATGCCTATACATTTCGACACCTACTTCAATAACAAGATAACTAACATAATCAATTCCCTTCCATCTCTAACGCTACCACAGATAACAACCTCCATATATAAATTTAACACATTTAACACCCCAACTTTGACAACTATCGACTCGCTCCTACAGGCTGTCAAATCTACATGCAAACTTGATCCAATACCAACTCCATTACTGCATATACTATCTACCCGACTTACACCCCACTATAAAACTATAATCGATAGATCCCTTACATCAGGTATCGTTCCTACTTCAATGAAACTGGCACTCGTCACTCCTATCATAAAAAACCCATCACTAGAAAAATCCACTCTTTCCAATTACCGCCCGATATCTAACCTGTCATATATATCTAAAACACTAGAAAGAGTAGTCTGCTCTCAACTCAATACTTACCTATACGCTAACAATATACTTAATAAATATCAGAGTGCCTATACGATTTATAAAAGCACAGAAACAGCACTAACACACATACTTGACAAAATACGACTCTTCCCTACTCAACATCCCTCAATCATAGTTCTTCTCGACTTATCTGCTGCTTTCGATACAATTGATCATACTATACTGTTACATCGCCTCGAAAGCATTGGACTAAGTGGAGTAGTTCTTGCCTGGTTCACCTCTTACCTCAGTGACCGAACATACTCAATATACATAGAAAAACATAAAACCAAACCCCGCACACTATCACATGGAGTTCCACAAGGATCCGTCCTAGGCCCCATCCTATTTAATATATACATATCTCCCCTATTGGATATATTTGATAACTACCCTGATATTCACTTCCACACCTATGCTGACGACTTACAAATTTACTGCAACTTACCAAACCCATCAACAAACATAGCTACACTAAACAACTGTCTAGAAGATATTCGACGCTGGCTCTCAACCAACTCACTATCACTAAACACCCATAAAACACAAGCAATACTAATCAATACCACAAAAACCATACCAATCGTCCCACTCATTCAGATAAACAACCACGACATAAAATACTCCCCCTGCGTAAAAAATCTCGGAATCACAATTGACCAAACATTGAATTTCACCCAATATACAATTGATTTATCCAAATCTATTAACCGAACACTACACACAATCAGACTAATAAGACCATCTATAACCACAGAACTATCAAAATTACTAGCAACATCCCTCATACTTCCACGACTTGACTACTGTAACTCTATACTCCATAGACTCCCCAAAAACTCACTAATACCACTCAACCGATTACTGAATTCCACTGCACGAACTGTCTACAGAATCCCCAAATACTCCAGGACTCACATAACTCCATACCTAAAATCTCTTCACTGGCTTCCCATCACACAACGTATCCAATACAAAACCTTACTTATATCCCACCAAGTCATTCATCACAATCACCCCGACTACCTAACTGACATACTAATAGAAAATAACACATCTAGAATACAACGTAAAATCAATAAATACAAATTACTTATACATAATCCAAAATACATATCACGCAAACAAGAAACAGCATTCTCAATATCTGCCCCAAAATTATGGAATAACCTCCCTTACAATATAAGAGAAATCACCTCAACCCCACTCTTTAAACGTAAATTAAAAACACACCTGTTCGAAATTGCATATAAATAACCCACGAAAACACGGCCGAAAACTCACACGATGTTGATGGCAGTGTATAAACCATTAGGTTACAAGGTTACAAGGTTACTACTACTACTACTACTACTACTACTACTACTACTACTACTACTACTACTACTACTACTACTACTACTACTACTACTACTACTACTACTACTACTACTACTACTACTACTACTACTACTACTACTACTACTACTACTACTACTACTACTACTACTACTACTACTACTACTACTACTACTACTACTACTACTACTACTACTACTACTACTACTACTACTACTACTACTACTACTACTACTACTACTACTACTACTACTACTACTACTACTACTACTACTACTACTACTACTACTACTACTACTACTACTACTACTACTACTACTACTACTACTACTACTACTACTACTACTACTACTACTACTACTACTACTACTACTACTACTACTACTACTACTACTACTACTACTACTACTACTACTACTACTACTACTACTACTACTACTACTACTACTACTACTACTACTACTACTACTACTACTACTACTACTACTACTACTACTACTACTACTACTACTACTACTACTACTACTACTACTACTACTACTACTACTACTACTACTACTACTACTACTACTACTACTACTACTACTACTACTACTACTACTACTACTACTACTACTACTACTACTACTACTACTACTACTACTACTACTACTACTACTACTACTACTACTACTACTACTACTACTACTACTACTACTACTACTACTACTACTACTACTACTACTACTACTACTACTACTACTACTACTACTACTACTACTACTACTACTACTACTACTACTACTACTACTACTACTACTACTACTACTACTACTACTACTACTACTACTACTACTACTACTACTACTACTACTACTACTACTACTACTACTACTACTACTACTACTACTACTACTACTACTACTACTACTACTACTACTACTACTACTACTACTACTACTACTACTACTACTACTACTACTACTACTACTACTACTACTACTACTACTACTACTACTACTACTACTACTACTACTACTACTACTACTACTACTACTACTACTACTACTACTACTACTACTACTACTACTACTACTACTACTACTACTACTACTACTACTACTACTACTACTACTACTACTACTACTACTACTACTACTACTACTACTACTACTACTACTACTACTACTACTACTACTACTACTACTACTACTACTACTACTACTACTACTACTACTACTACTACTACTACTACTACTACTACTACTACTACTACTACTACTACTACTACTACTACTACTACTACTACTACTACTACTACTACTACTACTACTACTACTACTACTACTACTACTACTACTACTACTACTACTACTACTACTACTACTACTACTACTACTACTATACTACTACTACTACTACTACTACTACTACTACTACTACTACTACTACTACTACTACTACTACTACTACTACTACTACTACTACTACTACTACTACTACTACTACTACTACTACTACTACTACTACTACTACTACTACTACTACTACTACTACTACTACTACTACTACTACTACTACTACTACTACTACTACTACTACTACTACTACTACTACTACTACTACTACTACTACTACTACTACTACTACTACTACTACTACTACTACTACTACTACTACTACTACTACTACTACTACTACTACTACTACTACTACTACTACTACTACTACTACTACTACTACTACTACTACTACTACTACTACTACTACTACTACTACTACTACTACTACTACTACTACTACTACTACTACTACTACTACTACTACTACTACTACTACTACTACTACTACTACTACTACTACTACTAGGTGCACCTATAATAATTATAATAATACATTTGAGCTACGTCAAACTAAGAACTCAAAAATAGATTGGTCCTGTAATCCCATAAATATTACAGAATATGATTTCAAAACATGGAAGACTTCTTATGAAGTATATATACAGACCAAACATAATACAAATAAAATTGACTTAGTCAATGACCAACACACACAATGACATATAACCACCCATGACAACCACATCAGATCAATATCCTCGACCTTCACCATTCCTACCAGTATCATTCACCAATCTCATTCATCCTCACTACACATCATAAACCAACCCTGTCCCTTACCTACCATCTCCAATATAAATATGTCCTCTGCACCATATAAAATTCCACACTTATCCAATATTAAGGCCGCAACACTTAATGTTTGCTCTATCAGAAATAAAGCTGATCTTATAATCGAATTATTTACTGATCTTAACTTAGATATTATGTGTATTACAGAAACATGGCTTAATCTTAATGATACCCCCATAATTGCCACATTAAACACAAATACATTAAGCTTCGTTCACCTTCCAAGACCTAGTTCCCACTTTGGTGGAGGATTAGGTGTATTATATAACAAGTGTATTAAGCTAATAAGCTATAAAGACCTTTCTCTTGAACATTCCGAGGCTTTTTCATGCACATTTCATCCCAATAACTCACTTCCACTTACAATAATAACCATCTACCGACCACCGCATCAATCTATTCCTCATTTTATTGAAGAACTCGATACTCTACTTTACGCATTAACTCCTAAAACAATTCTAACCGGTGATTTTAATATTCCTATCACCTCTACTTCACATAATTCTCGACATCTCTACGATATACTTGAATCACACAATTTGTCCCAAAAAGTCACTACCCCTACACATACAGCAAACAATATTCTTGATCTTGTTATATCAAATAAATCATCTGATATAATTTCCAACACTGTAACTCATAACCTTATAACTGACCACTACATTGTCCTTTTTAATATCCATGTCCCTAAGCCAACCCGCCTATCAAAAACTATTAAAATTAGAAATATTGCTAAAATTGATATTTCAAAATTTATGGAAGACTTTATTAATAATATTTACATTTGTGGTAACAACAAAACTTTATCCCATTTTGACTATATTCTTTCCTCTACTCTTGATGTTCATGCACCTATTAAACAAAAGTCGATTATAGTACGTGATAACTCAAAATGGTTTAATAATAATCTTGTCACCGAAAAACGAAAACTACGAAAAGCCGAAAAATGCTGGCGTAGATCTAAATCTACTACCGACTTTGACATATTTTTACTATGCAGACAGCAATATCGTAGTTTACTCAAAACAACGAAAGAAAATTATTATACTGATCTACTTACTAACGCAGGAAAAGACTATAAGAAAATATTTAAAATATCCAATACACTACTAGGGCGCCTTAATCGACGTATTCTTCCAGATACTTCTATATTAGATAATATTAATAACTTTGATATATTCTTTACCGCTAAAGTAAATGACATTATTACATCTCTTCCCTCCCCTTTATCATATGTACCAACCATCCCTCCATATTCTCTTTCATTACTGAACCTTCCATCTACTTCGCTGGTTGAGAAGCTTCTCCTGTCTGTGAAATCAACATGTTCCCTTGACCCCATTCCTGTCACCCTCTTACATAAGCTGATACCTTATATTGTTATGTACTATATGGAAATAATCGAAGAATCAATTATATCTGGCTCAGTACCTTCGTGTATGAAGTTAGCTAATGTTACTCCTACTATTAAAAAACCTGACTTGGATAAATCACTGCTCGCGAGCTACCGGCCGATATCACATCTCTCGTATATTTCTAAAGTACTTGAAAGAGTTGTAGCTTAATGACTATATACTCAGTAACAAAATCCTCAATAAATTTCAGAGTGCTTATACTAAAAAGAAAAATACCGAAACAGCTCTTGTCTATATTATTAATTCCCTTCAGCGTGCATCCTTTAATAAACATAGCTCTGTGATCATACTATTAGATCTTTCAGCAGCATTCGATACCTTAGATCATAGCACTTTAATGTTAAGACTTCAGTCTATAGGTATAAATGGAACCGCTCTTGAATGGTTCAAATCATATCTTCAAAATAGATATTTTTCTATTCAGATTGATTCTCTGACATCCACACCTCGGTCAATCCATCATGGTGTACCGCAGGGATCTGTTCTCGGACCAATACTCTTCAATATATACATGATCCCAATATTTGATATTTTTAATAAATATCCAAATATTGGCTACCATTCCTATGCAGATGACCTACAAGTATATATGATTTTAAAAGACCCTACTAAAGATATACCTATACTCAACAACTGCCTTGAGGATATACGAACATGGCTAAACTCAAACTCTCTCTCACTGAATAGCTCAAAAACCATTGCACTCCATATTTCTTTATCAAATAAGTCCACTATTCCAAATATATATATTGGTAATGATTGTATACCTTACTCCAGATCAGCCCGTAATCTAGGAATTATATTAGACACCACATTATCATTTACACATCAGATCTCCAATATAATTAAATCAGTAAATTTTATATTATACACTATAAAAATTATTAGACTTTCAATATCCACTGAAATTGCTAAACTACTTATAACATCTCTTATTCTACCTAAATTAGATTACTGTAATTCGATTATTAATGGTATACCGGATTATTTACTACATAAACTACAACTTTTGCAAAATTCAGCAGTCAGACTCATATACAATATAAATAAATTCTCTAGAACACACATATCACCTTACATGAAAATATTACACTGGCTCCCAATTAAATACAGAATAATATATAAAATATGTATGCTAACCCATCATGCCACTCATCACAGCCAACCTGACTACTTACATACTCTACTTACTCCCTATACATCATCACGCCCAATACGACTTTGCCTCAAGTATACTCTAGTCATACCAGATTTGCGTAATGTATCCATAAAACAAAAGAGAGCCTTCTCAATATCTGCACCTATAGCCTGGAATAGACTTCCTTATAACATTCGTTCTATTCAATCAACCATGTTATTCAAAAATAAGCTTAAGACATATCTTTTCTCTTTGGCTTATCCTAATAACAACTAGTCAACATTTAATGCACGGCCGAAAATTTCTGATGAAGTTGATGGCAGTGCCTAAAACATTAGGTTACAGGTTACTACTACTACTACTACTACTACTACTACTACTACTACTACTACTACTACTACTACTACTACTACTACTACTACTACTACTACTACTACTACTACTACTACTACTACTACTACTACTACTACTACTACTACTACTACTACTATTACTACTACTACTACTACTACTACTACTACTATTACTACTACTACTACTACTACTACTACTACTACTACTACTACTACTACTACTACTACTACTACTACTACTACTACTACTACTACTACTACTACTACTACTACTACTACTACTACTACTACTACTACTACTACTACTACTACTACTACTACTACTACTACTACTACTACTACTACTACTACTACTACTACTACTACTACTACTACTACTACTACTACTACTACTACTACTACTACTACTACTACTACTACTACTACTACTACTACTACTACTACTACTACTACTACTACTACTACTACTACTACTACTACTACTACTACTACTACTACTACTACTACTACTACTACTACTACTACTACTACTACTACTACTACTACTACTACTACTACTACTACTACTACTACTACTACTACTACTACTACTACTACTACTACTACTACTACTACTACTACTACTACTACTACTACTACTACTACTACTACTACTACTACTACTACTACTACTACTACTACTACTACTACTACTACTACTACTACTACTACTACTACTACTACTACTACTACTACTACTACTACTACTACTACTACTACTACTACTACTACTACTACTACTACTACTACTACTACTACTACTACTACTACTACTACTACTACTACTACTACTACTACTACTACTACTACTACTACTACTACTACTACTACT
>OZ025239.1:34953115-34985615 GCA_964019155.1 Osedax fenrisi
GCATGGGTATCTAGCAACCCTGTAATCAAGCATGTTACATCAATACTTGAGTCACCATCTTTCTTATTTAGATGTAATACATGCATTGGTAACTCTATTCAACCAAGTTGCCCTCTACCTTTAAATACATTTAAAGGTGAAATAAACAATATCGAATCCTCCACAAAGGATATCCTTATCCGTCTTGATAAACAAGATAAGATATTAAATAATATATGTAAACTAGTAAATAATACCAGTACGATATATAAACACATAATACCACCTACATTCACCCCTACAATACCCTATAACCCCCCAAAACAACACTTTCCACCACCTACTCATCCTTTAAATATATCATACTCTTCAGCTGTACGACAAAGCCCATACATGCCCATAAACAAAGTTAATACTACTATACCTGTAATTAATACTACTCCATCTAATTCTCTTGTTATTGAACATCTGAATGAAGATGAAAGAAATATTAACTTCGTATATAAAATACTTTCATATTTAAATATGTCTAAAAACTCTCTGACCTCATACAAATTTATAAACTCAATATGTGTAATATACTTCAACTCACCTAACTCTCTATACACATTTCATTCCAATGTGAACCATATTAAAAAAGACCCCCGATTCTCCCATCTTTATATACGAGAACAACGCTCAGGCAATGAAATATTCAGAGGTAGAGTTATATATCATGCCATGAAAGAAAGTTTAACACCAACTGGCACTAGGTGCACCTATAATAATTATAATAATACATTTGAACTACGTCAAACTAAGAACTCAAAAATAGATTGGTCCTGTAATCCCATAAATATTACAGAATATGATTTCAAAACATGGAAGACTTCTTATGAAGTATATATACAGACCAAACATAATACAAATAAAATTGACTTAGTCAATGACCAACACACACAATGACATATAACCACCCATGACAACCACATCAGATCAATATCCTCGACCTTCACCATTCCTACCAGTATCATTCACCAATCTCATTCATCCTCACTACACATCATAAACCAACCCTGTCCCTTACCTACCATCTCCAATATAAATATGTCCTCTGCACCATATAAAATTCCACACTTATCCAATATTAAGGCTGCAACACTTAATGTTTGCTCTATCAGAAATAAAGCTGATCTTATAATCGAATTATTTACTGATCTTAACTTAGATATTATGTGTATTACAGAAACATGGCTTAATCTTAATGATACCCCCATAATTGCCACATTAAACACAAATACATTAAGCTTCGTTCACCTTCCAAGACCTAGTTCCCACTTTGGTGGAGGATTAGGTGTATTATATAACAAGTGTATTAAGCTAATAAGCTATAAAGACCTTTCTCTTGAACATTCCGAGGCTTTTTCATGCACATTTCATCCCAATAACTCACTTCCACTTACAATAATAACCATCTACCGACCACCGCATCAATCTATTCCTCATTTTATTGAAGAACTCGATACTCTACTTTACGCATTAACTCCTAAAACAATTCTAACCGGTGATTTTAATATTCCTATCACCTCTACTTCACATAATTCTCGACATCTCTACGATATACTTGAATCACACAATTTGTCCCAAAAAGTCACTAACCCTACACATACAGCAAACAATATTCTTGATCTTGTTATATCAAATAAATCATCTGATATAATTTCCAACACTGTAACTCATAACCTTATAACTGACCACTACATTGTCCTTTTTAATATCCATGTCCCTAAGCCAACCCGCCTATCAAAAACTATTAAAATTAGAAATATTGCTAAAATTGATATTTCAAAATTTATGGAAGACTTTATTAATAATATTTACATTTGTGGTAACAACAAAACTTTATCCCATTTTGACTATATTCTTTCCTCTACTCTTGATGTTCATGCACCTATTAAACAAAAGTCGATTATAGTACGTGATAACTCAAAATGGTTTAATAATAATCTTGTCACCGAAAAACGAAAACTACGAAAAGCCGAAAAATGCTGGCGTAGATCTAAATCTACTACCGACTTTGACATATTTTTACTATGCAGACAGCAATATCGTAGTTTACTCAAAACAACGAAAGAAAATTATTATACTGATCTACTTACTAACGCAGGAAAAGACTATAAGAAAATATTTAAAATATCCAATACACTACTAGGGCGCCTTAATCGACGTATTCTTCCAGATACTTCTATATTAGATAATATTAATAACTTTGATATATTCTTTACCGCTAAAGTAAATGACATTATTACATATCTTCCCTCCCCTCTATCATATGTACCAACCATCCCTCCATATTCTCTTTCATTACTGAACCTTCCATCTACTTCGCTGGTTGAGAAGCTTCTCCTGTCTGTGAAATCAACATGTTCCCTTGACCCCATTCCTGTCACCCTCTTACATAAGCTGATACCTTATATTGTTATGTACTATAAGGAAATAATCGAAGAATCAATTATATCTGGCTCAGTACCTTCGTGTATGAAGTTAGCTAATGTTATTCCTACTATTAAAAAACCTGACTTGGATAAATCACTGCTCGCGAGCTACCGGCCGATATCACATCTCTCGTATATTTCTAAAGTACTTGAAAGAGTTGTAGCTATTCAACTTAATGACTATATACTCAGTAACAAAATCCTCAATAAATTTCAGAGTGCTTATACTAAAAAGAAAAATACCGAAACAGCTCTTGTCTATATTATTAATTCCCTTCAGCGTGCATCCTTTAATAAACATAGCTCTGTGATCATACTATTAGATCTTTCAGCAGCATTCGATACCTTAGATCATAGCACTTTAATGTTAAGACTTCAGTCTATAGGTATAAATGGAACCGCTCTTGAATGGTTCAAATCATATCTTCAAAATAGATATTTTTCTATTCAGATTGATTCTCTGACATCCACACCTCGGTCAATCCATCATGGTGTACCGCAGGGATCTGTTCTCGGACCAATACTCTTCAATATATACATGATCCCAATATTTGATATTTTTAATAAATATCCAAATATTGGCTACCATTCCTATGCAGATGACCTACAAGTATATATGATTTTAAAAGACCCTACTAAAGATATACCTATACTCAAAAACTGCCTTGAGGATATACGAACATGGCTAAACTCAAACTCTCTCTCACTGAATAGCTCAAAAACCATTGCACTCCATATTTCTTTATCAAATAAGTCCACTATTCCAAATATATATATTGGTAATGATTGTATACCTTACTCCAGATCAGCCCGTAATCTAGGAATTATATTAGACACCACATTATCATTTACACATCAGATCTCCAATATAATTAAATCAGTAAATTTTATATTATACACTATAAAAATTATTAGACCTTCAATATCCACTGAAATTGCTAAACTACTTATAACATCTCTTATTCTACCTAAATTAGATTACTGTAATTCGATTATTAATGGTATACCGGATTATTTACTACATAAACTACAACTTTTGCAAAATTCAGCAGTCAGACTCATATACAATATAAATAAATTCTCTAGAACACACATATCACCTTACATGAAAATATTACACTGGCTCCCAATTAAATACAGAATAATATATAAAATATGTATGCTAACCCATCATGCCACTCATCACAGCCAACCTGACTACTTACATACTCTACTTACTCCCTATACATCATCACGCCCAATACGACTTTGCCTCAAGTATACTCTAGTCATACCAGATTTGCGTAATGTATCCATAAAACAAAAGAGAGCCTTCTCAATATCTGCACCTATAGCCTGGAATAGACTTCCTTATAACATTCGTTCTATTCAATCAACCATGTTATTCAAAAATAAGCTTAAGACATATCTTTTCTCTTTGGCTTATCCTAATAACAACTAGTCAACATTTAATGCACGGCCGAAAATTTCTGATGAAGTTGATGGCAGTGCCTAAAACATTAGGTTACAGGTTACAGGTTACTACTACTACTACTACTACTACTACTACTACTACTACTACTACTACTACTACTACTACTACTACTACTACTACTACTACTACTACTACTACTACTACTACTACTACTACTACTACTACTACTACTACTACTACTACTACTACTACTACTACTACTACTACTACTACTACTACTACTACTACTACTACTACTACTACTACTACTACTACTACTACTACTACTACTACTACTACTACTACTACTACTACTACTACTACTACTACTACTACTACTACTACTACTACTACTACTACTACTACTACTACTACTACTACTACTACTACTACTACTACTACTACTACTACTACTACTACTACTACTACTACTACTACTACTACTACTACTACTACTACTACTACTACTACTACTACTACTACTACTACTACTACTACTACTACTACTACTACTACTACTACTACTACTACTACTACTACTACTACTACTACTACTACTACTACTACTACTACTACTACTACTACTACTACTACTACTACTACTACTACTACTACTACTACTACTACTACTACTACTACTACTACTACTACTACTACTACTACTACTACTACTACTACTACTACTACTACTACTACTACTACTACTACTACTACTACTACTACTACTACTACTACTACTACTACTACTACTACTACTACTACTACTACTACTACTACTACTACTACTACTACTACTACTACTACTACTACTACTACTACTACTACTACTACTACTACTACTACTACTACTACTACTACTACTACTACTACTACTACTACTACTACTACTACTACTACTACTACTACTACTACTACTACTACTACTACTACTACTACTACTACTACTACTACTACTACTACTACTACTACTACTACTACTACTACTACTACTACTACTACTACTACTACTACTACTACTACTACTACTACTACTACTACTACTACTACTACTACTACTACTACTACTACTACTACTACTACTACTACTACTACTACTACTACTACTACTACTACTACTACTACTACTACTACTACTACTACTACTACTACTACTACTACTACTACTACTACTACTACTACTACTACTACTACTACTACTACTACTACTACTACTACTACTACTACTACTACTACTACTACTACTACTACTACTACTACTACTACTACTACTACTACTACTACTACTACTACTACTACTACTACTACTACTACTACTACTACTACTACTACTACTACTACTACTACTACTACTACTACTACTACTACTACTACTACTACTACTACTACTACTACTACTACTACTACTACTACTACTACTACTACTACTACTACTACTACTACTACTACTACTACTACTACTACTACTACTACTACTACTACTACTACTACTACTACTACTACTACTACTACTACTACTACTACTACTACTACTACTACTACTACTACTACTACTACTACTACTACTACTACTACTACTACTACTACTACTACTACTACTACTACTACTACTACTACTACTACTACTACTACTACTACTACTACTACTACTACTACTACTACTACTACTACTACTACTACTACTACTACTACTACTACTACTACTACTACTACTACTACTACTACTACTACTACTACTACTACTACTACTACTACTACTACTACTACTACTACTACTACTACTACTACTACTACTACTACTACTACTACTACTACTACTACTACTACTACTACTACTACTACTACTACTACTACTACTACTACTACTACTACTACTACTACTACTACTACTACTACTACTACTACTACTACTACTACTACTACTACTACTACTACTACTACTACTACTACTACTACTACTACTACTACTACTACTACTACTACTACTACTACTACTACTACTACTACTACTACTACTACTACTACTACTACTACTACTACTACTACTACTACTACTACTACTACTACTACTACTACTACTACTACTACTACTACTACTACTACTACTACTACTACTACTACTACTACTACTACTACTACTACTAATAATAATAATAATAATAATAATAATAATAATAATAATAATAATAATAATAATAATAATAATAATAATAATAATAATAATAATAATAATAATAATAATAATAATAATAATAATAATAATAATAATAATAATAATAATAATAATAATAATAATAATAATAATAATAATAATAATAATAATAATAATAATAATAATAATAATAATAATAATAATAATAATAATAATAATAATAATAATAATAATAATAATAATAATAATAATAATAATAATAATAATAATAATAATAATAATAATAATAATAATAATAATAATAATAATAATAATAATAATAATAATAATAATAATAATAATAATAATAATAATAATAATAATAATAATAATAATAATAATAATAATAATAATAATAATAATAATAATAATAATAATAATAATAATAATAATAATAATAATAATAATAATAATAATAATAATAATAATAATAATAATAATAATAATAATAATAATAATAATAATAATAATAATAATAATAATAATAATAATAATAATAATAATAATAATAATAATAATAATAATAATAATAATAATAATAATAATAATAATAATAATAATAATAATAATAATAATAATAATAATAATAAGTTATAACAAATGATAATAATACTAATAATACTAATAATACTAATAATAATACTAATAATATTAATACTAATAATAATACTACTTATAAGTTATAACAAATGATAATAATACTAATAATACTAATAATAATACTACTTATAAGTTATAACAAATGATAATAATACTAATAATACTAATAATAATACTACTTATAAGTTATAACAAATGATAATAATACTAATAATACTAATAATACTAATAATAATACTAATCATATTAATACTATAGTAGTATACTACTAATAAGTTATAACAAATTATAATAATACTAATAATACTAATAATAATACTACTTATAAGTTATAACAAATGATAATAATACTAATAATACTAATAATAATACTACTTATAAGTTATAACAAATGATAATAATACTAATAATACTAATAATAATACTACTAATAAGTTATAATAAATAAATCTAATATTACTAATACTACCACTAATAATAATACGTGTTATAAGTGCTAATAAGTGTGTTACGGCATGGCATAGTAACCTGGTGATGTGATACACCCTGAGCACGACTAGACATACCAACGTCACTCCGCATATCGTCGTGCCTATGAATACACTGTTACTGTTCATAGACTCTGCGAGGTAGGGTAGGGTAGGGTAGGGCTGATGTTAGCGGCGGGAGTGTTTAGTGTACAGCGTACACAGCTATATAGCGTCATAGTTATATGTATACTTATAAAGATACGCATATATACACACACACATATATATATATATATATATATATATATATATATATATATATATATATATATATATATGTCTATGTGTTATTATATATGAATGTATGTATGACGTGCACCTACAAGATGGACACACCTATGATAAGTATCAATAACACCAAGAATTATCATCACATACACACACACATATATATATATATATATATATATATATATATATATATATATATATATATATGATAACGAGAGGACAGTAATAACAGGAATCACTAATACATGTGTAGCAATGAACCTGATTTAACGATGTCATTTGGCTTGATGTCGGCTGTTTAAAGAATAGTTATTAATAGAATAACAACAACAAGTAATATAATACTATATATATAATGTAACTAACGCTACGCAACTCGTTATCACATTCATCATCATCATCATTCGACATTGTTATACACTGTTATATAACTATTATATATGTACGTTGTTTAAATAAACTGTCAATCAATCAATAAAGTAAACATAAATAATCATCATCATCATCATCATCACCCCCAACAACACGATCACCACATGGCTCCGCCCCCCAACTAACATTTACAGCGTTCATTACTGTAGTACTTGGCGTATTTACCGGAGTTCATACCCCTAGCGCAGGGTATCACGTTACTGAGGTAGCATTCTATAGTTATTGACGACAGTAGCTCCGCCCCCTTCTCGGACCCGCCCTCTCCCTGATTGATGGCTAGCTCCGTCTTCCAGCTGAGGTGGACGTCAACCGTACGGTTACGCACCAGAAGACATCGGTCCATCCGTAAACACCCCCGGGTACAGTTCATAACCCTGTCCGCTAGGTGAACGAGAGCGCACGTGCAGCGCAGTTTCGTGTTCTCGAGGAACAGGGTGTCCAGCAGTGCCGTGTTCTTTAGCAAGTCTAAGTAATACGTGATACGTATATATAAGTATATATATATATATATATATATATATATATATATATATATATATATATATATACACATATATGTATATGTTGTTATATATTATTGCTTGTGTTAGATAAATGAAATTTTTTTGACATTATTGCATATAATTGTATATAGGTATATTCAGTATATACTATATTATTTAATATCGGCTTCTTTCATAAGTTGATTAATAAAATAAAAGTAACTATCTGGTATTATTTACGAATTTAACTATTATATATAATTAATTAGACTAAAGTACTACACTAACACATGTGAAAGAATACATGTTGTTTTATAATCGTGTACTTTGCCCTATATCGTACATGTTATGCGTGCAGGTGTAACCTTAGGCCTAAACTATAAACTATAACCTACTAAACTATAACCTACTAAACTATAACCTACTTGCTTCTCACGCGATAGTTCCCACATCTAGCGGTATGCACGTAGCTGGTATTCAACTATGAGGTAGAGTCTATAGACATAGGTGTACCTAGGTTCCATATTTCATATGATTATACCCCATTTGCCGTGAATGTAATGCTGATATATCATACTATAGTATAATAATAATAATAATAATAATAATAATAATAATAATAATAATACTAATAATACTAATATTTATTAGAAGAATTTTAATAATACTTTTTTTTCCTGTAAATTATAATAATAATTATATGTTTTCTTCTAAAGGGCTTCAAAATAATATGCCTATTTTGCGTCGTTGTTGCCCATTAAATATGCACCTGTAACTCGTACAGTAGGTACAAGTAGTGTACAAGTAGTGTACAAGTAGTGTAATGCAAAGCTGTACGTCGGCTTCTTTTGAGTGACACATACAACGTGTTACCCGCACCCGACACCCGCACCCCTTGGAACTGCGCACCCCTTTGATCTGATATACGATCATCTACATGTTATTAACATATCATAGTGGTATATACATTATCTGTTTATCATACTCGACTATAGAGTATACCATACTATATATATATACATATTGTACTATACTATACTATACTATAATATACTAATAGTATATTATACTATTGTTATATTATTACCCACATCAGTATACTCTTACCATAAACGAATTCTGCACATTAACCCACTTATGTATGCTGTACAGCCTGTGAATACACCACACTACTACTGCTGCTTACGATATATACAGTACGCCGCAGTAGTTATTACACGATACAATACGATACATTGACATGAGACATTGTGATTATTATTGTTTATAATTTTTAGAAATAAATACACCCGCATTATGTCATTGCATCGGTATGTCCTTTATTATAATGATATAATGTAGTTGTTTATAGTAAAATGATAAACTGAAGTAAATAATTCTAATAAAAGTATACAACTATATATTATACACATATATAATTTATATACATATAGTATATACATATATTATATTATATAGTATATGAGTATATTTCCTAGTGGTTAAGTATGTATTATAAAATACTAAACATCATTTAGCTTGTAAAACTACTTAAAAATCATGCACCACATGTATCATTATTATGTGAAAGGGGTATACATGATACATGTTATAAACGGTTCTAAATATTAATTACTAATTATTAATTATATATGTTAATATAACTTTATAGTTATATTACAGAAATTTGTCACCACATTGGCTAGATAAATATAGTGAATTTACAACGTATTCATACGCTCACTTACTTTAAACATATATACATATATATATATATATATATATATATATATATATATATATACATATACATATATATATATATATATATATATATATATATATATAAATAATGTATAATAATAAATAATAACCAGTAGGAAATATGATCATGGGAATATTACGAAGAGAAAGAGTTTGCAGTACAACGGCTCCAACGAACACAGTTTTCCTGATCCTCATGATGGGGTTGTGGTCAAGATAGAGTTGCGTTACGGCAGTGTTGAACAGCAGTTTTTCCGGTAAGATCACTAACTCGTTGCCGGTCAAGTTAAGGTAGGTTAGCTCTGCTAACGACTTGAAGATTCCGGGCTGTAAGGTATTCAATAGGTTCAAGCTCAAGTCGAGAGTGGTTAAGTTTACGAGAAGATCGAAAAATTTGGTGGGTACGCGATTTAGGCGAGTTTTGCGTATTCTCAGTTCGATGAGGCCTGTTTGATCGGGTCCCAGGCTGTCGGCTGATATCTCCGTGATGTTGCCGTTATCTATCACTAGTGACATCACCTTTAGTTCTCCTAAATAGCCTGCACTGATATTTGAATTCACGTTATCTATGAATATCTATTAATAGAATAGCATTAGTATATGAAAATGTATTACTACTACTACTACTACTACTACTACTACTACTAATACTACTACTACTACTACTACTACTACTACTACTACTACTACTACTACTACTACTACTACTACTACTACTACTACTACTACTACTACTACTACTACTACTACTACTACTACTACTACTACTACTACTACTACTACTACTACTACTACTACTACTACTACTACTACTACTACTACTACTACTACTACTACTACTACTACTACTACTACTACTACTACTACTACTACTACTACTACTACTACTACTACTACTACTACTACTACTACTACTACTACTACTACTACTACTACTACTACTACTACTACTACTACTACTACTACTACTACTACTACTACTACTACTACTACTACTACTACTACTACTACTACTACTACTACTACTACTACTACTACTACTACTACTACTACTACTACTACTACTACTACTACTACTACTACTACTACTACTACTACTACTACTACTACTACTACTACTACTACTACTACTACTACTACTACTACTACTACTACTACTACTACTACTACTACTACTACTACTACTACTACTACTACTACTACTACTACTACTACTACTACTACTACTACTACTACTACTACTACTACTACTACTACTACTACTACTACTACTACTACTACTACTACTACTACTACTACTACTACTACTACTACTACTACTACTACTACTACTACTACTACTACTACTACTACTACTACTACTACTACTACTACTACTACTACTACTACTACTACTACTACTACTACTACTACTACTACTACTACTACTACTACTACTACTACTACTACTACTACTACTACTACTACTACTACTACTACTACTACTACTACTACTACTACTACTACTACTACTACTACTACTACTACTACTACTACTACTACTACTACTACTACTACTACTACTACTACTACTACTACTACTACTACTACTACTACTACTACTACTACTACTACTACTACTACTACTACTACTACTACTACTACTACTACTACTACTACTACTACTACTACTACTACTACTACTACTACTACTACTACTACTACTACTACTACTACTACTACTACTACTACTACTACTACTACTACTACTACTACTACTACTACTACTACTACTACTACTACTACTACTACTACTACTACTACTACTACTACTACTACTACTACTACTACTACTACTACTACTACTACTACTACTACTACTACTACTACTACTACTACTACTACTACTACTACTACTACTACTACTACTACTACTACTACTACTACTACTACTACTACTACTACTACTACTACTACTACTACTACTACTACTACTACTACTACTACTACTACTACTACTACTACTACTACTACTACTACTACTACTACTACTACTACTACTACTACTACTACTACTACTACTACTACTACTACTACTACTACTACTACTACTACTACTACTACTACTACTACTACTACTACTACTACTACTACTACTACTACTACTACTACTACTACTACTACTACTACTACTACTACTACTACTACTACTACTACTACTACTACTACTACTACTACTACTACTACTACTACTACTACTACTACTACTACTACTACTACTACTACTACTACTACTACTACTACTACTACTACTACTACTACTACTACTACTACTACTACTACTACTACTACTACTACTACTACTACTACTACTACTACTACTACTACTACTACTACTACTACTACTACTACTACTACTACTACTACTACTACTACTACTACTACTACTACTACTACTACTACTACTACTACTACTACTACTACTACTACTACTACTACTACTACTACTACTACTACTACTACTACTACTACTACTACTACTACTACTACTACTACTACTACTACTACTACTACTACTACTACTACTACTACTACTACTACTACTACTACTACTACTACTACTACTACTACTACTACTACTACTACTACTACTACTACTACTACTACTACTACTACTACTACTACTACTACTACTACTACTACTACTACTACTACTACTACTACTACTACTACTACTACTACTACTACTACTACTACTACTACTACTACTACTACTACTACTACTACTACTACTACTACTACTACTACTACTACTACTACTACTACTACTACTACTACTACTACTACTACTACTACTACTACTACTACTACTACTACTACTACTACTACTACTACTACTACTACTACTACTACTACTACTACTACTACTACTACTACTACTACTACTACTACTACTACTACTACTACTACTACTACTACTACTACTACTACTACTACTACTACTACTACTACTACTACTACTACTACTACTACTACTACTACTACTACTACTACTACTACTACTACTACTACTACTACTACTACTACTACTACTACTACTACTACTACTACTACTACTACTACTACTACTACTACTACTACTACTACTACTACTACTACTACTACTACTACTACTACTACTACTACTACTACTACTACTACTACTACTACTACTACTACTACTACTACTACTACTACTACTACTACTACTACTACTACTACTACTACTACTACTACTACTACTACTACTACTACTACTACTACTACTACTACTACTACTACTACTACTACTACTACTACTACTACTACTACTACTACTACTACTACTACTACTACTACTACTACTACTACTACTACTACTACTACTACTACTACTACTACTACTACTACTACTACTACTACTACTACTACTACTACTACTACTACTACTACTACTACTACTACTACTACTACTACTACTACTACTACTACTACTACTACTACTACTACTACTACTACTACTACTACTACTACTACTACTACTACTACTACTACTACTACTACTACTACTACTACTACTACTACTACTACTACTACTACTACTACTACTACTACTACTACTACTACTACTACTACTACTACTACTACTACTACTACTACTACTACTACTACTACTACTACTACTACTACTACTACTACTACTACTACTACTACTACTACTACTACTACTACTACTACTACTACTACTACTACTACTACTACTACTACTACTACTACTACTACTACTACTACTACTACTACTACTACTACTACTACTACTACTACTACTACTACTACTACTTACCTTATAGAATGTCTCTGTTGTAGTCATAGGGGGAAAGTAGGTGACATTAACACAATATATAATTGGAAAGTCAATCTCTTCTGAACAATTACATATATCACGGTGGACCTCTTCAAAGGGACAAGCGTATATAACTGTGGTATGTGTGTTATTTATTATTAAAGTATCCTTTCACCGCATAATAAACGGCAATATAACTTATATATGTTGTCTACATTTAAAATAATAACGAATGCTGTAACAACGAAGGGGTAAGTTTAAAATAGAAAATTTAAGAACAAGAAAGATATGAATGTAAAATTGCAAAGTAACTATGACAATATATTAATATATATTTTGTAAGTATTCATAAATGGGATCTGAAGTGATATTTCAGTTATGATTTAACATTGTACTATACAAAGATTTTCCAAAGGAAAGATATTGCACTTGTGTATATTTGTGTAACCTAATAATTCGATATGGCCATCTAGCGGTATTAGTCAGATAATAAGAATTTTCTATATTTAATGAAATTTCTTAATTTCTTAATTAAAATATCACATGTTATAATATTTAATATACTATTTCGCCATCTAGTGTTAATGGTCAGATTCATTTCAAGGTACTAGAGATTGATAGGGAGTGCAATATATTTGCTTCACAAAATCTTTGGTACTTATACAGTAATATATATTTATATATATATATATATATATTTGCTATTAAATATATGAATATAATAGTTATTATTTTATAACAATAAACTTCAATAACTAAATAAGCTAAAAAGCATGTAATTAATATTATTTATTAATTATTAATATTATATTATATGTATGCGATAAGAGGGCAATGAAGAGTATATAAATAGAGTACCATTGGTAAATAGTAAATGGTAAATGGTTAAGTATCTGAGAATGGCGATTCATTGTAACCATGGTAACACATATTAATAGGATAGCATTTAGTAAGCACAACAACGAGTGTTGTAATATAATGTAGGCAATATAATGTATCCGATATAATTTAGGTATCAGTCAGGCTATAGCCATATAGGTCCTATATGGCATATAGGTCGTTATGACACAATATCGCAATATGAACATCTGTATGATTAGATTATTGATCATACTAATGTTCGAGTTTATAAACCTCACTGGAATGCGGTGTTTATAATGGTGGGTAAGTGGTAGTAATATAAATTATGTTCCAATCTAAAGCATGATGCATTCTAAGTCTCAGTTACCTAAAGTCTCAACTCAGCTCGGGCTCATTTTATTAGAGTCTCGGCTCTGCTCGGGTTCGATTGGCTAGAGTCTTGGCTCAGTTCGGGCTCGTTTTTTTTCCCGAAAATGAAAGTCTCAGGTCGGCATTAATAACCAAAAGTCTCGGCTCGGCATCAAAAAGCTCGGTATAATTTATATCACTAAATTAAATTTACATTATTATTCACTGAATCGCGAAGTTGGAGCAGATAATTAGTTTTAAATTGATGTAAATGTGAAATATATAAAAATTAGTATTAAAATGTATCTTCAAAAAAGCATCATCTCTGCTCGGTTAAGTTTTATAAAAGTCTCAACTCGGCTCTGGCTCGTTTGGCTAGAGTCACGGTTCGGCTCGGGCTCGTTTTCCGAAAATGAAAGTCTCGGCTCGGAATCAATAACCAAAAGTCTCGGCTCGGCATCAAAAAGCTCGGCATTATTTACATCACTATTTAGTGGCTAGGTAAGAAGTAAGTATGGCAGAAGTAGTCATGCATGACCGTGGTTAGGTTGATCTCATATTTATCATATATATTGTCGATAAAGCGGACACTCTTGCAGTAGTCAATTTATATAGCCGGTACACTCGGGTGGTTCCTTCATACTATATTATATTGGTTAACTTATAACACTTTCAAAATTTTAATTTAAAAAAAAAATTGTAATAAATATTATATAGAAAATAAGTTCTATAATGATGTACGGTTCATACCTATATTCACTATATGTGTGCGTATAAATGATGTTATAATGATGTATAAATACTAAACCTTTATTTATTTTAATTATATGACAATATTTCAATAAATAGTAATGGCTATTTTATCAAAATGTTAATTTTATGAATATCACTTTACTAAAAAGTCCGGAACTTTTTTTCTGTTCTATACAAATTTCTATAATTTTCACTATATATATACTAGAGTATAACTATAGTTAGATAACATTCAAATACATAATAATTACGTTTATTTTAAAAATATAATCAAATAGTTACAATTTATTCCCTTACACGTTTCTCTAGGGGAATCACTACATTCGCGGGTTTACATGTAAATAGATACGAAAACGGCTAGTTTAAAACTCTTCAACTTGAAATATTTTATATATTATTACATAATGTTTGCGAAGGTGTAATAATAATACTTCATTCCATATTTGTATCGTATACATTTGGTTTATAATAGGATTAATTCAAAAATAAAAATGAAAAAAGAAGAAAAACAGAAATAAAATTGTTAAGATGTTACGCATAATGAAATATAACTTAAGAGATATTACATCCACTCATAAAGCTCTCATAGTATAGGCAATAGCTTATATATGTTATAGCATAGGAAATGCTCGTTTACTATCTTAGCCACTACAATATTCAGATAATATACGTGAATAATGTAGGCTATGGAATAATTGCTATATATAAGTGTTTTTTAGTAACGCTCCTACAATAACATGTACATATAGTACATATACAGTGAAATGTGGGGGGTATATATAGGGGTGGGGAGGGTTATAGGGACGAATATATGATCAAATAAATCTGATACACTTTCTTAGGTACAGGTTCTTAGATACACGTTCTTAGATACACGTTCTTAGATATACTTGCTTAGATACAAAACAAAACTTATAACGCTTACACGTCGCTATATGAGGGTTTCGAGATATAGAATGTGTGGGATATCGGGAGTTTACTGTATTAGTGTCACGTGGGATGGGGGGAGGTACCCATATACACTTTATACACGTACATCGTACTACGTAGTACGCATAACTTATCGGATATCGCGTTATATAAGGGTTGCGTAATATATATATATATATATATATATATCGAACGTATATGCATATATATATATATGCATATATGTATATAATATATACAATATATATATATTGTTTATATTTATTTACCGTATGATTGCAATATAACAGCCATTAATACTATGAATACATATGCATCCGCCATCGCTGAGCGTATACAATACTGTATATATATGTACGTAAATGTTACAAAATAGATTCCTTAAATTTAATTTTATTGTTTATTATATTGTTTTTATTTTGCAAAATTTCATAATATTTGTAACATTAAATTATAACGATTTACAAATTTAAATAACGCAAATTTTAATGTGTATTCATAAAACAAATAGATAACAACGCATTACGTAACACTATTACAGGACCACAACTTGCATTCTGGGTAATATCCACAAACCGATACGTGTAACTATAACGGTTATGAAGTTGACCTTGAAATAAAACGTGAACTTGACCCACTTGTAGTGATCACCACGGTAACCTAGACCTATCAGTAATCTATATATAGTATACTAGCAGAGTATAAACGTTCATAGGCAGACAAATCCGAGCATTCTCCGGTAGGTAATGTTCAGGTGTTACGATGGTAAAAGCGACTAAGTTAACCCTGCTAAATACGACAGTTATCGTGTTTTAGAATAAGTTGAATAATTTTAATAATTTTAATTTTGATAGCGTATTTATGTCATTAATACAACTATTTGGAAACTGGCGCTGAAATGATTCGACTTTCCCTGTATTCGTATCAATTGAATTAATTGTATTAATACACGTGTATTTAACAGTGATGAGCACCGGTCCTTTTTCCTGGATCGGCGATCCCGATCTCGATCCTCTATTTATTCTCTTATGCGATCCTTTTCCCGATCCAGATCCTCAATTCGTTACCAAATCCTTTCCAGATCCCGATCCCGATCCTAAGTTTTTTACTCGATGCCGATGCCGATCCCGATACCGATATTATTTATATATTTAATTAATACGATTTTATATCATAATTCGAAACAATATATATGTAGGTATAATATGTATAATAGCCTATAGGTTATATGTATACCTATGTAATTTAAATTGTTAAACTACAAAGTCTTCAAAACGGTGAAGTTCGCTGCGTTCATCTACTTCGCCGTCATTCCTCTGATTCCATTACACCTCTCCTCAAACAACTACACTGGCTTCCACACAGTCTCCTATCGTATTATATACAAACTTTCCCTGACAATCGACAAAGCCATACATCACAACTTTCCCGACTACATTGCCTCCCTTCTCCATATACACACACCCACTACCCCAATCCACACCCGATCCTCCAACACCTTTCTCCTTACTACACCCCACCTACACAACCTCCACTCGTCCCATATACGCTCCTTTGCCCTATCTGCTCCTTATCATTGGAATTACCTACCCTACCACCTTCGAACAATGACATCAACCTCTTCCTTCAAACTTCATCTAAAGACATACTATTTCTCCCATGCTTTCCCCCCAACACAATAATATCTTAATCATCCGATTGCTCACACACAGCGTTGTTCTAAAACCAAAAAAGTAAGTACGTAATAATTGTAAATAATATTTATTATTAATATATTGTATTATATTTCAATAATAATTCGATTAAATGCATATATTAATGCATATCATATAGACTATATGATATAATGAATTAAATATAATATATTTATATACATGTATTGAATTGGATACAAATATCTACTCATTGTACGACGTACAATGTACGTTGAGTCAAAGTCGTGGTTTACTTATATTATATCAATTGATTAAATTATATTATGGTAAAAATAACAATTATTATTTAAATAATGCGTAGGTTTTACCTATTCTTGCAATACCTTGGAAAATATTACAAAATAATGATCAATACAATATCATATCAATGTAATAATATAATACTAAAATGTTGTCAATATTCTTATAAATACATATAATAATATTAGAGTATCGTATATGCAATAATGGGCACCGATCCTTTTTTATGGATCGAGATCGGAATCGCCGATCCCTATCCTTTTCCCGATCCCGATCCCGATCCTCCATTCGTTACCCGATCCTTTGCTGATCCCGATCCGGATCGAATTGCCGATCAACGATCGCAATCCTGCCCAACACTGGTATTTACAATATTATCTATTAGTGAATCATTTCGAAGACACCATTAAATAACATCCTATATCCAAGTTGACCTGTGACCTATATAATAATAACAATAGACAGATTATATGCAGACATGTACCGTAGTTGAGTGATGAGTTCTTAGTCTTAAGTCTTAGTCTTATGTCTTATGGATCATTAAACATGTCTAGAATCTCTCTCTCTATATATAAGTATATATAAGTAACATACTCGGTAAGATATCATCCTCTCATTTATGTGATTTAAAACATAAATATATAATAGTTGTAATGGAAATAATACGTAACCCAGCATACAAGTATTTTAACAACTTACATAGTAGGTGTTCATTAATGAGTCACTAATAGACACGTGATATCGACTAATCTCTATAGTATGACTGCAAGCTAAACTAGATGGCATAGTATACCATAAGCCTACATGTCCATGCTCAGAACAAGTATAGCAGGTATAGATACCATTATATCGCAAGTACTATGGGTTAGTCATTATATATTGCTGCACTACTATATCCAATAACTACCAGTAGCCTGCATAGGGCTATTGCTACTGGTCAGCCAAAGTTGCATTACTACACACACACACACACACCTGTCTGCAAGAGTGCGCATGCGTGCTGCCTTATCACGTGCCTTATCACGTGTCACCTAGTGGTTTGTTACGTAATACTGATTGTGGTGCTGCATTGACGTCGCGTAGTTTATTCCCTCGTAACTGTTAACTATTTAGGAGATGAATCACTTGTCGGTATTTCTTTCAATAACAATATTTAGTCGTATATTTACATTCGTCGAATCTTTGATATTTATCACTACTACTTCATTTATCTATTTGTTTTCGTTTTGTTTTCACGTTGATGTTATCGATGCCGTCGAACAATGTGTTAGTTTATGAATACATTTCGTAATAACCACAATAATAGAGATAGAGTTTATTTATATTGAGATATAGCAGAATATTATAGTTTATTTAAACACGGATACAGTTAATAACACATTTTGTAACTCACATTTGTTCACTTTGGGTAGGAGACAAATATTAAGATGCACAAAATAACATACATTTGCATAGTAGGTATGAGATGATCGGCAACTCGTTAGATTAGTGAGAAGTTTATATTGCATCATGTAGCAATAGTCTATGGAAGAGCTAACAAAAGTTAACAAAAGATCTTTTGTTCGATGCTTCCAATGTGGAATCAATAATATTGAGTCAGGAAATTATAGATATTCAATAATTTGAGGATAACATATTAATATAGGTTGTTAGCCTATAATAACCCCCATTAACCACTATTAACATATATGTAGAAAGCGTAATACATACATGTTAATGTATGTAAATTATAGAAAGGAAACAGAGATTACATCATATCTAAGTTTATTACATCATGTCTATAGTCGTGTTCATCATTTTTGTCTGATTGATCATGATAATAGGTGTATACGATACTATGGGTCTCTTCTGGTAGTAGTAGTAGTAGGTATAGTGGTGGTGTTAGTAGTAGTAGTTGGTGTAGTGGTTGTGGTGTTAGTAGTGGTTATTATTGTGGTTGTTATTATTATTTTGTTTTTATTGTTATTGTTCTTGTAGAAATATGAATTCACATATATTTATTTAATCAGATATTTATATATTTGTTATGTGTCAATTTATTTAATATTTAAGATATATATATATATATATATATATATATATATATATATATATACTGTATAATGTAATATGAATATCATACAAACAATAGGGTTATAATAGTCTATTGCGTTAATAATCACGTAGATATGATAACGAAGGTGACAGCGAAGTTCAGACGATAGCGAGAATAGAGTGAATGTTTACATGGTCCGACTGGCGAGTGTACTTTAGTGCATCTTCACAAATAATAAATACTTATATAATACGGTCTTATCATACTGTCGTCGTAGTCATTCTTATCATAGTAATCGGTCACTTCGTATGCAATCACACGATAGTGGATACACATATTTAAATACGTATATATATATATATAATATATACATGGAGAGATCATGTACCAATGGAAGTATAGCTATTTATATACACTAGGGGGCGTGGCGGGGGGCGTGGCTTGGGAACACGTGACCAGTATGTTGTTATAGTATTGTGTCGAATATGTTCATCGATTTACAGATATGCCGATCCTGTAGTAATTGTTTTATAATCATCATCAATTATGTAATGCTACGGGTAAAGAATACAACACGATACACGCGTACACGTGTGTTTAAGTGAATGTAAGCGAATGTCATTATATAAATGTAGGGTACATTAAACTATACATCTAATAGCTATGCATATTCATGTTATTAATATAATATATCATGTGAATACATATATATATATATATATATATATATATATGATTATTAAAATAGTATAAGTTTAATAATGTAGCAGCGACTACTTTGTACCATCTAAAGTAGACGCTATACTTATCTTTAACATCAATATTAACCTTTCGACACGCTTCAATGAATTCTTCTATTGTTATCACCCCATCTTTATTAGTGTCCATTATCTATAGGTTACGTATGTTAATTAACATAACCATTTATTATATAACATTATGTAATTATACTAATTAACATTGTTATCCATATAAAATTGTCTTATTTAAGATGTCCTATTTTATAAATAAAATTAATAATTAAAATATAATATACATAATGCGACACTACGTAAAACATACACATACACATATGTAGATATAGCTTTCCTATAAGAAGCAGTAACCGCCGAATGTCGTTATTTCCCCATATCTATCGAACACACATTCCAGCACATGATCATTAAACTAAGTAAAATCAAAATAAGTTATTGTTTATATTATTACGTAATAAATACTCTTTTGTTTACTGATGATACAATACTTTTTTCAGCTTCACTGAATGGTTTGAAATTATTAACGGTTTGAGGTCAAGAGCTTGAGGTCAAGAGCTTGTTAGTCATCACTTTACTACGTATACTATTAATACATCTGCAATATTGCTTATGTAGCATTGTTTATATGCACATATTCCGGTTATTCTATATATAGATGATAGGTTTTTACATTTTGTATGTTATATAAATATCATGGACACATGATAGTAGATGATTCATCTAATGAAGGGGGATCTATTGTAATGTAAAGAAGTAGAATATGCTGAGTTAACTCAGGTAATTATCATATAAAGAATAATTGTAGCCATTGTTCGAAATCTATAAAATGATGTTATTGAAAAATTGTTGTACGGCTATATAGGTATACCTCCAAACCTATATAGAATTCGGCTCAGTTTTTGAATGGAAATGCGAATATAGACACATAAAGCATATCACGTGATACTTTATTATAAAGCACTACATAGATCACGTGATGATGACGTTGTTAACTACGTAACACTATACACACGTGATAATGTGGTCACGTGGTGATAGTAATGGCATTGTGGGCGATAATGACCGAGTTAAACTACTTAAATCTTATTACCCATAATTCATGCGCATTTAAAATATTATAATTTATTATGTATAAACTTTATTATTAGAATATAACATTTTCTACATTATTCTTTACATTATGGTATACTCACTTATTTATATACTATTCTTTGTACTACATCATTTTTACACTTATTACCCATTCTAATCTATTAATTATATATTCTATTCTAGTATAATACTATGGATTTTTATTTGTATATGTCTAATTTAAAGTAAATAATATAAATATATATATATATATATATATTGGTATTGAAAATAAACTCGAACTGTTCTAAGTGATATCAAATAAGTGGAAGGTTCCGGTTGAACTTAACAACTAGTTTCCAGTTGAAATATAATTCCAAATATTGGAAACTATTGTATCGATCCTATCTATTGACTAGTGACTATTGACAGCTGTCTATCGAATATGTTGTTATTTAACTTCTCGTCAGTACATCTGCAATCATTCTCTACCTGATATGCATATTGGCGGTATGTTAACAGAATTACTAAAGAATATATGCTAAACATGAAGGATTTAATATAACAATAGGTACAGCTTCGAAGGCAATTTAAGAAAGTTGGTTATAAGTAAAAATGCATCTAACTTCCTAGATGGAATGAAAGGACTGCACCATAAAAAGAACAATACCAATAACAATAACAATATATACCAGTCCTCGATATTTGTATTTAGTATTATTATATATTTATATACTTAATTACATAAAAAGTATTTTTCCGAGATTAATGTACGTAATACTAGTGTTACACTACGTTATACTGTTCACATTCAACCGAACTACTTTCGGAGGAGGAGGACATTCTATCTATAGAACTTAATGCACAACATGTATACGATACTACTGAAGGTGTTAGTTTTAGAATACATCTAGTATTAGTTTACATGAGGTATAAGTTCAAATGTGATTATATTCCATTTACTATATAAAATGTATTATATATCATATATCCATAAATTATATTAGTACAAGAAAAATTGAACAAGTTTAGAAAATATGATGTCAAATTGATAGTGTCTATACAATTTATAAAATTAATTAATATGTATATTATTATATAAATTAATATTTTATATTATCACATTTCTGGCATATTTTATATTGTTAAAAACAAGCGAAACTTTATCATCATATATAACTTTGTAATCGTAATCGACATATTAATAACATGAATTCGATTGGACACTTCTTACTACTAGAAGATGCGCGATACTTTTGACGGACATAGTTAGGACACGTCGTGCTCTTGCCGTCGAAAAGTACACGTGATCCGTATTATTTAATGTGTACGCCCAACTCGTTGTTATCCGATACTATTGACACGTCTCTAGAATAGTCCACATGTTCATCACTAATACTGTTGATTTATAATATAGCACACTTTTTACATTTAAACAAAATCTAGAATAGAATATATTTTAATTAAAACTCTTATCTTAAGATCTCTAAGATAAGAGTTTTAATTAAAATATATTCTATTCTAGATTTTGTTTAAATGTAAAAAGTAATTACTAATATATTTATTATTAATACATAATTTCGAACATGTAACATCGCTGCAACGAATAGTGAGTTTATTTACAGCACTGTATATATATAAATATATATATATATATATATATATATATATATATATATATATATGTGTGTGTTGTGTATGTGAGTGTGTGTGTGTGTGTGAGAGAGAGTTATTGTGTTAATGGTATCAGATAGATTGTATTAGCGTTAGTTATTTTATAGATTTACAGCATAGCTTACTAGTTAAATACATAATGATATTACATGTTTTGTTTGTCTTAAATTACTATATGCATACTCGAGTAAGTACTTTATATATAAACATTATAAGATTTAGTATATTATTATTATTTTCAGATTTGGTTTTAACAATCGGGTACTTATAGAAACAGAGCTTATCGAGACAATTTTACCCTTTATAATTCTGACAAATCCTACAAAGAATAAACTATATATAACATAAAGTTATATGTAAGTTGACTTCCTGTTTATACTACACCTAATTATGGATAAGATCAAATAATAGTACTTGTGAAGGACTTGACAAAATGATTAAAAATCATCATTTATTTTATATAAAAAAAACATTAAAACTAAAACTACAAACTAAACTAAATACAGACAAGAAAGGTTAAGAAGAGTAAATATATGACAATTTAATATAAAGAATAATATATATTTGTATTGGCAAATATTCAAAATAAATTTATAAATTATCTACACAAAGAAACAAATATTTAGATAGTTTTCAAGTTAAAAATTGAACGAGAATATGTAGAGATAAATTATATTACTCATTTAATATTATACATATTAGTTTTTTCTATTTTGATAAATCGAAGCGTAATTATAGTATAAAATATGGATAAAAAGAAGAAATTAATGTAAAAGTCTGAGTAAAATATATAATAAAATATATTAAAAATATTAAACTTATTAACAATTTAAAAATATTAAAATATAATTTGAAGTAGAAAATAATAGTAGATCAAAAAAAGCACAAAGTTGAAAAATAATTTAAAATAGTATTACTATAAAGGGGAATAGATACTAATTTTCTTTTATCAATATTTAATTCATTCCAAAGTCTTAGTCCATATGACGTTAAAGAATTATTAATATAGTTATATTTATTATAAGGTTGAATGAAATCAAAAGTACTTCTTGTATTATTTTGTTTAGTTATTCTTTTATAATGTTTATAAATACATGGAATAAAAGTTGTATAATATATTCAATGCATAAATATTAATGTTTCATATTTACAAAAATCAAAGATATTAAATAACTTATGATCAATAAATAGTTTTTTTTTGAACTAAAATCTATAGGTTTAGAAAAACTAATTGTAATACTTGTTTTTGTATAATATGAATACAGTCTATATTAGATTGATATGTATGCCCCCAAATTTCTAAACAATACATTAAATGGGGATAAAAAAGTGCATAATAAAGTTTAATCATAGCTGATTAATTAAGGCAGAATGATACATTATTTATTATCCAATATATTTAAAAAAATGTATTCTTTAGAAATTGAAAATGAGATTTCCAGTTCAATGAATTATCGATGATTAGCCCTAGGAAATTTGTTTCAGACACTTGAACTATAGTTAGATCTATATAGGCTTATTTTCAATTTCTATTTCAAATTCTATATCATTTCTAAATGACATGCAGTGAGTTTTATCAATGTTAATTGTCAACTTATTTTATTTTACCCATAACATTATATCATTAATTGTCAACTGTAATTTAACTTTTAGTTTGTTGGCTGAACAATCACTAATTATAATATTTTTGTATTCAGAAAATAGTATAAAGTATTATTAATAGAGCAGGTCGGCATGTCATTAATAAATAAAAGAAAAAGAAGCGGCCCAAGAATAGATCCTTGGGGGACACCGATTTCTATATTAATAGTATTAGACCTATAGGTATGTATACAGTTATTGTAATTTGTAAATTGACTCTTGTCTTTAAGATATGATGTTACCATGATAGAGTTAATACTGTACAATTCAACCTTTTTTAGGAATAGTTCATGCTTGACTGTGTCAAATTCTTTTTATAAGTCAATGAATAGGCCAACACAGTATTTATTGGAGATCATAGAATCAATAATAGTTTTTGAAAGGTATATAAGGTATTATACATATGTGACATATGTGTATGATATATGTGTATGTGCACTAAGTATATCATTTCTAATTTCCGTGACGATATTATAACTTTTTGATTTAAATTATAAATGTTGATATTTCAATTCGAGAATTTTTAATAACGAATTAATTTATTAAATATAAATATTGCATGTTTACAAATGTATTCTATAAACAAATCCCGCTATCACCACGGCAACCAATGATTAGAAACATGTTATTTTTACAATTTCATATTTATATAAGTAAATAATTTAAATATATATTGATACTATTAATAACTAGGCAATTCTAGGCCTCTATATTGCTCTCTTTCTTCTATTGTCTTTCTTTTATATATATATATATATATATATATATATATATATATATATATATATACCTATATGTATTATCACTAACATCGAATATTTTATCGACGTGATCTTTGGCGGTATTCTCCTCTATCATCGGTTGCACGGTCTTGCCTATGAGGTCGTACACGGCGATCATGATGTCTAGCATCTCCTCCTTGGTTACTGCGTGACGGAATGTAGGGATTGCTGTGTTACCGCGATGTCGCTCGGGTAATGTTCGACATCGCATTCAAATGTCTATGTTGACATTACAGTTTATATGTTATCGTTCACTTGATCATATATCTTTTGTATTAGTAGTATCTCTTTAAGTATGCTATATCATTGATTATAATACGTGGCCATCTACGTGTCACCTACGTAAATATAACTATTATCTTGTTAAGAGCATTCAGTGCTAAGGGAAAATACATCCACTTATTATGAATATAATTAATGATATATGTAATTGTAGTGGTAGCGGTGATAGTAGTGATATTAGTAATAGTGGTAGGGATTTTGTTATAGTATATTATAAGTAGTAGTAGTAGTAGTAGTAGTAGTAGTAGTAGTAGTAGCTGTAGTATAACGTAATTCTATGTAAGCATGAAACCTATGCCGTCGCCGTTCACGTCGTATAGACCGAACGCCCACTGAACTTTCTCGTTGAAACTTCCTCTCGCCAGGGTCGACAACGTCATCACGAAGTCCTACAGAAAATAGGAATAGTATTGAAGGCGTGTTCTAGTTAGGGTGAGGGAGCGTCTTGTTCATAACAATAGCAATATGTATTAGAATAATTAGTGTTTGTTATCCGTGGGTTTCTATATAACTAGACAATTAGAAATAGACTATACAACTAAATACAACTAAATACAACTAAATACAACTAAATACAACTAAATACAACTAAATACAACTAAATACAACTAAATACAACTAAATACAACTAAATACAACTAAATACAACTAAATACAACTAAATACAACTAAATACAACTAAATACAACTAAATACAACTAAATACAACTAAATACAACTAAATACAACTAAATACAACTAAATACAACTAAATACAACTAAATACAACTAAATACAACTAAATACAACTAAATACAACTAAATACAACTAAATACAACTAAATACAACTAAATACAACTAAATACAACTAAATACAACTAAATACAACTAAATACAACTAAATACAACTAAACTATGGTTTATGATATTAATGTGCTTTTCCTCCTAAGCGCTTACAAATAAGATATAAACTATTCTACATTTGTCGCCCGTAGAACAGATCATCCGATACGCTACCGTTAGCCTGGTATTACGTAACACACACACGGATTGCGTAATGACGTCACCGTTAGCCCGGTATTACACCACACACACACGGATTGCGTAATGACGTCACTCAGTTAGCTGAGCGTTACGTAACACACGTAACACGGATGACGTAACACACACACGGATGACGTAACACACACGGATGACGTAACCTCGAAGCTGACCGTGCCATCGTTATCTCTGTCGAACGTTGCGAAAACGAAGTGAGCGTACGAATTGGAATCTATTCAACGGAGAGATGAGGGGGGGGGGGTAAATATATATATCTATTAATATTATATATATGGGTAATTGTCTCGACAAACAACAATGCTTCTAAAATTACCCAGGTACTTATACATAAATCTGGTAATAATAATCATATATATATATGTATATAATATACTTTCTATAATGTACTCGTGTAATATGTATGTAACACATGTAAATTAGTGATTATTAGACGCTTAATTATAATAAATAAATATGCTATACACGTATATTATACGTCGTTTAATAATGTCACAAAATACAAAATTAATATTTATACATTCAGAAAGTTATGTTTTAGTTAAGTTTTAACTAACACATTACACTACACGAGTACCCATGTACACATGTACCCAGGTACACAAGTACCCATGTACACAAGTACCCATGTACACATGTACCTATAGGTACACATACGGGTATACGGGTATAGCCTGTTAACCCTCAGCACACATCAGGTACACTGACGGAGGTGTTCCCTAGCGGAACGTGTGTACACTACAGGTAAACACCACTTCGTTACGTAACAGATACTCACCATTACTTCGACCACACTACCACACTACCACACTAGCACACAACACTACCACACTAGCACACAACACTACCACACTAGCACATAACCACCGCACTTCTAATAGTAGTTTAGCTATTCACATCAGCAACATTATTCACATCAGCAACACTATTCACCTCAGCAACATTATTCACATCAGCAACACTATTCACCTCAGCAACATTATTCACATCAGAAACATTATTCACATCAGCAACATTATTCACATCAGCAACATTATTCACATCAGCAACATTATTCACCTCAGCAACATTATTCACATCAGCAACATTATTCACATCAGCAACATTATTCACATCAGCAACATTATTCACATCAGCAACATTATTCACATCAGCAACATTATTCACATCAGCAACATTATTCACCTCAGCAACACTATTCACATCAGCAACATTATTCACATCAGCAACATTATTCACATCAGCAACATTATTCACATCAGCAACATTATTCACATCAGCAACATTATTCACATCAGCAACACTATTCACCTCAGCAACATTATTCACATCAGCAACACTATTCACATCAGCAACATTATTCACCTCAGCAACATTATTCACATCAGCAACATTATTCACATCAGCAACATTATTCACATCAGCAACATTATTCACATCAGCAACATTATTCACATCAGCAACATTATTCACATCAGCAACATTATTCACATCAGCAACATTATTCACATCAGCAACATTATTCACCTCAGCAACATTATTCACATCAGCAACATTATTCACATCAGCAACACTATTCACCTCAGCAACATTATTCACATCAGCAACACTATTCACATCAGCAACATTATTCACCTCAGCAACATTATTCACATCAGCAACATTATTCACATCAGCAACATTATTCACATCAGCAACACTATTCACCTCAGCAACATTATTCACATCAGCAACACTATTCACATCAGCAACATTATTCACCTCAGCAACATTATTCACATCAGCAACATTATTCACATCAGCAACATTATTCACCTCAGCAACATTATTCACATCAGCAACATTATTCACATCAGCAACATTATTCACCTCAGCAACATTATTCACATCAGCAACATTATTCACCTCAGCAACATTATTCACATCAGCAACACTATTCACATCAGCAACATTATTCACCTCAGCAACATTATTCACATCAGCAACATTATTCACATCAGCAACATTATTCACCTCAGCAACATTATTCACATCAGCAACATTATTCACCTCAGCAACATTATTCACATCAGCAACATTATTCACATCAGCAACATTATTCACATCAGCAACACTATTCACCTCAGCAACACTATTCACATCAGCAACACTATTCACCTCAGCAACATTATTCACATCAGCAACATTATTCACATCAGCAACACTATTCACCTCAGCAACATTATTCACATCAGCAACATTATTCACATCAGCAACACTATTCACCTCAGCAACATTATTCACATCAGCAACACTATTCACCTCAGCAACATTATTCACATCAGCAACATTATTCACATCAGCAACACTATTCACCTCAGCAACACTATTCACATCAGCAACATTATTCACATCAGCAACATTATTCACATCAGCAACATTATTCACCTCAGCAACATTATTCACATCAGCAACATTATTCACATCAGCAACATTATTCACCTCAGCAACATTATTCACATCAGCAACATTATTCACCTCAGCAACATTATTCACATCAGCAACACTATTCACATCAGCAACATTATTCACCTCAGCAACATTATTCACATCAGCAACATTATTCACATCAGCAACATTATTCACCTCAGCAACATTATTCACATCAGCAACATTATTCACCTCAGCAACATTATTCACATCAGCAACATTATTCACATCAGCAACATTATTCACATCAGCAACACTATTCACCTCAGCAACACTATTCACATCAGCAACACTATTCACCTCAGCAACATTATTCATATCAGCAACATTATTCACATCAGCAACACTATTCACCTCAGCAACATTATTCACATCAGCAACATTATTCACATCAGCAACACTATTCACCTCAGCAACATTATTCACATCAGCAACACTATTCACCTCAGCAACATTATTCACATCAGCAACATTATTCACATCAGCAACATTATTCACATCAGCAACATTATTCACATCAGCAACATTATTCACATCAGCAACATTATTCACATCAGCAACATTATTCACATCAGCAACATTATTCACATCAGCAACACTATTCACCTCAGCAACATTATTCACATCAGCAACACTATTCACCTCAGCAACATTATTCACATCAGCAACATTATTCACATCAGCAACATTATTCACATCAGCAACATTATTCACATCAGCAACATTATTCACCTCAGCAACATTATTCACATCAGCAACATTATTCACATCAGCAACATTATTCACATCAGCAACATTATTCACATCAGCAACATTATTCACATCAGCAACATTATTCACATCAGCAACATTATTCACCTCAGCAACACTATTCACATCAGCAACATTATTCACATCAGCAACATTATTCACATCAGCAACATTATTCACATCAGCAACATTATTCACATCAGCAACATTATTCACATCAGCAACACTATTCACCTCAGCAACATTATTCACATCAGCAACACTATTCACATCAGCAACATTATTCACCTCAGCAACATTATTCACATCAGCAACATTATTCACATCAGCAACACTATTCACCTCAGCAACATTATTCACATCAGCAACATTATTCACATCAGCAACACTATTCACCTCAGCAACATTATTCACATCAGCAACACTATTCACCTCAGCAACATTATTCACATCAGCAACATTATTCACATCAGCAACATTATTCACATCAGCAACATTATTCACCTCAGCAACATTATTCACATCAGCAACATTATTCACATCAGCAACATTATTCACATCAGCAACATTATTCACATCAGCAACATTATTCACATCAGCAACATTATTCACATCAGCAACATTATTCACATCAGCAACATTATTCACCTCAGCAACATTATTCACATCAGCAACATTATTCACCTCAGCAACATTATTCACATCAGCAACATTATTCACATCAGCAACATTATTCACATCAGCAACACTATTCACCTCAGCAACACTATTCACATCAGCAACACTATTCACCTCAGCAACATTATTCATATCAGCAACATTATTCACATCAGCAACACTATTCACCTCAGCAACATTATTCACATCAGCAACATTATTCACATCAGCAACACTATTCACCTCAGCAACATTATTCACATCAGCAACATTATTCACCTCAGCAACACTATTCACCTCGTTAACTGATGTCGTACTATCCGGGACAACGAGTTACGTAATCGTTACATTACTATTGTATACTGCAGTATTGTTATTGTTTACGTATAGACATGAGTATATGTAAATGTAGTTACCAATAAATATATATATATATATATATATATATATATATATGTGTGTGTGTGGTAGTGATAATTACTGCAGTGGTAGAATTCTCTAAATAATGTACGCCTGTGTTTATAACGATTACGATATTGTCTCGA
>OZ025239.1:34990615-34998115 GCA_964019155.1 Osedax fenrisi
ACATAATACAGTATTTCTCTATATAATTGCAAGTAATCTATTTATATTACGGCCATTGATTGCATGCATTACCTCTAATTGTTATTACCGGCATTAGTGTGTACGTGTAATACACTGTGCATGACGTCACACCTTACACACACGTAATGCTCGTGTGTGTGTGTTGCGTAACATCCGGGTAGTTATCACGTGGTACATTAGCGAAGTCGGAGTTTTAAAGCGCCGACGCAAAGATGAGAGTGAAATTAGCTTTATAATTAATGCGTGTACTTTATCGATTATAGATTAAGGTGTGCGAATAGTACACGCGCACCGCACACGCATGCGCGCACCTCTATTCATCCTGGTATATACGCATGCGCACGAGGTGTTACCTATATGCACATACATAGGTACATACGTACGTCGTACATATGTGTATCCCCTAAGAAGCTGAACTTACTTGATATAGTTACCCAGAATGCAACATAGTTACCCAGAATGCAATATTGTTACCCGGAATGCATTATTGTTACCCAGAATGCATCACGATACGGTAATAGAGTGCATTGTTAATATGATACGGTATTGTACGTAGTATTGGAGTGATATCAGCTGATATACCCGATAAGCTTAAGCTAAGGAAACACCTAGGGGCGATACAAACCTACATATATGTGTTGTTAACCTTTGAACTTTAAAACCACTATATATATATTTGTAATATATAGATGATGTAGCATTGTTTATGTAGCGACGTAGTAGTATACAATGCGATCCATACCTCCATAAAGTGTATGTTTTGTTACTAACAATGCTATATATAGTATACTATCCCAGTAAGTAAAGTAATCAAATATCGTAATCAGATTACAATCCAACAAGTAATCAGATTACAATCATGGGGCTATGTATTTATTACGATTACAGATTTTGATTCGATTACAATCGTATTACAATCAATGATTACCAACTGATCGTGAATCAATGTTAGTGATCAGTTAACAATCATTGATTACAATCGTATTACAATCAATGATTTATAAGTGTAGTTCGTAATCAAAGCATAGTTGCTTATCAATGATTGTAATCGTATTGTGATCAGTTAATCATAAATCATGACGATGATCAAACTATAATCTAACCACTATCACTGATTACTTTACTTGAATGAATGAATGAAATCAGTTTATAGACAATTGTCTAAGGAGGATCATTGAAAGCTATAAGTAGCTTTATTAAGTCGATACCTCCATAGTATATGAATATAATAGCTTTGGGACATTTATACAATAATAATAAGACTTGTGTACTAGAATTCAATATAATAAGAGTAAAGAAATATATATAAAGAGAATAATAATAATAATACAAATAATGCCCCTCAGCGTATTTCATCATGTTTCATCAATCCATTAAATAAACTAATAAAATAAAATGTGTTAAAACTTGTGCAAACAAATATAAAACAAAAAGTGCGAATAAAATAATAAAAAATTATTGAAATGTAATAACATAAAATGATTCAAATGGTTTAGTATATACAAATTAAAATAAAGTATGTTTAAAACTTGTGCAAACAATTATATAACAAAAAAGTGCGAATAAAATAATAAAAAATTATAAAAATATAATAACATAAATATGACCCAAGTAGTTTTAAATATAAAAATTTTAAAAATTGACGAAGATTAAAAATATTAAAAATTATTAAAATGCTAAAATATAAAAACTAATATTTATTTAAAAAGTAATTCTTTAATACTTTTTTTAATTTGTGTATATTATGTATATTTTCATATTTTAATATATTATTACTCATTATATTATTATAGTATTTTGGGCCTTTAAAAAAAAACTTACTGGGATAGCATGTATACTATAGAATGTTCTGGAAGCCTATTGTTACCGCCTAGATAGTAAGCTTTGTTTGCCGTATTGTGGATGACATGCGCATTATCTACGCGCTATTTCTCCGGCAGGCGTGCTTTAGCTATGGCGCAAACGGTAACCTATATGACGTCATACCTAGATCACAGTATACCTATATGACGTCATACCTAGATCACAGTATACCTATATGACGTCATACCTAGATCACAGTATACCTATATGACGTCATACCTAGATCACAGTATACCTATATGACGTCATACCTAGATCACAGTATACCTATATGACGTCATACCTAGATCACAGTATACCTATATGACGTCATACCTAGATCACAGTATACCTATATGACGTCATACCTAGATCACAGTATACCTATATGACGTCATACCTAGATCACAGTATACCTATATATCGTCATACCTAGATCACAGTATACCTATATGACGTCATACCTAGATCACAGTATAACTATATGACGTCATACATAGATCACAGTATACCTATATGACGTCATACCTAGATCACAGTATACCTATATGACGTCATACCTAGATCACAGTATACCTATATGACTTCATACCTAGATCACAGTA
Organism: Osedax fenrisi; assembly: GCA_964019155.1. Lineage (NCBI taxonomy): Eukaryota > Metazoa > Annelida > Polychaeta > Sabellida > Siboglinidae > Osedax > Osedax fenrisi. The sequence goes on from OZ025239.1 coordinate 34,993,084, forward strand.
TACCTATATGACGTCATACCTAGATCACAGTATACCTATATGACGTCATAGTTAGATCACAGTATACCTATATGACGTCATAGTTAGATTACCGTATACCTATATGACGTCATACCTAGATCACAGTATACCTATATGACGTCATACCTAGATCACAGTATACCTATATGACGTCATACCTAGATCACAGTATACCTATATGACGTCATACCTAGATCACAGTATACCTATATGACGTCATACCTAGATCACAGTATACCTATATGACGTCATACCTAGATCACAGTATACCTATATGACGTCATACCTAGATCACAGTATACCTATATGACGTCATACCTAGATCACAGTATACCTATATATCGTCATACCTAGATCACAGTATACCTATATGACGTCATACCTAGATCACAGTATAACTATATGACGTCATACATAGATCACAGTATACCTATATGACGTCATACCTAGATCACAGTATACCTATATGACGTCATACCTAGATCACAGTATACCTATATGACTTCATACCTAGATCACAGTATACCTATATGACGTCATACCTAGATCACAGTATACCTATATGACGTCATAGTTAGATCACAGTATACCTATATGACGTCATAGTTAGATTACCGTATACCTATATGACGTCATACCTAGATCACAGTATACCTATATGACGTCATACATAGATCACAGTATACCTATATGACGTCATACCTAGATCACAGTATACCTATATGACGTCATACCTAGATCACAGTATACCTATATGACGTCATACCTAGATCACAGTATACCTATATGACGTCATACCTAGATCACAGTATACCTATATGACGTCATACCTAGATCACAGTATAACTATATGACGTCATACATAGATCACAGTATGCCTATATGACGTCATACCTAGATCACAGTATACCTATATGACGTCATACCTAGATCACAGTATACCTATATGACTTCATACCTAGATCACAGTATACCTATATGACGTCATACCTAGATCACAGTATACCTATATGACGTCATAGTTAGATCACAGTATACCTATATGACGTCATAGTTAGATTACCGTATACCTATATGACGTCATACCTAGATCACAGTATACCTATATGACGTCATACATAGATCACAGTATACCTATATGACGTCATACCTAGATCACAGTATACCTATATGACGTCATACCTAGATCACAGTATACCTATATGACGTCATACCTAGATCACAGTATACCTATATGACGTCATACATAGATCACAGTATACCTATATGACGTCATACCTAGATCACAGTATACCTATATGACGTCATACCTAGATCACAGTATAACTATATGACGTCATACATAGATCACAGTATACCTATATGACGTCATACCTAGATCACAGTATACCTATATGACGTCATACCTAGATCACAGTATACCTATATGACTTCATACCTAGATCACAGTATACCTATATGACGTCATACCTAGATCACAGTATACCTATATGACGTCATAGTTAGATTACCGTATACCTATATGACGTCATACCTAGATCACAGTATACCTATATGACGTCATACATAGATCACAGTATACCTATATGACGTCATAGTTAGATTACCGTATACCTATATGACGTCATACCTAGATCACAGTATACCTATATGACGTCATAGTTAGATCACAGTATACCTATATGACGTCATACCTAGATCACAGTATACCTATATGACGTCATACATAGATCACAGTATACCTATATGACGTCATAGTTAGATTACCGTATACCTATATGACGTCATACCTAGATCACAGTATACCTATATGACGTCATAGTTAGATCACAGTATACCTATATGACGTCATAGTTAGATTACCGTATACCTATATGACGTCATACCTAGATCACAGTATAAGGTGATCTATATACCTGTAGGTATGCGGTAATATAACTACGGCGTATTTACACACGCACACACTACGCAGCTTAGTGGATTATAGAGGTAGGATTGTCTCTCTTGATTAGATTAACTGATTACGCAATAACGGAAGTGTGTTAACAATGGCGCCGGTATATTGCATAATAATAACACCATTGTCTGGCATCTTTAGTTTGTTACAAATCACAAGTGTTGAGGTGAAATAGTTGAAGTGCGCATCATGCACTGTTCACACGGCGTCCGCATGTGTTACAGTAGGTACTAATGACCACACCCACATCCACACCCACATCCACATACACGCACGCACGCACGCACGCATACACGCACGCATACACGCATGCATAAACATATATTGTACGTCGTAACATTTACAATATACAATGTACAATTTACATTATACATATTGTACTTTATAAAAGGTTGGATGGTATATATATATATCAAATAGAATGGAATAATTCACAATGGTTGGTCAGTCATATATAAGATGGAATAGTTTCTATTGATTGGTCAGTCCCGGATAGGATGGAATAGTTCCTAATGAATGGTAAGTCCCGGATAGGATGGAATAGTTCCTAATGAATGGTAAGTCCCGGATAGGATGGAATAGTTCCTAATGAATGGTTAGTCCCGGATAGGATGGAATAGTTCCTAATGAATGGTCAGTCGCGGATAGGATGGAATAGTTCATAATGAATGGTCAGTCCCGGATAGGATGGAATAGTTTCTAATGAATGGTCAGTCCCGGATAGGATGGAATAGTTTCTAATGATGGTCAGTCCCGGATAGGATGGAATAGTTTCTATTGATTGGTCAGTCCCGGATAGGATGGAATAGTTCCTAATGAATGGTAAGTCCCGGATAGGATGGAATAGTTCCTAATGAATGGTCAGTCCCGGATAGGATGGAATAGTTACTAATGACAGGTCAGTCCCGGATAGGATGGAATAGTTCCTAATGAATGGTAAGTCCCGGATAGGATGGAATAGTTCCTAATGAATGGTCAGTCCCGGATAGGATGGAATAGTTCCTAATGAATGGTCAGTCCCGGATAGGATGGAATAGTTCCTAATGAATGGTCAGTCCCGGATAGGATGGAATAGTTCCTAATGAATGGTAAGTCCCGGATAGGATGGAATAGTTCCTAATGAATGGTAAGTCCCGGATAGGATGGAATAGTTCCTAATGAATGGTCAGTCCCGGATAGGATGGAATAGTTACTAATGACAGGTCAGTCCCGGATAGGATGGAATAGTTCCTAATGAATGGTAAGTCCCGGATAGGATGGAATAGTTCCTAATGAATGGTAAGTCCCGGATAGGATGGAATAGTTTCTAATGAATGGTCAGTCCCGGATAGGATGGAATAGTTCCTAATGAATGGTAAGTCCCGGATAGGATGGAATAGTTCCTAATGAATGGTAAGTCCCGGATAGGATGGAATAGTTTCTAATGAATGGTCAGTCCCGGATAGGATGGAATAGTTCCTAATGAATGGTAAGTCCCGGATAGGATGGAATAGTTCCTAATGAATGGTCAGTCCCGGATAGGATGGAATAGTTACTAATGACAGGTCAGTCCCGGATAGGATGGAATAGTTCCTAATGAATGGTAAGTCCCGGATAGGATGGAATAGTTCCTAATGAATGGTCAGTCCCGGATAGGATGGAATAGTTCCTAATGAATGGTCAGTCCCGGATAGGATGGAATAGTTCCTAATGAATGGTCAGTCCCGGATAGGATGGAATAGTTCCTAATGAATGGTAAGTCCCGGATAGGATGGAATAGTTCCTAATGAATGGTAAGTCCCGGATAGGATGGAATAGTTCCTAATGAATGGTAAGTCCCGGATAGGATGGAATAGTTCCTAATGAATGGTAAGTCCCGGATAGGATGGAATAGTTTCTAATGAATGGTCAGTCCCGGATAGGATGGAATAGTTCCTAATGACTGGTCAGTCCCGGAGGAACATACAGGCTACGTAATAAAATCACATGATAACTATAGTTGTATTACTATAGTATATTTACTATTTTTGATAATTTGAACTTTATCTCGACTCTAGCACTACGCATACTACTAATATAACTACTATAAGTAAGATTATAGTATATTATAGTATACTATAGCATAGTATACTATAGTATAACTTTCATACTAGAGTAGTTAAATCCGGGTACACGATAACAATGTTAACAACATTAATATATAATAATGAAGTGTTGTATATATATAAACACATACACATACACATACACTGCTATTACAAGTGTGTATACGAATAAAATAAATCTATACCAGAGTATTATGTATACATACTATATATATATATATCAGATTTCAGATTTAGGTTTACACCAGGGTTTTTGTAGAAGCTAAAGCTTATATATATATATATATATATATATATAGATTCTCGCAGTTCACAAATATTGATTTAATTATAAGTATAATTACAAGTATTGATTAATTGACGGGCCGATATCTAGTCATTACGTCACACCTCTCTAACAATAGAGAGCGGGCTACTATTGTTCTTACTAATCTAGCTAGGCCGCAATGAGGCGTCACTACAGTACTATCTATTGTTCGTAGTGCACACAATGCCCACATTGTCGAGTATACTATAGTAGTATACTATAGTAGTAGTCGTAGTAGTATACTATAGTAGTAGTAGTCGCATCCCGGATTAATGGCGATAACACGCGTGTGCGGAATACGCCGTACACACACTCACACACTGTGCACACAAACTGTAACAATAGCCCTTGTGAGAGAACAATAGCCTGTAGACTAACAGTCACGTGTGTGTGTGAGTCATTGTTACGTCATAGCCAGGAATCTGATTACAGCGTACTGCTATAGATAACTATCGCCGATAAGTGTTATAATAGTGCGTATCGTAATACAATTATCATATTATAACATACATATTATAACATATATATATATATATATATTACTTATTTATTTTTTGACATGATATAAAATTACGAAACATATTTTACTCTTTTTACATTCATGACATAACATTGAATATAAAATAAATAACAAAAACACATACTTACTTACTATACAAAATT
>OZ025239.1:35003115-35053115 GCA_964019155.1 Osedax fenrisi
AATGATATATTTATTACTAGCAAGATGAAGAAACTGCACTGACTCACAGTTTCTTAGCGTATAAAATACAGGCTCTTAGTATTAACACATATTGCTTACCATCAACGTACGCCTTTATAGTTAGCTGAACTAATACATCCACATACACAAGAGATGTAAGTAAGCTTCTATCATCGTGAACCCTCGAGAGCTATTCGTATCTTTAGTGATGGAACAAGTTTCCCTTCGATCTTAGCGTAATACATACTAATCTTAGTTTTAAAGCTAAGCTAAACACTTATTTATTTAGTGACGACTGCACTTTATTTATCGTTATAATTCCTATCCGTATAGAGATTATACCCTATTGTTAATATATATTATAATTAAACGGTATTCAAATAAAGTACTATTATATTTATTTATAAATTATAGAAAAATATAATTATAATATTATAATCTAATTGATATAATTTGGAATATGTATGTATATATATACATATATATATATATATATATATATATATATATATATATATATATACACACACACGTATATACGTGATATATAATGTCAGCTCTACTACATTATGTCAAGGACATGTGCATTAACCTTTCATATATTATTGTGAATGATACCGTTAATTAGAGTTCACGTAATTGCTATTTGTATAATGTATTACGTATCGCACGCACACGCACACACGCACACGCACACACGCACACACACGCACACGCACACACGCACACACACGTGTATCGTATAATTGCACGTTAATTAGTAACATATTAACATATTAACATATTAACAATGTTTATTGTATAGTAGTATTAGTATTGGTATTAGTATTAGTATTAGTATCACTAAATATAGAATACTAATGTTTTAAATCGGTATTAGTATTAGTATTAGTATCACTAAATATAGAATACTAATGTTTTAAATCGGTATTAGTATACTATAGTATTATAATATTATTTAGTACTACTACTATATTAATAAAATATAAGTATATATAAATATATATATATATATATATATATATATTATAGGGCATTATGTTATATTCTTTTTATACACGCTTATTAAATGAGATCTCTATAATAATAGAGCTTTATTAGAAATAAAGCCTATAAGCTATTCTATTGTCAGGATTAATTAGTTTTCACAACAGGCTATGTCATCGTATCGCTGTTTTGTAATGAAATAATTCAGTGTGTCTGTTAATATTAATAAGATTATGATGATATTGATGATGATAATGATGATGTTGATACTGGTGATGCTAGTGATAATGATGCTGGTGATAATGATGATGGTTATTATGATGATAATGCTGATGTTGAAGATGGTATTAAAGATGATGTATGATGTTGATTATGATGCTGGATAATTCTTAGTATCAATAATAAAGAGGCAGATTGTGCTTTCACTAGCGCGGGGTTAAAATAATAATAATAAAAAAAATAATAATAGTGTATTTACGTAAAACAATTTCGAGAAAATGTAGATTACTAATAGTGATGTAAATGATGTCATTCAAATCTAAAGCATGGCTGCAGTCTCAGTCTCAGTAACATAAAGTCTCAACTCGGGTCAGGCTCGTTTGGCTAGATTCTCGGCTCATGTCGGTCTCGTTTGGATAGAGTCTCGGCTCGGCTCGGATTAATGTTGTCCTGGAATGAAGGTCTCGGCTCGGTATCAATTACCAAAAGTCTCATCTCGACATTTAAAAACTCGGCATTATTTATATCACTAGTTATAACCCAAATAGTATATATATAATAATATTGTGAAGGAAACGTGAGATAACAACATCCGCAGAAAGAATTTGCTAGATGTTGTGTAGATTTAAGGAAGAGGGGCAGTAAAAGTAAGATTTAGAAACCGTTTCAGTAAGCTAATAGCTAATAGCGAACACGGTAGAAGGGCGATACTTAGAGATAACTACAGTGGCAGGCTATACGGAGAGTTACACAATCTAGAGAGTTACTAACATATGTATTATAACCGTAGCGATTGAGACGGGACTGCCATGCGCTTTTCAGGCATTCTATCGTATTTAAATACACATAAATATGTATATATATATATATATATATATCTATATATATATTATATATATATATATATATATATATATATATATATTTATATGTATGTACAATGTACATTGTACATATTATATATATGTGGTGATTAATGTATACTATACTTATCTAGGCCTACAGTGGTATGCAGCCAAGTCCTACAATAATACATTATAAAACGATTTACACAGTTGTACATATATACAACGCACGTATGTTCACGGCGAGACGACATTGTCCCGGCGACCCTGGGGTACATACACATCTCGTATCGTACACATTTCACTCGCCAGGCAACCTCATTACAATCGATAGTTATAGCAGGAAGCTAGCGTGAAATGTATACACGTAATGTATACACGAGAGGTATACATTACGTGTGTACAGTATCCGTATATTAGCCGACGGATGGCGACGTGAGGACGACGGATGATAAATATGATATCTCAGTTATTGAAATAAGCAATTATATTCAGTCTAGTATTGCGTGTCTGTGTGTGTATGTGTGTGTGTATGTGTGTGTATGTGTGTATGTTTATATCCGTGTGTATGTTTCGGTATATATATATTGTATACTTTATCAGTGTGATATTGAATGATAGATTTACATAAATAAATAAATATATATATATATATATATATATATATATATATATATATATATATATATGTATATATATAGTCAAACGTTTGACTACGTACATTATATTACTCATTATCTATGTACATTACATAATATATATATATATATATATATATATATATATTATAAATGTTATTTAACTTCTTCAAATTCATTAATTGTCAACTTTATTATTATAACATAACATTTCCCGCACCCTCTTCAGTGTACGGTACTCTTATTTGTGTACATTTGTATTGTATTACAATTATTATATATAAATGTTCAACTTCATTCTTATTATTATTACCAATTTTAATTTATAAATAATTATTATAATAATTGTATTGATATATTTATAATTTATAATTTATAATATATTTAATTGTACATAACTGATTAATATAAATATATATATAAATAATATATATAACATTAATAATAAGTGCATTTAGACACTTGCGTACTATTAATAACTCTATAGAGTTATTCTCCAAAGTGTAGTTGTATTATTGTTAAGACATATTACTATTAAATAAAAGAAAGATTTAACAAAATGATATAGTGTGTTTACCCCCTCGGGGTCATGTTTTACATAACAATATCAATAATAGTCTAATCGCAATGTATCCATGGCGGTAAATAATTAGGCGAACCTTTTCTAGCGAAGGACTGATTTTGCAGACGATTAAAAGATTTGCTAACTTTACGCGACAGGTGTCGCGACAACGCGAATACGGCCGCCATTACACAACGATAATAGAGTTTAGGTCGCCACCAATTTAGCGACGGTTACTGGGAGTACGCGTGCGTGCGTGTAATCATGGGCGTGGCTAGCTCGTGTAAAAGTGGGCGGCGTTAGTCGATAGTTGAATGAGTGTGCGTGCGCTGTACTCGTGTGGAAACAATAGGATAACGAGCGCACGTGTCACTCAAAGGAGACATGAAAATCAGCCATGCGTACCGCAATAATACTATATATAGCCTATAGGATACAGTAAAACCCGTCTACGAAGAACCTCATCATAATGAAAACCACTCTTTACGGGAATAAATTAACATACCTTCGTTGTAGATATATATTGGATGAAACCTCTTTACTATGGAATAACCCCTATACAAAGTCATTATATATTACGAGAACTTTTTATAATGCACTTATATTCATATATTTAATGTACATATTCTCGCTATAATTTAGTAATGTATAATGTTTAAAAGCATAACTATTTCTATTATAATTATATATATATATATATATATATATATATATAAATTACACAATAAATATTCAATATTTATAAATAATGTAACTAACAATGTTACTGAATTATGTATATACTTATAAGTTAATTTTGTAGTATTTGAGTGATACAAGTTCATTATTATGGCAACTAGTATTTCATTAATGAACAATTAATGAACAATGAACAATTGCTAATATATGAATGGTTAACTTTTATTATAGATTATGTCCGCATGTAATTTATTTATAAGATAATATTACGAAAAGAAAATAGTATGGTATATGTTGTAATTAAATATAATAATTATTATATTTAAATAAATTATATATATATATATTAAAAAGCTCCAATATATATATTAAAAAAAAACATTAAATGAGTTTTTCGTAGATGTATACAAATTATATTTAATATTCATTATTCTAATAGATTTTCGACCAGTTATTATTTACACAAATTAACATGATTAGGGATATCTTCCAGAATAATTACAGATTTGTATGTTTAATTAAACAAATAATTCTTTCTGAAGTAAGTTTCTATTTACCAACGTTACTATCAGAGAAATAACGGGCAATTCGAGTTGTTAACCAATACAACTTGAAGAGGGTTGATGTCTACTACAAATAACATAGGTATTTCGGGATATATACTGCTTCGAAGTGGAACAAGCTACATCTTCCGATAAGACTACCTCACACATTTCTGATTGTCAGATAAAATAGTATAAATCACATTTATAAATAATTGATTGATAAACTAGAAAGCGATAAATTATAGGACTAGATAAACCTATTAAGGGAATGTTAACCACTATGTAAATTATGAACATTGAATTGTAGGGGTAAGTAACCGAATGCTGACACTCTCGGTATCTCAGAAATCATATATTCTACACCAAATTTTTAATGAATATTCAAAAATATTCATAATTATATAAATAATCTAAAAAAGTATTTTTTATTTTTAATTATTCAAAATATTGCTGATATATCCAATATCCCGTTTTTTTATTACGTTTTTAAATTTATGAACACAAATTTCGACTTAAAACCTTCTCAAGAATATACAATTGTATCGATATAAAATATGAGAATATATTATTAAAAATTAAAGCATTCTAAAATTATATAACTTCTATATTTGTTATAAAATATTCATTTAGTTATAAGCATATATCTAAAGGTCATATAAGTCCCTAATACGAACACTCTATATGTCTTAATACGGACACTCTATAACCAATCAGAGCGCAGCGTAAGAACTATTCTGATTTTTATAAATTTCTCGTGCGTTATAAAATTAATACTACCAATAAATCTAAATCTAAAATTTGTATTATTAAGATACTTAAATTGTAATATTAATTAAAAAATAATAAAAATAAATAAATTATTAACTAATTAAATTAGAATACATTATTCATAAAATTAATTATAAATAATGTAATTGTAATTTGTCTGATTGATTCATCAATAATATATAGTGTAGCTAGTGGTATATATGGTATCCGTATTATAACACAGGGTGTCCGTATTCGGATATGGGTACCGAATACGGACACCCCCGTTATCTATGGAATTAAAAGATAAAATAAAATTGTAAAATAACAATAATATCTATAATCATATAATATTAATCTATTGTAATTTTTGATAAAAATAATTAGTCATAAAATGTTAAGACCATTTATTTTTAAATTGTCCGTATTATGTTACTTTCCCCTATACGTTTTTTTTAATTTAAATTAAATATGATTCAGATATATTTAAAATATTATGCCTATATTGATTATAAATTACGAAAAAAACTATCTTATATATATACCCAGTAAGTAAAGTAATCAGTGATAGTGGTTAGATTATAGTTTGATCATCATCATGATTTGTGATTAACTGATCATAATACGATTACAATCATTGATAAGCAACTAAGCTTTGATTACGAACTACACTTATAAATCATTGATTTTAATACGATTGTAATCAATGATTGTTAACTGATCACTAACATTGATTCACGATCAGTTGGTAATCATTGATTGTAATACGATTGTAATCGAATCAAAATCTGTGATCGTAATCAATACATAGCCCCATGATTGTAATCTGATTACTTATTGGATTGTAATCTGATTACGATCGTTGATTACTTTACTTACTGGGTATACCCTATCTATATATACCCTATCTATAGATATATAATAGTAATTAAACTAGTTAGATATTTTCAAAATCTTTGTTCTCCTAATAATGAATTGTCTCTATGTACGCGGGTCCCTCGTCGCAGGGTATTAACAAAATATATAAAGTAGAATGGAGATGACTTTAAAAATACCAGATTAAACGATAATAAATTAATATTTTAAAATTCTGAATCGACAGAAGTTATTATTTTTCAATTTTAAGTTTAATACTATACAATCGTATTATAAAATTGTCTCTATATACCATTTTAATTAAAAAACATTATACGCATTTATATTCGTGAATATAAACCTTTACAAAAGGGCGTTAAAAACCTATACTCTATTTATAACTTAATGCGGGTGTCGCGCGGTCAACACCCGCATTAAATTCAAATTACAACTATTTCAATAATTAACTGAAAATGCGTATAATGTTTTTTAATTAAAATAGTATATAGAGACAATTTTATAATACAATCTTATATTATAAGACATATAATTGAAAAATAATAACTTCTGTCGATTCAGAATTTTAAAATATTAATTTATTATCGTTTAATCTGGTATATTTAAAGTCATCTCAATTCTACTTTATATATTTGAGTATTACTTTATTTTAAAGCATAATTAGACGTTGATTTTTTCCACATATGTGTATATACATACTAGTTATATGTGGTTTAAATGTGAAGCGATTCGTATGTGTGTTTAGTGAAATATCATCGATTTTGTTGTCACGTGACAATCGGGGACGATTTTTAGGATGGGGACGAAGTATTATATGACACCGGCCCTGAGCGATGACATACAACTATAAATGCTTCTTCACATTAATTCACCACCGGGTCTCAATAAACAACTCTTCAATGGTGCTAATGACATTAAATAATCGCGTATTTCAAATAATATTCTCTTTAATGCCTCCCAAACCACGTTTGTTGAATATTTGTCCATCTACTTACTTCCCTTCTTTTCATGTTCACTGATACAAAAATCCGATTCCGACCACGATTTTATTATAGGAATCGGATTCAAATTGGAAAACAGATCCCTGTGATATTTGTTTAGAAAACGGTTTATAAAAACGATTCCTACATTTTATCGTAAAGGAATCTATATAATCGAATCTAAAACTAATTATTGAGAATCGGTTTTTAAAAACGATTCCTAATCTATTTTTTTGAGAATCGGTTTTTTAAAAACTATTCCTATACTAATTATTGAGAATCGGTTTTTAAAAACGATTCTTAAACGAATTATTGAGAATTGTTTTAAGTTATTGATGTAAGTATTTCTTAAATTATAGGTATATAATTTTGTTAATATAGAAAGAATAACATTTTATACTTTTTCATTATTTTAATATATTGATTTAATTTGTATCTATGCAAATTAATTATTAATTATTTTTTTGATTTTATATTTAAGTTAATATACTGATTTTAATAAATAAAATATTATTTTAAAAACTAAAATTATTTAAGTAATCCTATGTATTTTTCTAAATTATCATAATCTCATTCAAGTGACACATTGAACTACAATTATAATCATAATTATATTGATAATACAATTGGAATCATGTTGAACTAATTGCTGAATATTGAATATATAGTAGTTGAATATTGATTACATATTGTATTCAATATTATAATATTATACCTGTTATTATTAAATTTAAGTTTTAAATCTATCTTAAATGAAATTATATAATACATTATAATATATGAGTAAATACTTTGCTACGATACTAATATTTATTTTAATATTATATTTTACATCTAAACTTACGTTCAAACTTACATCAACAACTTAAGTTAAAAAGATTCCTATATTAATAGTTGAGGAATCTGTTTCACATAAACCGATTCCTATAGTATACTTTAGGAATCAGTTTCAAATAAACCGATTCCTATGGCAATTTAAGAATCGGTTTCACATAAATCGATTCCTAAAATTCAAGTTTAGGAATCGATTTAAAACCGATTCTCATTAAGACACGCATGAAATAATAAAAACACAAATAGATATCGGAGTTTTTTAACTGTGTTGATAACATTGTAAGTTCTACCATCCATACGGAATGCAGGTATTCTTTTGAGTCTACTCTGTCCTTCATTCCTCATATTACTGCCATCAGTAAATCTGATAATTATGATATTTTCAGATAAAAAAATATAAAAATCCACTAGCGTATCTCTTATTCTAAAACTTTAATTCTCTAACTAGGGGCTCTGCAGCAGGGGGGACGAGGTGGATATGCCCACCCCCCCCCCCCCCCACTTTAAAATCTAGGTACCTCCTATGTATTGGTCCCCCCCACTTTTACCACCAAATTTATTTTGATTGGTTGGTCCCCTACATACAAAATCGTTCGAGCGTCCCTAGCTGCCATACATGTAGTACTATTCCTCATCAACCTTCCCTTATATTCTACCTCTCCCCTAAATCGCTTTAATTCTGTCATAAACCGTACAACAGATAACCTACGTATTTGAGAACATTCCTCTACTTCCTCATACCAACAGTTACCTTCTTGGTTCCCATTTAACAAACGTTACTATTATCGCATATTATCTATCGTTAATTCACTCTAGATATATTCTTCGAATTACCCCTCCTATATTTCTACTTCTCAAGTAAAATGATCTTCCCTTACATCTCTCATAAACTAGGTTTATCCTATTCATATTTCAAATGTTATGTTTGTATTACATACTTTTATTAATTTGATAACTATATACACTTTTGATAATTAATTTATGATTTATTTAAATAAACATTCAATCAATTAATATATATATATATATGGTATGGTATGGTATGGTATCAGATTCGGGTAAACCCCAGGACAGATAAAGAAGCCTTTGCGGCTTTTCTAGTTATCAACCCATATTAATTTTAAACAGTTCATAAATACAATAATAAGTTTTGACTTCCTGTTTACAATAATAAAATAATAAAATTTGAACTGTTTAAAAAATCATCATATTACCGTTAACGATTACACCATTTCAATTATTAAAAACAATTAACCAAAAAAGGATAAATAAATAAATAAAGTATATTGATAATTGAATGTAAAATAAAAATAAAACTAAATGAATAAAAACTAATAAAATAAGAAATTAAGCAGATTAATAAATAAAAGACTTGGAAATTAAAAGCAATGTACATTCATTCAAAATATGTTATTGTGTACAATTTATAATAAATATGTTTTTCTAATATATAAAAACTAATAGAATTATGAAAATAAATGACCAATAATACTGAAGAAATGTGGATACAAAGTCATGTACATTAAAATATGTTATTGTGTAAAATTTATAATAAATATGTTTTTCTAATATATAAAAACTAAAATAATTATGAAAATTATGAAAATAAAAGACCAATAATACTGAAGAAATGTAGATAAAAAAGTCATATAAAGCCTATAAGTGATATATACTAGACCATAAATACTGAAAAAATATAGATACAAATATTAAAATATACTAGTTTAAGATGAGATAGTTTTTTAATTTATTTTTAAACTTATTGAGTGGTTTAATTTCCTTTAGTTCATCATTAAGTTCATTCCATATAGTAGGGCCTTTAATTTATAGTGTATATAAGCATTTATTTTTTGAGGTAAAATGAGTGTATAGTTCATGTTTCTTTCGTGTAGGGGAGAGTGGGGTTGTATGAACAGGTGTCTTGCATGAGCCACTGGAGATAACAATTGTCTGCTAAAGCAGAAATTTGATTTAACTGAACTAGTATCGTTATCTATAATTAATACAGTTGCGGAAGTTTCATTTTTAATAAAAAAATAAAATAAGTAACATTTTAATCACATTTTTAACTAAAGTACGCTCAAAAGTAAAAATTCCAGACAAGGTAATATATGTTATAACTTCTATAATAATTATTTTATTATTTTCATATTATATATATGATTTTAATATATAATTAACTTAATATTAATATAAAAATATATTTAAAATTTTAAATAAAATATTTAACTTTTATCAATTAATAATAACATTTGATATGGGGTTGAGTGAACCACTAAAAATGGGGTTATATGAACATTGTTCATATAACCCAACCCATATCATATGTTAATATTTATAATATAATATATATTATAATATTAATATTATTATAATATTATAATATATATTCAATGATCCGAATATAAATAAGTAATGATTAAATAGAAATAATATAATTAATTATATATCAATTTAATTAATTAATTTAATTTTAATGAGGGTCAATTAATAATTTCATAATAATTATTTAAATATTATTTCTAGGAATCAAAAATGAGAAACTATACTCAACAAACTGATAGAATACGTGATAAAACTATCATGACAAGAGAAATTAAAGAAGTAAAACAGGATATGTTCATTCAATCCCGCCTTTGGGGTTGAATGAACTTTTTTATTTTTTTTTATTAATTGTAATTATGATGATGATGATGATGATATTGAGTTTATTAGCACTAAAATAGGGTCATGTAGACCCCTTCGCTCGTGCGGGAAGAAAATAATAATAAAATAATAGTAATACGATAATATTTTTGATAATAATATACATTCAATATACAACGGAAAAACAATAATAAACAATATAAAGGACTATTATATACTACAGTCTGCATTGATATGGTGTAGTTGTATATACTACAGACTGCATTGATATAGTATAGTGTTATATAATAATAAGATAATAATAATACAATAACAATTTAATAATGATATAAATTTAATATAACACGGATACAAATAATACGTTGGATGATTTAATGATTATGGGTAGAGAGAAAAGAAGAAGTAAGATTTATGAATCTTTTGTGGGATCTAATAGAACGAATGGTAGGAGGGAGGGAATTCCATAGGGTTGGACCGGAATTTTTAAAAGCTCTAGAATTTAGGGACGTTTTACTAGAGTTCTGGGAGATAAGTAGAGGAGCATTTTGGTAACGAAGAGAAGATAATATAGTACGTTTTTTAATTAGATCAGAGATATAGCTAGGGGTAAAAGAATATATTGATTTATGGATTATAGATAGTATACGTAATTTACACCTGAGGGAGAAGGGTAGCCACATACGAGATGATTGATGAGATGTTGTAGTAGAGTGATCCAGTCGAGTTAAACAGTAAGTAGTACGTATTGAGGAACGGATAATCCGATTAAGTGGAGCAGTAGCTTTAGCAGGAAGTAAATTCAGTAGGGAAGAACAGTAGTCAATACGTGAAAGTACAAGAGCATTAATTAGAGTTTTAGTAAGGTTTCTGGAAAGTGATGTCCGTATTTTTTTAATTCTGAAGAGATGAAAGTTGGATGATTTTGTAATGGATGATATGTGATTCTTAAATGATAATTTGTCATCAAATACTAATCCTAGGTTTTTGGAGGAATGAGAAGGAGAAATAATCATGTTATTTAGAGTAAAGTTTGGAAAGGAAGTTTCAGAAGTAGATATGTTAAGTACAGTAGTCTTAGAGGAATTAATTAGTAGTTTATTGGAGAGGAGCCATAATCTTATGGAGTTAGCACACTCGATTAATTCAGAGTTAATGGTATTATGAGAATTTATAGGGAAAAAGGTAAACAGTTGGATATCATCAGCAAAAATATGGTAGTGGATATTTGGAAATTTCTTAATTAGATCAGCAATAGGGCGGATATAAATAGAAAAGAGGGATGGACCTAGAACAGATCCTTGGGGAATACCGTGGTTAAGAGGAGAAAGAGGCGAGTAAGATTTGTCAATCATAATAGAGATATTCCTGTTAGTGAGATATGAAGTAAACCATTTTAATGCTAAGCCAGATATACCCATTAAAGTAAGTCGCGAGATTAATATGTTATGGTCCAGGGTATCAAAAGCAGATGATAGATCAAGTAGGATTAGCTGGCAACACGTGTTGCTATTTAAGGTAGATAATATAGTGTCAGTAATACGGAGGAGAGCTGTTTCGGTTGAATGACCCTTACGAAAAGCGCTTTGAAACGGGTCGAAAAGATTATTTTTACTTACATGGGCTATGAGTTGTTTGGAAACAATTCTTTCTAATATTTTACTTAATAAGGGTAGGTGGGAGATCGGGCGATAATTGCTAAATGAGTTTGGGTCTAAGTTTTGTTTTTTTAGAATTGGGGATATTATGGCAGTCTTGAGACAGGGTGAAACTTGGCCAGAGTTTAGTGAGTTCGCAACAATATCCAAGAAAATAGGAGAAAATAAGGGTGAAAGTTTGTGATATAATGATAAAGGTAGGGGATCAGTGGGGGAGGTACAGTGAGATTTCATGAGTAGGTCATTTACTTCATACAGTGAAGGAATAGTGAATGTACTTAATGAGTCAATATGATGGGTAATATATATGGTAGGATTGAGTATGGGTTGAGTAGATGCGCAAATAATATTATTAATGATTGCAATTTTATGTTTAAAGAATTTTTCAAAAAGAGAACACAGTTGAAAATTTGACGTGTTAGGTAAAATGGGGAGGATTTTTTCATCTGGAGGAGAGAGAATTTTATTTGCTATTTTAAATAATTTGCGAGGATTGGAGGATATCAATGCTATCTTTTTGTTATAATAGATAGATTTTGAACGAGATATAGTAGATTTGTAATTTTTTCTAGCTAGTGATAGTGCTAATTTAGTTTCAGTAGAAGGATTTTTAAGAAATTTCTTCTCAAATTTTCGAACACTCTTCTTGAAGATGAAAAGTTCGTGGGAGAACCAGGGAGAAAAAGGGCGGTCGGTAATTAATGTAGTTTTTGTAGGTGCATGTATATTGATAATATTTAGGAGAGTGGAGTTTAGGAGTATCGGACAGAGGGAAGTTGAAGAAGAGATCTCAGTTTTGATATTGTTTGCAAATCTTGGTAGGTCGATAGACTTAAAATCTCTATATGTAATACGTTTTCGTTTAATATTTGAGAATTTTAGATTTATAGAGAATTCAATAATAAAATGATCAGTTAGTAGTTCAATTTTTTGAAAGGAGTTAGGGTTTATACATCTAATAAGAGGACTGGATAGGGGTGTAAATATCATATCAAGTGTATTGCCACTAGAATGGGTAGGAAATGATATATGTTGGCACAAGGAAAGAGACTCAGTTAGGAGTTTAAAGTCACCATGGGGATAGATGGGAGAATTATAGTGATAGTTTAAGTCACCAAGAACTATTGGTAGATAGGATGAAGATGAAGGAAGTTTATGGATAAAATCATGAAATTCATCAAAGAATAAACTGGTTTCAGGTTTTGGGGGACGATAGATAACGGTAAGATGTAGAGTTAAGTTAGGAAGCTTGAGGGTCAGCGAAATACAATCACTATATGAAAAGGGGGGGAATGAAATGGATGGAGATAGGTAAAAATCATTACGTATCATAAATCCTACCCCACCACCACGGCCCGTTTGTCGTGGAGCGAGATAGAGTGTATATCCAAAGTCCAAGATGGAGGCAAATATATCAGAGTCATTATTAGAAATCCAGGTCTCAGTCAATGCGATTATAATAAATTTTTGTAATTTAAGGTATGGGAACAGAAGGGATATATTTGATCTCAAGGAGCGAATATTGATCAAGGCTATATTAGAGGATAGTCAGGCTTGAGAGGAAGAATTATTTATAAATGATTTCTTATAGTGATCAAAAGAATCAAACCATTTTGTTAGATCAGATTCAGGGATGAGAAAAGGGGGATATGAAAGAGGATTTTTTTTATCCCTAAGTTCAAATGTTTGGGAACGATTATTAAAAAATACTTTATACAAAATGGGCGTGAGTTTTTGTTTTAGGGCATGATATAGTACCTTACCAAGAAGTCTAGTAGAGTCAGGTAAATAATGACGAATAAATATATGCTTAAAATTACTATGTGGTGAGATTTTTAGAAGGGAGGAGAAACATATATCACGAGCAGAAATATTAGTGAAACGTAATATAGCAGTACTGGTAAGAAATGAGGCAGAAGTAATATAAGAATGTGGAAGTTTTATATAGTCAATTAATGATACTATGAAATTATAGTTAACTTCATAAGGAAGAAGGTGTTCAAGTACTAGTATGAGGGAATTATCTATGGAGCGTATGGATGAAGACTTTGAGGAAGTTGAACTAGATAATATAGGGGTTGGTGTGTGATTTGAGGAAAATTTTAAGTCCATTAGCTTTGGAATGTTTCTAGAAGTATTAGCATTGGGCTGATGCTTGGGCTGGATATTAATAGTCGTAGTAGAAGAATATATATCAGATGTTATATTTGGCGTTACCTTGGAACAAGTATTATGTATAGATTTGTTAGTTAAAGTAGAAGGTGAATATGGCATAGTAATGGGTGGAGTAGTTGTATGATTAGTCGAAGGAAACTTATTTAAGGCTAGGCATGAGGAACATGAGAAGATGAAGTTAGGTGAATTAAATATAGCAATAGCATAAGCGGGAGGGGGGTTTTTAGAATGAAACCAGGATTTAGAAATAATAGCTGCGGGGTATAAACAATTATAATGTAAAATAGATGGACATGTTTTACATTTGAGATAATATTCGCATGCGGGAAGGTTACAATGTGAACAATTTGAGGACATGGTATACTTGAGATTGTGGGATTAAATTGAATGAAATAGATAATAATAAATATAATAATAAATGTATAAAAACTGGTCGTAACAGGGATATTTTTGAAGAAGTTTGGTATTCAGTCCGTTTTGCTATATGACGAGTTGACTTGACAAGCACCGGTTGACTTTAGTAGGCTCCTGGTATGCTTGGTTGCAGCCGGGCAATGATGGTCCGATTGTCTGAGATTTAAGGCAGTGTATCGTCCGAGGTAGAATTGATGGATCTGTATGTAAGTAAATACAGCAGTAGACTATCTAGGTGTAAGTTGGTAGCTAACCTCAAATGAAGGTTGGTAGATCCGACTACCAAAAGCAAATTCCCAAGGAAGATCCACGGGAAAATATCAGTTATAATATTATTATAAACTACTAGTTAATTAATTTTATAAATAGTAAATAATGTAGCTAAGTATAAATATACATAAACAGTATGTAATATATATTTGAATTTAATTAATTTATCGAATTTATAATTCTATTATCTTTGTGATTATTATTTATTTTTTAGGATTTTTATTTTGTTATAATAAAATGTAAACAAATACTAAATATAATTATATCTAAATAAGATATGATTATAATTTAAAGACAACTATTATGTATTTCAAATAAGTTGGATATTAATATTTAATATATATTAATATAATAGATAATATAAAAAATAAATGAATACGTACTTATCTTTATAATAATAATACAATTAAAAGATATTTAAAAGCTAAGCAGTTATTAACACAACTATATATTGGTTGCTATGTAAACAAAGTGATATATATATTAAAAAATAATTCATATATAAATATGAAATCTTATAAGTTATCCTTATATCTAAAAGTGATATATTAGTTAACTAATATCATATATTATGCAATACAATTTAAATAAATAAGAAAAATTTATTATTATCATAATGATAGCACTTTATACAAAAACATGGTCATAAAACCCCACCCTCCCATATTGTATGGTATGATTTTCTTATTGAATAAACTAGAGTTTGGACTAACATTGTTATGGTATATATTATGCATAAAATTACATGTTTGATATTTAATTAAGTCAGGTAATTTTAGTATATTTGCTTGTATAAAAAGAGTATTCGTGTTTGTAAGTTTTGGTTTGTTAAATATTATTCTAATAATATTTTTTTGAATTATATATACATCATCAATATTAGAATTATAGTTATTTCCCACATATAATAATATTTATTTATTGAAATCTCATATATATATATTGAATACAATACAAATAGCGGATTCATATGGACCCCTCAAGAAGTCATAGAATTGTACATATTATAAATAACTATTAAATAGAAATGTGTCTTGTGATTTTGATTTATCGTTTATTAAGTTCTTAATAAACACAAGAGAAAAACAAGAACTGCCTGGAAAAGAACCCGGGACCTCTGGCTTACAAGCTTTTGGTTGTCCCACTGAGCCGGCTATATACCCAAGACTAAATATATATATATATATATTTATTTATTTATTTATTAATTTTTATAATATTGATACTATTGATATTATTATTGATTATAATTAAGTATATTAAATAATAATTTATAATAAAGTTTCATATTAAAGTAAAACATCTCTATTATAAAGTAATTCATTGTCAGTTCACATTTGTTGACGAATAATCAAGTAAACATAATTAAGTTAAGCCTACATATAGTAACGTCGTGATGGTTGTATTACCCTTCTCACTGATTATGCATGTAAGACCACATCTACCAACAATATTACCATGACAACTTGTGAACTATTACTATCCAAACTAATTGTTAATAACTTAACATGTTTTACTTTAATTACTCGTTACAGATCCCTAATAACGATTATAATATATTTCTTAATGAATTAACAGATATACTTCTGGAATACTTGTTTCGTACAATACTTACTTGCGACTTTAACTTTCACTTTCACTCTGATAAACACCCCACTCTGATTTCTTTGACCATTGAATCGATTTAATCTACATCAACATAACTGATTCCCAACACATACACACGGTCACACTCTTGACCTCATATTTACATCCCTCGACTCGTTATTAATTACTACCCCTCCTACTAACTCAACACTCATCACTGATCACTATGCCATTGATGTTATCATCTATAATACCCCTAAAGTAATTAGAAATATTACTTCTTATCTTAACCTTATAAACATTAACTTTACACAATTTTCAATAGATATAAATGATTCCCCATATTCCACACTAACTTCAATATCACCCTTCCATACTTTACTTACCTTACTCCTTAATAAGCACGCCCCACTAACTACTAACCTTCTACCAACACACACAACTACACCATGGTTTTCTATTGAACTTTGACTCTAAAAACGACTTAGTAGAAAGAACAACTCCAACAAATCTACAGCAGATCTCTTAGAATCTACAACAAATCTCCTACTGAATACAACCTATCCCAATTATCCCTTAACCGAAATATCTTCTGCAAACTTCAAAAAATCCAAATCCAAATACTATAATGATAAATTCAACTGTTACAAACATGACTACGAGCAGCTCTATAAAATATCCAATAAACTCGACGGCATAACTAAGAAGATCATTTTATCTGATCTACCAGATATTCTCCTATATTCTACTTTCTCTGACTATTTTTCAGATAAAATTAAATTTATATGTGATAATCTAAATACCCTAAACAAATAATTAACTCACATAAAACTATCTCATGATTGTGACATTCTGACATCCAAATTTACTGTGTTTTCCCTTCCCACCTCAACTGAGATTTATAATCTTAATATTACCTCCAAATTTTCTTTACCACCAGAGTCCATAGGCATAGAAATTATCTAGGCATCCATATTAATAACAAATTAACATTTGATAAACACATATCAACCTTAAACCAAATTCCACCATCTATTCAATATAAACAAAATAAGTCCTTACAGCATAGCATCCACTGCACTAACTATTACCCAAACTTTAATTTTATCTCGACTACACTACTGCATACCTATACTACGTTCTTCTCACAATAAATACTTTATAACCATCAATCGCTTAACTAACAGATCAATTAGACTAATCTAACGACTAAAAAAACTGACTACACTACAAGTATAACTGATCTACGAACACAACTTAACTGGCCATCCGCATACAAAATAGCTTAACTTAAATTAATATCCATTCTATATTCCTCTCTACTGACTAAATAACCTGATTACCTTTATCGACTAATTTCTCTCCATACTGCACCACGCCACCTACGATACACTAACTATACGGCGGTCCTGACTGAACCATCCTTTTTCCGGATAAAACTTGGGAGGCGTAGCTACTCTGTTTTCGCCAGCTTCCTTTGTAATCAACTCCCTGCATCTCTCAAAACCATCAATACATCAACGACAACCTTCAAACATACACTAAAGAAGTACCCCCTTGTTCACGATATCTGAACTTCAAATATATGTACACTCATCCCAGACGGGTAGGAGCGCAGGAATGCATATTTCATAATCATTTCAGGCATATTTCATAGTCCACTAATTTATAAAATATTATGTGAACACACATATATATATATACAAATATGTGTGTATATATATGTGTATGTATATATATATATATATATATAACTATAGTTGTTTACATTGTGTGTACATTTTGTACATATGTAATAAATGATAGGTTTAATAAAATGAAAATATTTTCTATAAACTTTCTGTTTTCTTTACACATTATGACATAGATGTTTAATTCATCTATAGTATCACTATTAATAATACATATCATTCAATTATCTTGCCTTTTTTTTCCATAGATTAAAGATAAACTTTCTCTCTAGCTCTATTCTTTTTTTCCATTGAATTTCTCACCCAATTCTTTACAATGCGCATGTTACTAACACTTTTTTTCATATTCAACTACACTTTTTGGTCTTAAGAATTGTAATTACAATGATTAATTTCGTAAATATGTTGACAGTAGAATATATTTTCTTTATATTTTCAAAGATATATATCACTGCTTTTAACTTTATTCATGATTTATCTGCATTTATTAGATATATTAGAGGTAATATCATTTCTATTAATCATTTCATCTAAAGTCGAATGCATTTCTTTGTAATATTCGAGTGAGCTTTCTTAATTTCCAACGGTTTGGAAATATTCTATTTACAAGATATATTATTATTTCTAAATATTATAGAATTATAGTACAATATTCGTATTTTATTAACTATAGTTAATATGGATATAATAGACTCCGGTTCATTAACATTGTGAGATACTATATTTACTCGATGAGCTATGCAATCGGTGAACTATTGCAGCGGTTGTTCCTCACATATTAAATCCTGAATAGATACCATTATATTTGCCATATTACTTGCTCCATCATATTAATTAATTCGCAAATTCTCTAGCAGCAAACATAATCTTACCAATGCATATTTTAGCATAATTTCTATAGTTTCTTTATTAGCTCATTCATACGGATCCACGCATGTATGTAACTGCAAGTTATTCTTTAACATGTCGAATACATTTCCATTCTTGTTCGTTTCTTGAAAATGTTTGTAATATTATTAATCATTACTTTATAATAATTATAATCGTTATATAAAATTGTAATTACTTGAAATGTCCCGTGTGCTGTTACAGATTATACTGTAGCAGATATCTATTTCTTTAATACTTGTTAAATAACTTAAGAATTTCATTTTGAATTATCCATGATATTAGATGTATTTTATTTGTATTATATATTAGTTATTATATATCAGTTACAATATTTAACCATGCATCTAATTGGGGAATTTAATTTTATCTTAATTTAACAGTTACTTTTATGAATTTACCCTCAACATGTATTTTACCTCTAAAATATATGTTTTCTTTAGCAATGTATCTTATAGAAGTAAATATAGCTATCATAACAATATTTGTAATTTATATGTCATTTTTATTATGTATTATCATTATATATTTAATACTATTTCTATTCTCCGCTTCCATTGGCATACAATGCATATTAGATTTTCATAACAAGTAAATCGTATCATTACCTTCTTCCAATTTGAATGACTATTAATTATAAATGCTGGGATATTATCACGTTTAGTTTTATAATTTGTTTATAATACAATATGACAAAATACTGCTTTCTTTTCACCACACCAATACATCCATTGCTATTTGTTGTTGCTACCAGTATGTCTGCAATGTTAAAGTGTTATCTTTTCTATTACGACAATACACATATTGTGTAATATATCTTACATATGGCTAGAAGGTTTATCAAAGTTGTCTATACAGATTATATAATCGCTCTTTAGCGTTTTCAATTATTAATGATTGTCTCTTATACGATGCAACGTTAACTTTTAAATTTATTTTTGCAATATTTGTTTCTTCGTTCTAAATACTTTGATAAAATGTATTTATTAATTTTAATAATTATAAAGTCCAACTAGATAAATAAAAAAAAGTATTTAAATAATTATTAGATTTTGAAATTAATTTTCAACAATATATTTAATATTATTATTAATTATATGAATCCATTTAAAACAATAGTTAAGTTTTATTTATTATAATATTCCAAAACTGTCATCATTATGTTTATTATTTCAATTCTATAGACTTAACTTAAGTAAAAATGGAGGTAATTTAAAATGTAAATAATTATTTTGGTCCATTTTATTAAAAAATATTAATTGAAATCTAATAAATATTAAATAATATTCTGACTAAAAATTGAAGATTATAATATGTATTTTACTAATAATCGCTATCTACTAACATTATATATTCTCTAAATTATTAACAAATTATTAAAAATTATTTAATTATTTTTTAAATTTTCGCCAGAATAGGGGGTCCAACAATATCCGGACCTCCCCCCCCCCCGTTTATAAATGGAAGGGGGGTCCGGACACCCACGACCCCCCTGTTCCTGCGTTCCTACCCGTCTGTATTTATTATTACATTTATTTATTAATTTATATATATTATTGTCACACTATAATAATGTTATAATTGAATTAGTATTTAAATAAAATCATCCTCATCACCATCATCATATATAATCAATAAAGATAAGTAACATACAATTAGTAAAAGTTAAATTGCATTTACCGTAAATCATGATTACCTATTCAACGATGACGAGTTATTCTCAGCCAATAGATATAGCAGTTATATGTTGAATAACTAACATAATCATGAATACTATTATTAATCGTTATTTTCATAAATACAATTGGTACTAATAGATAACATCGTATATCTATGGAAATACCGACAACAAATAAAATAAAATGTGTCGGTATATTGTTATATATTAAGTATATTAGAAATATCAATGATTTTATATAAATCTTAAATTATTAATTAATTATTTAATTATTATTTAACATAATAAATAATAAGTTAATTACGTAATTCAATGAATATTATCATTATTGTTGCGAAATCCATTGAATGGGCCTATATATTTTGTATATATACATGGCTGCTAAAGAAACACTCCCCTAATTTAATAATTTAAATATATATATATATATATATATATATATATATATATATATATACACACTTACATACCTACATACACACGTACAGTGTACGTCGTACACTCTACTGATATGACGTAATTTAACATAATTATTAGAATACTATTAATCAAAATACTTAAATTATAATATTTGTTCACTTTGATTTCATTTTACAATACTCATAATACTTATTATTATTATGATTATATATATAAGTTATAAATTAACGAAAATATAATAATATTTAATTGAATCCTGAAATAATTCAAAAATTATTTAAAATGACTCTACGAGTGACTAACTATATATTGTTATTATAAAATGTCGGCTACCACAATCGGTTTTAGGTTAATATTTATTTTATTATATTTTAATGATCTCCCAAGTATATTCTCTACAAAATTGTATAATGATTTATTGTCAGATGATACCGAAGTATATTCGGCTTACACATCTGAGAGTGAGAAATCAATTTTTAAATATAATTTATGTTCACATTTGACAATTAAATATAGTTCAATAAATGGGCAACATCAGGCAACTATATATATATATATATATATATTTAATTATATAAATCAGATTTATCATTCCTCTTCAACAGGCAAGGAATAATGTGGGAACTAATAACAAATTTTATGTTTTTTACTAGAATTTCCCCAATCATCATATTTTTGGATAGTCTAGATTCTCATAAAATATATAAAATATATATATATAATTTTGAATTAAAAAAAAATTAAAATTACTCTAAAATGAGAAAATATATATAAATTGTTAAAAATAAAAAATGGATTTGCACTTGAATACCTAACATAAAATAATATATATATATATATATATATATATATACTTATATACAAAATCAATAAGCGACAATGTTAGGATGGTCAGGTAGCCACTTCGCTGTACATACATAATGTGTAATACACGTACACTTATAAACACTTGTCCCTATCTAGACTAATATATAATTGTATATCAAGAATTTATAATTATGTATACATAATTTCAGAATATATTTATATATGTGAATAATTAAATTATTAAAAAAATCAATAACCGGACAATGTCGGATTCCCTATATATATATATATATATATATATATATAGGGAGTAAAACTGCCTGTGTGGCTCAGTGGCTAAGGCGTCAGACACACAAGCAGTAGGACACGGGTTCGAGCCTCGTCCGGACCATTAATTAATTTGATAAAATGGGTCTTACAATATTATTTAGAAGTGATCTAATATAATTGTGTATACATAAATGATCGGCTCTCGTTAAAACCATGGATGCCTTAACATGAGAGCGGCTTCGAAGGGACATTAGAGCCATATATGGTTATAAGTGAAAACTTCATCTAAGTTCCTGGATGGGATGAAAGGACTCCACCAAATAAAAATAACAATAACAATATATATATATATATATATATATATAATACAGATTATTGAAAATGAATATTCATAAAATATATTCTATTTAAAAATAGATTACCAAATAGTTAATATTTTCAATAAAAAATAATGTGTATATCTTTATAATTAATATTATAATTATATAGAATTGTTCATAAGTATATATATACTATTGATGCGAATTCATTAATTATATATATATATATATATATATATATATATATATATATATACAGGTATACCTGTATATGATAATAGATATTAGGGAATGTTAATGACAGATGTGGTTTGCGAATGCTAGTTGTTAATGGCTAACTAATTAGGTTAAAGGTTAACGTAACCTTTAACCTTTAGTATGCAGTATAATAGAGTATACATGTTACTATACAGAGTTATACTATATCTATAGGTATCTAGAGTGTAGATAAACGGTACTTTTATTTTATATAACTTACCCACAGGTAAATTAGTAATAATATATAAACATGTGAAGGTGTCACGTGATATGCACACACGAGACACGAATACTTCTTAGCAGACTTATATCTGTAGCGAGACGTGTATATTAAGATAAGCGTGTATGATGTCCGCAAGATCACCAGTGTAACCTACTGCAATACACATAATCTTAATATATGGCGCGCAAAAATACACATATATGTATATATTATAATATATATATATATATATATATATATATATATATATATTGCATGTAGTCTATATAGCCATATATGGCTTAGTGGGACAATAAAAAGCTAGTAAGCCAGAGGTCCCGACTTCAGGCAGTTCTTGTGTTTATCAAGAACTTAACCAATAATTCTAACTTAATAAACACAAATTCAAAACAGAAGACAATAATGTTACTATTTGTATTGTATTATCCGGGGCCCCTCATAGTTATTTATAACATGTACAAGTCTATGACTTCTTGAGGGGTCTATTTGTATCCACTATTTGTATTGTATTCAATATATCAATATTATTATTATTATTATTATTATTATTATTATTATTATTATTATTATTATTATTATTATTATTATTATTATTATTATTATTATTATTATTATTATTATTATTATTATTATTATTATTATTATTATTATTATTATTATTATTATTATTATTATTATTAGTATTATCAGTATTACTATCATTTTTATAACTTATTAGTAGTATTATTTTTATTAGTATTATTTGTGTTAATATCATTTATTATAAATTTGTAATAGGATCCTAGTCGCGTATTACTATTAGTAATATATATTTATTATATATATATACACAAACTGATAGCTAACATACGTACACTGTAGTCTGTAGCCACACGCATACTGCAGTCACACATACTATGACGTAACGACACAAAGGAATGTTGATGTTGGTATGTTGATGTTGATGTTGATGTTGGGGGTATACCTTAGCGGCTATAGGCTCAACTATATACCGACAATGAAACCAATAGCATAATGTATTCGAGATAATAAGAGTGAAATAATCTTTACAATATTCAATATACAATATTTCAAAATTATATATATATATATATATATATATTTCATAGATATATACATTTAATTCGGTATTAATCCATTAATATTACGGATATCAACATAATTTCTAGATCTAAATATAAGGAATATGTAAAGTCACGTACAGTTATAGTCACATTAACGAAAGTATACTTTATAAACATATATGTATATATATATATATATATATATATATATATATAAGCTAGGGCGGCAGACATACAAGCAGTAGGACACGGGTTCGATCCTCATCCGGAACACAACTCTTAAAATAGGTCTTAAAATATATTATAATATTTAGAAGTTATCTAATATAATTGTGTATAAATGATCGGCTTTTATTAAAAACCTGGATGCCTTAACATGAGAGAGGATTCGAATGGACATTAGAGCCATTTGTGGTTATAAGTGAAAACTTAATCTAATTTCTGGATGGAATGAAAGGACTCCACCAAATAACAATAACAATAACAATAACAATATATATATATATATATATATATATATTATTAGTAATATCACATATCTAAAACTGATCATTTTATATCTATATTTTATAAACAAATTAACTAAACACAGATTATATTTAATTATTGATAAACATATGTGTATGTGTAGGATATATATATATATATATATGTGTGTGTGTGTGTGTGTGTGTTTAGATAGGTAATAAGCACAAACACACACACACTGTATCGTGTATACACGCCCCTACAAAACAAATATCATCTCAACAATACTTACGTAATCAATCAAGATAAAGATAATTATAGAATAACGATCTATAGCCTACTTATTATGTAATAACCTAAAGATAGAGATTAAGGAGAGTCTGTACAAAGTATCGTTATCGAGTACTAATTAACAGTGTACGAAATGAACCCAGGGGTTAAGAACCAAAGCTCTATGAA
The DNA here is from genome assembly GCA_964019155.1 of Osedax fenrisi. NCBI lineage: Eukaryota > Metazoa > Annelida > Polychaeta > Sabellida > Siboglinidae > Osedax > Osedax fenrisi. The sequence continues at coordinate 35,028,317 of OZ025239.1, forward strand.
TCATACCTCGGTTAACCCGAACTGATGCATACAATTTACAAACATTATTATCCTGGAACGAACTGAAACTTTGTTTAAAACCAACCCGAACTATTATAAAATACCATATATGGTATATTATCCATTACATCCATAGATAGTCTCGATTCAATGCACCTAGATCTGTAACGTCTCATTACATATCTATAATTCAGCTTATCGGCAGCTGGTATAATGTACTATTGTATACGAGATCAGCTATATACATATGTTAGTAAAACTCTTACTTCCTTTCGTTTATTGAGCTTGGTTTATTTGTCAGCCATTAGCAGGCACCAACAATATTTTAGGATAACAATTTTAGATATTACTTTTCTATGCTAATTAATAATAGTACATTTTTAAACTTGGGTAGGGGAAAGTAATCGAATACGGACAGTGCCCGAATACGGACACTCTCGGTATCTCAGAAACCATAAATCCTACATAAAAAATGTTTAATGAATAAAAAATTCATAATTATATAATTATATAAATAGTTTAAATAAGTATTTTTTTAATTTTTAATTATTCAAAATAGAGCTGAAAATATATCAAATAAACTGATTTTTTATTACGTTTTTAAATGTATGAAAACAAATGTCAAATTAAAACCTTCTCTAAGAATATACAAATGTATCGATATAAAATATAACAATATATTATTAAAAACCAAAGCGTTCTAAAAATTATATATATATAATTTATATATTTGTTATCAAATATTCATTAAGTTATAAGCATATATCTATAGGTCATATACGTCGCTAATACGGACACCCTATAACCAATCAGCGCGATGCGTATGAACTCTTCTGATATTCATAAAAATCACGTGCGTTATAATATTAATACTACCAATAAAGATAAATCCAACATTTTTATTATTTAGATACAAAACTGTATTATTAATTAAAAAAATAATAAAAATAAATAAATTATTAACTAATTAAATTAGAATATATTATTTATAAAATTAATTATAAATAATGTAATTGTAATTTGTCTGATTTATTCATCAATAATATATATGTTATCTAGTGGTATATAGGGTGTCCGTATTATAACACAGGGTGTCCGTATTCGGACATGTATACCGAATAAGGACATACCCGTTATCTATGGATTTAAAAGATTAAATACAATTTTAAAAGCACAATAATATCTATAATCATATAATATTAATATATTGTAATTTTTGAATATGTTTTTAAATTATATGTCATAACATTTTAAGACCATTCATTGTTAAAGTGTTCGTATTATAATAATATATAGGTTACTTTCCCATATATATTTATATCGGGTATAATGGAATAATGTCGGATAATATCGGTAGTAAAGTAGAGTATAACTGGGTTGTAATATCGGGTAGTTTAGTATATTATCGGGTCGGGTATTAAATAGTTACCCGAATTATCACTGAGTCATTTACGTCGTTGACTTTAGTTTGTTATCGGTTTTAGTTATTATAAAATATATTCTAAAATCTGTGTTCATAAAATATTGGTTATAATTTGTAAATAATATTTTCTTCCGCTGAAAATTAATTATAAAAAGCCAACTTATCATCTAATGTTACAGGTGTGTTATAGAAGAATACATGCTTTGTATTGCATGTATTGTAGTGATTATCACAAACAACGGCTTCGCAATATATATATATATCCCTATAGGGTACATTTGCATTTAATGTTGCAATTAATATATAATATTTAAATATGTATTCTGCTATAGTAAATATATATATTTACTACTATATTTAAAAATAACCATTTTGTTTAAATGTTTCAAAACATATCTTCTAACACGTTGTTATGAAACTATGAACTAATATTGCATAATAATGAACTGCTATTGCATAATAATGAACCACTCTTGCGTAACAATAAACTAATATTGCATAACGATGAATCGCTATTGTATAATAATGACCCATTGTATAATAATGAACCATTGTATAATAATGAGCTATTACATAATATGATATTTCGAAAAATTGATTTCATATTTCGGAAGTTTCTAAACTTCAAAATCAAACCTGTTCAACATACTAATTATTGTTAAGCTATATATATATATATATGTATGTACGTATTTTTTATTTATATTTCGCTATATTTAATAACAAATTGAAAATATCCAGGCCCTCTATTATTATTCTGCATAGCAAAGTATACTATGGACATATGTCCTTTTGCTATGTTCTATTCTCTTTAGCTATAGCTTATAGCTTTAGCTATAGTGTATACACTAATAGGCGTGTACACTTCACCAACGTGTGTGTGTGTGTGTTTCAAGTTGATACAAGTATTGCGAGTGTTATTAGTGTCCTTCGTGTATAATGTCCTTCGTGTACATCTACTTATGTGCATGCGTATAGCTAATATATTATCAGAATGAATATATGAATGAAATATTACATACTTTAACTAGTTAATACAAATAACCTCTGCTAATTTCTTGATGGTCACACACACATACACATACACACATGTATTCTATTATTTTTAATGAACGAGTTATATTACAATTAACGTGCATATGTAAATTTAACTAATGAACATATAAATATATAATTATATATAAATATATTAATTTAAAAATATTTATCCGTAAAATTATCTATTTTAGTATTTTTATCAAGATTCTAAATTAAAATTAAATTAATATTATTTAAATTAATTTTTATAAATGTCTAAAAACAGGAATATAATTCTACCGAAGGGCATTGATCTATTTACACATATTATAAAGATATTTAATTAGCAAATACCGTTTTTAATTAATTCAAATGAAGAAATAAACATTTATTTATTACTTTATAGTATTTATTCTTACATTTAATAAATATGTAAGCTATAATAGTAATTAAATATTATTATATAGAACAGTATACTATATTTAGTATATATATATAGTATATATATATATATATATATATATATTTTATTCTATAATTCGCGCACGCACTCAATCTGTAACAAAGTATGAACGATTGGTTCTAATTCGTGCACATTTTAAATGCAACAATATAGAAAAGTCTATAGAAATGTCTACGTATAAGACATTCCACGCTAATGATACTACTAATAATAATAATAATTACTAATTGTAACAGCGTTTTTTAGAAGATAGGTGTAACTATTTTTATTCTATAAATAGAGTTTTTTGCACCACGGTGAAATATTTCTATAATTACTAACTATTGATATTATCGCACTGTGTATTCAATATTTAATATTTAATATTCTAAGAATTCCCTATGCGGATTTTAGAAGTATGTTCCCATTTTCGAAACGATATTTAATATTGTATTTAGGATATATACAATATATTGAAATTTTATTTTTCGATATATATAATATTTTAATATTGTATTTTAGATATATATAATAATATTTATTTATTGAATCACACATATAATAATATCGGATACAAATGGACCCCTCAAGAAGTCATAGACTTGTACATGTTATAAATAACTGTGAGGAGCCCCGGACAATACAAAACAAATAGTAACATTTTTTTTCTTGTGTTTTGATTTATCGTTTATTAAATTCTTGATAAACACAAGAGAAAAACAAGAATTATCTGGAGTCGAACCCGGGACCTCTGGCTTACTATAGTAAAAGCTATAGCTTTTGGTTGTCCCACTGAGCCATCGACCCCAGACAAATATATATATATATATATATATATATCTAAGTATAGATATATATATATATACAGTATTTTATTGTAAAATAAATATACGGCTACTCCTTAGAATAGGAGTATTGTTGATCGAGAACAAGTGTGCGTGTGCGCGTGAGAGTGCGAGAGTGTGTGCGAGAGTGCAAGTGTGCGTGTGTCTGCTGAGACAAGCACATTACACACAATTATCACTGATGCAGCCGAACCTCCTAATTAGCATAACGTTCCTCCTCCTCCTCCTCCTCCTCCTCGTCCATCTCGTGCCATCGCGTGCTATCTAACGGTATCTCACGGTATCTCACGCTATCTCACGGTATCTCACGGTATTTCGCGATAGTATCGCGGCGGCCATCGTCTCCTAGCGGCGAGGGTTGCTACTATAGTAGTATACTACTATAGTAGTATACTACTACTTGGACACATCATTGTGCGGCGCCTATAGTGATGTAGTGGCGCGTTAATAATTCAGTTGATGTCACATGACCCGCGCTATGCTATCGAACAAGTACGCATCTCAATAACACGTGACCTACGCGTATCGACACCACGTGATGTATTCAGTATAGTAACACGATGTGCGGGTGCGTACAAGCGGCGCGCTACTATAGTAGGTATCCTATAGTAGGTGGTCAGGCTATGCAGATGTATACGCGTATGTAAGGGTGCACAATGTGTAGCAGGACACATGGACACTTGGACGGATGGACAGGCTACCGTTGTATCTAGGCAACGTATGAACTGACTGTCCACCTGAACACCTGAACATCTGACCCGCTATACGAATCATACCCTACTTAAATACACGTACACACGCATACGTACGATAACGAAAGGGTACATACAATAATAACAGGGTGGTAATAACTATACCGGGCTTACAGTATCGGGCTTACAGTAAGGCTTACATACATCACTCATCCTACAGAGAGATGCCTAGATATGCTATAGATAGCAAACAGTACACAAGAGTAACGTTAATAATAAGTCATAATAACTTATTAATGTTAAGTGAGATCATAATCTATTCTAGGGTATTAATATTGTTATTGTTATTGTTATTGTTATTATTATTGTTATTGTCATTGTTATTGTTATTGTTATTATATTAACTTATTATATACATTAAACTCGCGATGTTGTGCATTGCATCAGCTAACAATCGCCATGTGCTAACATTACATAACATTACATAATATTACATAACATTAGTTGGTTGGTAGTGTATATATTGAGTTAAATGCGAACTACATCGTGAATAGGGCTAAGGCTCGCTATCACAGCACGGCGAGCACACAATAGTATATATATTCCATGCTAACATTAGACGCCTGATAACACATTATTGCATACAGTTAGATATTGATAACCCATTATACTATACTGTATGATTAGTTCATATAAAGCATATTATGATCACTAAAGTGGATTTCTTTGCCTAGTACAGTTCACTATTGCGAGTAAAAGAAGCACGTGACTATTCACACCTCTTACCACGTGACTAGACTTCCGATATAAGATAATAGCTATTCTATTGTGTATGTATCTTATTGTGGTGTATTGCACATATATATTACATTAAAGTAATTTGATAAATTTAATAAATATTCAAATAAATAATATTTAAATTAATTTAATAATTCCAAAGGATATAATCAGTGTAGCATAGTATACTAAGTATATTTAGATTATTTGTGTATAAGAATACTATATATATATATATATATATATATATATATATAGTACGGACTATACTATAACGTGTGTTCGTGCTATTATTACTACTACTATTATTTATAATTTAGTAATCATGATTACTCTGGCAGTAAAGTAGACTCTGTGAATAATATTTTATGTATATTTTATAGTTATATATATTAGGTTAATATAATATAGTCATATATATATATATATATATATATATATACATATATATATATATATACATATATATATATATATTTATAGTATGTTAATATTATTACTTTGAACATGACTTCGATATATTTGATATTGTTGATGTCTCTACAAAAAGTATATAACTTATTATATAACTAAACAAATATTTACTTTATAGAGCGGATTATTAAAGTAATTAATGATGATATATCTGCGTATACGCACTAACGGTAGCTAGTCGCAGCTAGGCACTCACTCAACAACTATTGTGCCCTATGCTGCCCCCTATAGGTGTCCAGGTACACAGTGAACATTGGTCTATATTGACATATAGTACTATAGCCTAGGTAATACTGGTATATATATATACATACAGGTACTAGCACCTAATGAACACTGGTCTATATAGGTTGTATTTGCACACTTCTGCGCATTGTTTGCGCACTATAGTGCGAGTTACCGCATTATTGCTTACCCGGTAAATTAATTATATTAATGAATAAATACTCGTCTACTCTATTATAAATTATATAATACTATTAATACATTATTATGTTAATAACCTATATTACATTGAGTTAATCAATTATAATATAGTATGTATTATATATATATATATATATATATATATATATATATATATATAGATATATTAATATTGAATTATAATATGTTTACTTTGAACTATTTAAAATAAAATATTAGAATATTTATTTATCAAAGAAATAATATATCATTTACCATACAATATTATATAACATGAGCATGTCCTGCATGGACACTGTATTACCGACGTAGACATTATAAAGTTGTTACTAATGTCTCACGTACACACGTTACAAGGGACGTACGGCATTGTAGCCAGTAGTAAACTTCCCTTGTATGGTAGGTTATGTAGGTTCTGTATGTTCATTGTGTACTTATCAACCTTCTTGTTAAATATATGATTATTTATGTGGTTATGCATGTGGCTTGCAAGTTAGATATTACACGTACCTTACTGGTACTTTACTAACACCTTACTGGTACTTTACTAGTACCTTACTTGTCCCTCACACAGATACATATACCTACACTACCTCGTCACTCGCGAGTAACCATTACTTCTGAACATATCGTGTACGCAGCATACTTTCATAAAGCATAAGCTGTAGTGGTGCCACTGATGTATTAACAAGCATATAACATGATAGCATATCGAATGTGAGGTCATGGTATGGGTACTATTGGGGAGGGCTTATTTTCCTATACAATGTAGTATAGATAACCTCGTATATCATCAATGTAAACGTATGTATCAGCGATGTAACGGCATGTATTATATTTAACAGACGGAATCCTTTCATCCCATCCAGGAACTTAGATAACATTTTCACTTATAACCATATATGGCTCTAATGTCCCTTCGAAGCCACTCTCATGTTAAGGCATCCATGGTTTTAACGAGAGTCGATCATTTATGTATACACAATTATATTAGATCACTTCTAAATATTATTATAAGAACTTTTTAATAGTCCAGACTGGGTTCGAACTCGCGTCCTACTGCTTGTGTGTCTGACGCCTTACCTACTGAGCTAACCAGACAGTTTCTATACACATGCCGAATTAACATACATTGTGCACGCTAAATTCGCTACCCATATACGCATTGCATATAGGTTAATATATCGCTAAGCTTAACCCATGGTTACCATAGTAACACGTTTGTGTTTACACTTCCGGTGGTAACATTAGCCGTCGTCGTTAATAGTCGCTTTATTATGTCTGTGTTTATCTGTTTACAGAAGTTTACACTTTATTACCGTTGAATGGTCTTTAGTGGTTATATATATATATATATATATGTGTGTGTATATATATATATATATATATATATATATATATATATGTATATATATATATATATATATATATATATATATATATATATATATGTGTGTTGTGTTCGTATCTCACTGGCCTACATTTGTGTATTACCAATGTATTACCTTATATGGGTAAATATCAATAATAAACGGGTTATTTATATTTGCAGATAAGAAAATGAATTTCAATATAGTTATTATATTAATTTATGATTATTATATTACTTATATGAATATATGCATTAGTCATTTCATACATGATACACCCTACAACATCCAATAACGCCCTGACACCCTATAACACCATCTAGAGTTAAAATAAATGAAAACCTACACGTATAGGCTCTCGATAACGATTGTTAATGAAGGACATACATAAGACATATACTTACATCACATGCCATGCCAATACGGATGTGTGTGTAAGTGCATACGTGTAACTCATGCATAATGCGCGTACAAAGAGAGAACTAGAATATATACGGAATATATGTATATATATATGTGGCATAGCTCTATGGTATGCAGGATATATGTACTGTTCTCTTCTTGTAAGTATAAGTAATATCATAGAGGTAAATATACTAACCTACGCGTTTGCTTAAGTAAATCTATAGATTAGGTAATGGGTATAATATAGTTGTGTTATTAATATTCTAATATCATATTTTACCATAATCTCTATAGAATATTAGAACAAAGGTAACAAGTTTTAGTATATATATATATATACTATAATAATTTATCTCAATGTGCAAACTAATGAAGTCTGTTCATTGAGATATCGGTCACGTGTGGGTTGCATAGCTTGTGTTAGCTTGTGTTAGCTTGTGTTATCTTGTGTTAGCTAGTGTTAGCTTGTGTTAGCGTGTGTTAGCTTGTGTTAGCTTGTGTTAGCTTGTGTTAGCGTGTGTTAGTTTGTGTTAGCTTGTGTTAGCTTGTGTTAGCTTGTGTTAGCCTGTGTTAGCTTGTGTTAGCGTGTGTTAGCTTGTGTTAGCGTGTGTTAGTTTGTGTTAGCTTGTGTTAGCGTGTGTTAGCTTGTGTTAGCTTGTGTTAGCTTGTGTTAGCTTGTGTTAGCGTGTGTTAGTTTGTGTTAGCTTGTGTTAGCTTGTGTTAGCTTGTGTTAGCCTGTGTTAGCGTGTGTTAGCTTGTGTTAGCGTGTGTTAGTTTGTGTTAGCTTGTGTTAGCCTGTGTTAGCTTGTGTTAACTTGTGTTAGCCTGTGTTAGCCTGTGTTAGCTTGTGTTAGCCTGTGTTAGCCTGTGTTAGCCTGTGTTAGCGTGTGTTAGCTTGTGTTAGTTTGTGTTAGCTTGTGTTAGGGTGTGTTAGCTTGTGTTAGCGTGTGTTAGCTTGTGTTACATAATAATCACACATTGTCTTTATTTGTGTGTCTACTATGTGAGATTCGATGGTTATTTCGATAATTTTCATATTTTCAATATTTTATATCATTTTAAAACGTTAAAGCCAAGGCAATACAAATCCACATTCCAGGAAGATCTATTTATAAACATTGTCAATAAAGCGCACACTACACGACGAAGATTCTAGAGTGCTTACATTATATAGGCTTTTATACAAAAAACGGCGTCAATAACAATGACGTCATAAGGGAAGTCGATAATGAAAGTTACGCCCTCTTTTGAATGAAGCCCGTAGTTCAATATAATTCTATATCTTTTCACTTAGAATACGTTTAACACTATGTACTATAATATAACATATATATATATATATATATATATATATATATATATATATATATATTGATACATATTTTTTATTCTTTACATTTTAATTATTTATATTTACATTTTTTACTCATGAGAATCTAACTTATCTAGAATATGATGATTGGGGAAGTCCTCGCAAAAACAAATTCATTTGTTTATTAACTTCTCCATTATGTCATGCTTTACAACATGAAATAATAAATCTGATTTATTTATTTAATTATTTATATATATAAAATATATATATATATATATATATATATATATATATATATATTCATGAGCTATATACGTGTTGTTATTCATGTGCTATATATGCTATACGAGTAAGTTGATGAATACATTACTTAACATGATGATAAGACAAGCACATCACAATCAGGAGAACTATCAAGCTTCGTACATGTGCCACTCGTTTCTGTTGTGTATGTATCATTATATAACATACTTAAGTGAATATTAACCTATAGGTATTGCTATAACTAAATAGGGAATATCAGTACACCAATATACTATTTTATTATGTATTCGGCAAATAGTGTAACAATTAAATGAATATACGTGAATTAAAATTTCCGATTAGAACTGATTTTTGTATTGGAATAGAACGAAACAATTTTAAATTCTCAGTAATATTGTTATCTACAGTTATATTACACATTTTACTTGTGAATTCTATCATTAAGTATATCATATATGTGTATTCTATAGTGACATTGCTAAAGTAGTTCACAATAACATATTTTCAAATTCATACACACATATATGTATATACAACATTTGTTTTATTTTTTTTAATTTATTTTTAAATTCGGTTGTTTTCAAGTGCAACCATTAGAAATATATTTAATATAATAATATATTCATTATGTAAGATATTATGCAATAGGTATTAAAATATATAAGTAGATTAAGTACATATATATATATATAGTAATATAGTTTCTATAGGAATATGTAATATCGGAAGGGTGGTAGTATACTATATGTTATAATAGAACACAAATAGTTAAATATAGATAATGCATTATATAGCCTATGGGCTATTCGCTAAATAATGTTTGGGATGAGCTTTATTATACTATAGATATTATAGTAGTATATAATATAGTGGATACTATATAATAAAGTACCAGAGATTATGTTTGGGTTTTGGATTCAGTTTAGTTCTAAATATAATTATATATATATATATTAGTGATATAAACGGGTCCGGGTTTTCGGGTCCGGGTTCGGGTTCTGGAGATATTTGTGAGGATCAAATAGTTGAAAAAAAATATCGGGTTTTGATTTTTTTAATTTATCTCATTTTAGTCCTTGATTTTAGTGATTGAGTATTTATGATCTTTGATAATTATAAAAACAATTTTTTAAAATATTAATTTCAAAAATAATTATTAGTAATAACGATCCCAAATGGTATTTTTATTATATATGATCAAATTAATATGTAATGAAAATATTTTATAGCATGTAATCAATATATATATAAATAATTAATAAATATTATAAATTGACAAATCAATACTATAATAACAAATATTTTACAAGTTGACAGGCTGATTAAATATCTACTAGATTATCTATTTGTAATTTACAAATTTTAATATATTGGTCAGTTTGATATATACATATTATATTTAATATAATTTAATACATTATAATTATAATAATTAATTTATATAAATATAATTAATTATAATAATTTTTAATTCCCAGTCTACATAATAGTTACTATAAACGGCCCATGGTATATAATATGAACATATACACCCACACATATATACTATATATTCATATGAACCATAGTATAAAGTTCATATGGTTTTAATAGACTAACAGCCACTTTATTTCATCATGTATATTTCTATGACTATACTTTCGATATTAACTAATGCTGATTGTATATATTATTTATACATTTTAATATAATATATTATTATATTATTAGTCATATTTAATATACTTTATTATGTTAACTATAATTTTATTATAATAATATACACTTTGTAATTAATCAAATGCATCCATATTTATATAATATTATATAAAATATTATAACCTACTATTATTATTGATAATTTAAGTTAACTTATAGTATAATTTATGCTATAATAGTAGTAACTATATGATATTTTTTAGAATTAAAGTAACTTTTTTTCTGAAATAAAATTGCTATTAGTCCTTATACAACTTTCACACCCATCCGAGTATTTTTCATTCAATTTAAATCATCTATGAAATACTCGAAAAATATCAATACATGTTTAATTTATTTAAATATTAATTTTTGTTTTTATTTTATAAATAAATTTCACTTTTATGATTTACTAAACTCCAGTAGTAAACCTATTTTTCATTATAACATACAATTATAATATATTAAATATGTGCCGATATTTTATTATTTCAACCTAATTATATATATATATATATATATATATATATATATATATATATATATATATATGTATTTAAATGTGCCGACTAACTCCGATTTATGATTATAAAAACTAATTTAGGGTTATGATAATATATAATTTATTTATAATTAGTGCATGAATTACCAAAAGTACATGAACATGAAGAATAGAATACCTATTTATGATATGTATGGGGTGAATTTACTACTGATGGTACATCGTGCTTACGATCGATATATCTTTGCAGTAAATTCATTTTCTTATATCGATTCACAAATAAATATGCATTTCATTATTATTATAACACGTTATATTTAACTTTATTACTTATATGTTATATATATATATATATGTGTGTGTTCCTATACATAAAAAAGAAACATCCCTAGATTTATATTTTGAATTATTTCAGTAACTATATTTTTACTTATTAAGTAATATAAATTTGTTTGAAATATTAAAATGCATCATTAATACGACATAAATTTGTCATGAGATGTTGTTTTAACCAAATATTATTATTAAATATAATTTATATTATACATTATTTTATACTATATTAATATAAGGTAATTGTAATTATTATCGTAATTGTAATTGTAGTTTCTGTAGGCACATCTTACCCGCCCGCCCGTGTTTGTACAATATTAATGATTTCATACAAAAATAGATATATATATATATATATATATCTGTTGTTTTAAAGTTGTGTCAATAGATTCATTTAGATTAGATTTTCAGCATAGATTTACAACCTATTACATAATAGGTTGTAAATTAAATTTAACCCATATTTTTTGAATTTTCTCATTTATAATATTATTTTCGTACGAATGTAGGTTACGATTTTATGTAATATATATATAAACTTAGTTTCTTTAGGCATGTCTTAACCGCCTGCCCGCCAGCCCGCCCGCCCGCCAGCCCTACCACCCACCCGCCTTTATAGTATGTTTGCACGAGTTGTATATTTTTCGTCGAATTTGATATCCTATATCGTAATCGTAATCGTAAAATGTATTTAAGCACGTTTACAATTAAACAATATACATTATTAGTTTCTAAATAATGATTACATTGGTGTATGCAGCGTGTTAACGTATTTCCGTGTGTTGACAATATTAAATATTTCTGGTGTTAACGATAGACAGTGTAATTTGATGTTCCGCATTTTACTATTTGAATGTCTCGAGACATTGATATTTGAGATTTGAATGTCTCGAGACATCTGTTTTCCTCAAAATTTACATCACTAATATATATATATATATATATATATATATAATATTAGTATAAAGTGTAAAATAAAAATGTAACAAATTAATAATAAGTCATATGTAATAATTATAAATATATACACAAAGTAACGATACCTCTCTAGACAAACCCCATCAAGTGTACGACGTACACTGTGCGTGCATCTATATTTGTTTATGTGTATATATATAAGGGTAATTGTCTCGACAAGCAGCAATGCTTCTACAATTACCCAGGTACTTGTACCTAAATCTGATAATAATAATAATAATATATATATATAATATTAAACAATAGAGGTTATTCCCCCATGGGTAGAGGTCAAGTGTTATCACCGTGTTATCCCATAGCACATCGTAATGATAAGCATTAGGACACGGACGCGAACAATACGAATATACTAAAGGAGGCTGAGGAGGCTTCCGGTGAATATTCGCACGAATTTGCGAATAATAATCGCGTTATTAATGCATAGAATACGTCGCATATTTGGGAATATTCGCAAACGTGGTTTTCTATCGATAATTCGAAAGCATAGCCTCCTTGGCATAAGGAATATCACCCGTGTTAGGGAAGTATAACCTATGGCATACATATAGGGCATGTTATATATCATATTTCTCGGAGGAAGATGTTTGCCGCAACTATTACATCAACAAAACACAAAAAACACGCGCGTGACGTCATGTGCTATTAGGTCATCTGGTATAAACGTTTAATAATGTAAACAAACACCTCTCGTGCGATGAGATAGGATTATATAAGTGATGTCGGTGTATGGTGTATACTCGTAACATATTGCTGAGCATTCGCACATGAATCATACACTGTGGTTAGTTGTTACTAAATAGGTAATGCTTAACGCATGTTGCACTATATACACACATCAAATAAAATATAATAAATATTAATTAAATATAGGTAAACTTGCAACACGTACACACCGATATATAAGATAACGATAAGGTATACCTATTAAATAGTAATGCTAGTAGACACGATAGTAATTCGCACGAACTATAGAATACAACTCAATTTGAATAATGGAAATATTATAATTTTTCATATAAAACCAGGCGACGAATTAGATGGTTTTCGACTTATTTTATTTTCATATTTAACAAGCAAAATGTTAACTTAATATAATCATGTTTTCAACGTACTTGCTCCACTTGGTAGAAACACGCATTCACTGCGTACAGTTTAATAGCTTTACTTATAATAAAAAGGTAACACATGTACATATATTTGGAATACTGTAAAGAAAACTATAAACTTTATAGTATATAGTATATAACTATAGTATAACTGTAGTATTCAAGTATGCTGATGACATTTCAGATTAATTAATTTTAAATATATTAGGTAGTTTTCTCAAAGTAGACCGTAACTCTAAGAACAGAACATCCTATGGGTGTGTATTACTCGAGGCGTGTGTGGTAATTATGTTATTATTAACTAAGTTACAATTAGTTATGTAGGTAGGTGTATTTACACCCACCTAACCCATGCGCATGCATTAAGAAACCTACTTAATGTATTTAAAAGTTAATTTCTAGAAATATCATCAACATAGCCCATAGGCTGAGAGTGTTTAGCTAAAAGTAAGCGTTACACTATAGTGTGTAGACGGTTGCCCCAATACACTGTAGTGGTACCCCCTTAATGGCGCTAGTAACCCCTTAGTCGTATACACCCCAGTTATACACCCCCGGAACCATGAGCGGTATTAACGGACCTAGCGAGTAAGTGTAGAACTTCTACAGCCTGTATCAGCTGCGTAATGGCCGCTAGGTGTAGTGACGTCATACACTGTATACGGAAGGGGACGGCTCACGACGTAATGTCTACACATGTCTACGTAAGTATGTCTACGTATTCGTTAGAAGGACGACAATTAACATACTAATAGTAGAAGTAGTGGTAGCGATTGATTGTGTTAACGTGTTGCATAATCAATGGGTAACAGAGAACGTGTCCGTATACTAGTAAGTAACATAACATAACACATGAATATCTACTGAATAATAGGTATGTTGTTAGCTGATAGTGACGCTATTTATATAAACAAAATACCAAGCGGCAATAGTTGTTTATGCTAAGATATCATTGATAGATAATTATCTATTGATTATAATCATCGATGAGTTATCAGTGATAACTTATCACTAATAAGCTGATATTATCAAAATTCGGATCGAGTTATTATGGTTATGACGTTATACACTAATGGTTCCTTTGTTCCTCGTAGATAATAATATTTAAAAGTAATATTAACTTTAAATTATAATTTAAAGCAAGTTACATTCGATAGTTATTTCCTATAGAGTAGTACGTAATATGTAGTGATGATAAATTATATATGTCGACATACTTTAGTCGACATATAGGATATAAACTAACGTGTATACTATAGTATACTATAGTATACAACAACTTACCATCTCATCTCAACACGTGTAGACAGTACACATTGTAGACAGTACAGCTGTCGGGTAATCGGGTACTTATTAATTAATACGGAAATATACGAGTACAACAATATATAGTATGTCGAGTAATAGGCATGTCAAGTTATCGGGATTTTACCTAGTATACTATAGTATACCTATAGGTATACTATATATATATATATATATATATATATATATATATAACTGCATGTGTGGCTCTGTTGGATAATGAGTCATACACACAAGCAGTAGGACGTGGGTTCAAGTCTCGTCCGGACCATTATAATAAGTCTTAAAATAATATTTAGAAGTGATATTATATAATTGTGTATAAATAAATGATCGACTCTCATTAAAACCACGGATGCCTTAACATGAGCACATTCGAAGGGACATTAGAGCCATATATGGTTATAAATGAAAACTTCATCTAAGTTCCTGGATGGGATGAAAGGACTCCACCAAAATAATAAATAACAATAACAATACAAATAACAATATATATATGTGTGTGTGTATGTGGGTATGGGTGTGGGTATGTGGGAAGGCTGGCCGTGGATATCGATACTTAAAATCTACTTAAAACCAGCGATGACTTAAGTAATCTGACTTAAGTAATCACTTCCTAAATAACTGCACGGTGATACGTTACGTGAACACAGCACATTGTTTACCATTACTACCTATTATATAATATGCTGATAATGCTTTGTAATGTAATGCTAAAATATTGATGTAATATCAAACTAAAAAATAAATTAATGTTACCTTATATATATATATGTGTGTGTGTGTGTGTGTGTGTATGTGTGTTTAAATGAATATTTGTAGTAGGTTTTGAATATATATGGATACGTATTTGTAATATGTCAGATTAGCGCATTAGATACGCGTTAATTAACGCGCAATTAGCATACGTTAATAACTAGCCGATGACGTAATACTACCGTGGCTATCAGTGGTACGTGCGTGTGGGGCATCGTGCTGTGTTAGCCACGGTCTATCACTGTCAATACGCCTCCGCCACAACATAGCCACAGCGAAGTGAGGCTGGGGCCACGGCGTGAAAAAAAAATGAAAAAAAATAATATTTCTATTTTTCCTAGTAAATCTAGGAATAATATTTATAAATAATAATTTAATTAATTATAAATACTTTATATTAATAAAACGACTTAATTATTAATTATTTACTATTTTATATAGTCATATGTATATAATGTTACTATATATATAATATATATATATGATATATTTATTGATATACCACAAAAACTTAACTTATTTAACAAAATAACGATTTAATATTATGAAATATGTCTAATTATATAAATGTGCCTAGCATTTTTTTTTTTACATATTTAAAAAAAAAAAATGCTATCTTATGTGGAAATATATATTTTATATGATTTTAATTTTTTACGCATATCCAGACATTATTAGTAATTTTTAACTCATTTGTTAGCGTAAATATTTTCGATATAGCATTTTATAGTGTATAATATAGTATATTATGGTATAAAAAGCGTACTAGGTTCTATTATACCATAAATTATAAAACCTATACCAAAATGTTTGTCATTCAATAAGCTATAGGTTGTAGACCAGGTTTTATACGTTTTTGAAATTTTTTGAAAATCACTCCACCTTAAGCCACGCTCGCGAATTCGCGAATAATAACCGCGTTTTTGTGGGTAAAACACATGTCGGCGAATATGTAAACGCGGGGTTTCGAGTGAATATTCGCCTCAGATTTTTGCCTCAGATGTATTCAGTACTAGCGAGGAGTTACAGTGATAGAGAGGACATACTATTAGCAAGTCCATAGCGTATTAGCAAAGATATACAATTAGCAAGGAAATATCGTATACGTGAGGGCAATCTATTGCACTAGATATCACATGGTACATACGCTATTTTAATATGATTATAACTGCCTCCTCTTACCTCTAAGTACTGATGGACTTACGTTCTGAGGTTACTTGATATTATCTGAACTTAGGCCCACATATGCACTATATTCGCGCGCGTGTATTATAATTATGGATTTCTATGATATAAACTCTTACGTAATCGTGTTAGGTAAGAGGCGTGACGTCATAAGTGGTCGTGTAATCAATAGTTATGTAATCAATAGTTATGTAATCGATAGTTATGACAGCATCTATAACGAAGTACCTTACGTAGGTACCCTTAGCTAACTCGGCTAACTCTGACGTGTGTATCCTGTAGATTGTATACAGTGTAGTGTACTATACGATATACACTGTATGGTGTGTGTATGCGTGTGTGCTTGTATGTATGTGTGTGTGCGTGCGTGTGTGTGTGCGTGTATGCGTTGTCAACTGTATACATATTTGTGTATGTATAATCATCAATGTATTATATATACCATAGTATACTTGTAATAGTAAGCCACACCAAATGATTCAAGGCTCACCTTATAAATATATATCATTATTATATAATGAATAATTTATCATTTCATTCGTACACGACTAACACTTCCTATAATCATAGTTATCTTCAAGGTCATCCTATATACAGCGAATGTTCTACATTCGGAAACCTCGCCGGATGTAAACAATATGGCGGCTAAAACACGTGACGTTAAACACCTAGCGAGCGAACGCCGTGTTACTACCGTAACGAGAGGTCACGTGCACCATCGCTAACAACGAGCACTAGTCACGTGACCTAGAGGATACACACGCACGTGACTGCTGCAGCAACAATCTCCATTACCACGGCTACTTTAACGTCGACGCTACGTCAGGCACTACGTCCTTCGTCCGTCCGCTGTGTACGACATAAGTTATTGCCATCAATTAAGAGTGGAGTGTATGTTGGTGTGCGTGTGCGAGTGTGCGTGTGCGAGAGTGCGAGTGCTAGTGTGCGAGTGCGGATATAAGATATGATTCACACGTGTTATGTAAAACATATGTTATGCAATATTAGGTGAGATACATCATCTAGAGCGCATATATATATATATATATATATATATATACATATAATCAACTGTAAACAATGTATACGAATGTATACACACTGTATACATACACTACGCATGCGTGGAATAATATTACCACTCCATGATTAGCCCGAATCAGTGATACACATCTGATTAACTAACTAATATCGCTAGCCAATCAGCGACACGTAAAATATCGCTATTACGTAATTAGCAGTCGAGAAACGCGAGAAATTCCGAGAGAATCTACGCGGAATTTACGGATTCACCGAAGAACGGTATTATAATATAGTATACTAATAAGGAGGGTACCGAGAAGAGGTGAGAAGAGGCGAGAGACCTAGAGGAATGGATCGCCGCAGCCATGTTCGAGTATGCGTGTGTATGTGGGTGTACCCACACACACGCATACGTACGTGCGCATGACAATGTCAACTTGTATGTCGGTTAACTAACGCTTTATTGATATATATATATATACGTATATATACGTATATATATATATATATATATATATATATATATATTGTGGCACTGTTTTTATGATTATTTATGGCATTTCGATGAAGTGTTATTCAGGAATAATACACACAATCGATAAGAACACACAACTATTTAGACATTCTCTTTATACACAGGGCTATTAGCTTGTGATGTCCTTGTACTCAGGGCTATTAGCTTGTGATGTCCTTGTACTCAGGGCTATTAGCTTGTGATGTCCTTGTACTCAGGTCTATTAGCTTGTGATGTCCTTGTACTCAGGGCTAATAGCTTGTGATGTCCTTGTACTCAGGGCTATTAGCTTGTGATGTACTTGTACTCAGGGCTATTAGCTTGTGATGTCCTTGTACACAGGGCTATTAGCTTGTGATGTCCTTGTACTCAGGGCTATTAGCTTGTGATGTCCTTGTACTCAGGTCTATTAGCTTGTGATGTCCTTGTACTCAGGTCTATTAGCTTGTGATGTCCTTGTACTCAGGGCTAATAGCTTGTGATGTCCTTGTACTCAGGGCTATTAGCTTGTGATGTACTTGTACTCAGGGCTATTAGCTTGTGATGTCCTTGTACACAGGGCTATTAGCTTGTGATGTCCTTGTACTCAGGGCTATTAGCTTGTGATGTCCTTGTACTCAGGGCTAATAGCTTGTGATGTCCTTGTACTCAGGGCTATTAGCTTGTGATGTACTTGTACTCAGGGCTATTAGCTTGTGATGTCCTTGTACACAGGGCTATTAGCTTGTGATGTCCTTGTACTCAGGGCTATTAGCTTGTGATGTCCTTGTACTCAGGGCTATTAGCTTGTGATGTCCTTGTACTCAGGGCTATTAGCTTGTGATGTCCTTGTACTCAGGGCTATTAGCTTGTGATGTCCTTGTACTCAGGGATATTAGCTTGTGATATCCTTTTACACAGGGCTATTAGCTTGTGATGTCCTTGTACTCAGGGCTATTAGCTTGTGATGTCCTTGTACTCAGGGCTATTAGCTTGTGATGTCCTTTGACTCAGGGCTATTAGCTTGTGATGTCCTTGTACTCAGGGCTATTAGCTTGTGATGTCCTTGTACACAGGGCTATTAGCTTGTGATGTCCTTTTACACAGGGCTATTAGCTTGTGATGTCCTTGTACTCAGGGCTATTAGCTTGTGATGTCCTTGTACTCAGGGCTATTAGCTTGTGATGTCCTTGTACACAGGGCTATTAGCTTGTGATGTCCTTGTACTCAGGGCTATTAGCTTGTGATGTCCTTGTACTCAGGGCTATTAGCTTGTGATGTCCTTGTACTCAGGGCTATTAGCTTGTGATGTCCTTGTACTCAGGGCTATTAGCTTGTGATGTCCTTGTACACAGGGCTATTAGCTTGTGATGTCCTTGTACTCAGGGCTATTAGCTTGTGATGTCCTTGTACACAGGGCTATTAGCTTGTGATGTCCTTGTACTCAGGGCTATTAGCTTGTGATGTCCTTGTACTCAGGGCTAATAGCTTGTGATGTCCTTGTACTCAGGGCTATTAGCTTGTAATGTCCTTGTACACAGGGCTATTAGCTTGTGATGTCCTTGTACTCAGGGCTATTAGCTTGTGATGTCCTTGTACTCAGGGCTATTAGCTTGTGATGTCCTTGTACTCAGGGCTATTAGCTTGTGATGTCCTTGTACTCAGGGCTATTAGCTTGTGATGTCCTTGTACACAGGGCTATTAGCTTGTGATGTCCTTGTACTCAGGGCTATTAGCTTGTGATGTCCTTGTACTCAGGGCTATTAGCTTGTGATGTCCTTGTACTCAGGTCTATTAGCTTGTGATGTCCTTGTACTCAGGGCTAATAGCTTGTGATGTCCTTGTACTCAGGGCTATTAGCTTGTGATGTACTTGTACTCAGGGCTATTAGCTTGTGATGTCCTTGTACACAGGGCTATTAGCTTGTGATGTCCTTGTACTCAGGGCTATTAGCTTGTGATGTCCTTGTACTCAGGGCTAATAGCTTGTGATGTCCTTGTACTCAGGGCTATTAGCTTGTGATGTCCTTGTACTCAGGGCTATTAGCTTGTGATGTCCTTGTACACAGGGCTATTAGCTTGTGATGTCCTTGTACTCAGGGCTATTAGCTTGTGATGTCCTTGTACTCAGGGCTATTAGCTTGTGATGTCCTTGTACTCAGGGCTATTAGCTTGTGATGTCCTTGTACTCAGGGCTATTAGCTTGTGATGTCCTTGTACTCAGGGATATTAGCTTGTGATATCCTTTTACACAGGGCTATTAGCTTGTGATGTCCTTGTACTCAGGGCTATTAGCTTGTGATGTCCTTGTACTCAGGGCTATTAGCTTGTGATGTCCTTGTACACAGGGCTATTAGCTTGTGATGTCCTTTTACACAGGGCTATTAGCTTGTGATGTCCTTGTACTCAGGGCTATTAGCTTGTGATGTCCTTTTACACAGGGCTATTAGCTTGTGATGTCCTTGTACTCAGGGCTATTAGCTTGTGATGTCCTTGTACTCAGGGCTATTAGCTTGTGATGTCCTTGTACACAGGGCTATTAGCTTGTGATGTCCTTGTACTCAGGGCTATTAGCTTGTGATGTCCTTGTACTCAGGGCTATTAGCTTGTGATGTCCTTGTACTCAGGGCTATTAGCTTGTGATGTCCTTGTACTCAGGGCTATTAGCTTGTGATGTCCTTGTACACAGGGCTATTAGCTTGTGATGTCCTTGTACTCAGGGCTATTAGCTTGTGATGTCCTTGTACACAGGGCTATTAGCTTGTGATGTCCTTGTACTCAGGGCTATTAGCTTGTGATGTCCTTGTACTCAGGGCTAATAGCTTGTGATGTCCTTGTACTCAGGGCTATTAGCTTGTAATGTCCTTGTACACAGGGCTATTAGCTTGTGATGTCCTTGTACTCAGGGCTATTAGCTTGTGATGTCCTTGTACTCAGGGCTATTAGCTTGTGATGTCCTTGTACTCAGGGCTATTAGCTTGTGATGTCCTTGTACTCAGGGCTATTAGCTTGTGATGTCCTTGTACACAGGGCTATTAGCTTGTGATGTCCTTGTACTCAGGGCTATTAGCTTGTGATGTCCTTGTACTCAGGGCTAATAGCTTGTGATGTCCTTGTACTCAGGGCTATTAGCTTGTGATGTCCTTGTACTCAGGGCTATTAGCTTGTGATGTCCTTGTACACAGGGCTATTAGCTTGTGATGTCCTTGTACACAGGGCTATTAGCTTGTGATGTCCTTTTACACAGGGCTATTAGCTTGTGATGTCCTTGTACTCAGGGCTATTAGCTTGTGATGTCCTTGTACACAGGGCTATTAGCTTGTGATGTCCTTGTACTCAGGGCTATTAGCTTGTGATGTCCTTTTACACAGGGCTATTAGCTTGTGATGTCCTTGTACTCAGGGCTATTAGCTTGTGATGTCCTTGTACTCAGGGCTATTAGCTTGTGATGTCCTTGTACTCAGGGCTATTAGCTTGTGATGTCCTTGTACTCAGGGCTATTAGCTTGTGATGTCCTTGTACTCAGGGCTATTAGCTTGTGATATCCTTGTACTCAGGGCTATTAGCTTGTGATGTCCTTGTACTCAGGGCTATTAGCTTGTGATGTCCTTGTACTCAGGGATATTAGCTTGTGATATCCTTTTACACAGGGCTATTAGCTTGTGATGTCCTTGTACTCAGGGCTATTAGCTTGTGATGTCCTTGTACTCAGGGCTATTAGCTTGTGATGTCCTTTGACTCAGGGCTATTAGCTTGTGATGTCCTTGTACTCAGGGCTATTAGCTTGTGATGTCCTTGTACACAGGGCTATTAGCTTGTGATGTCCTTGTACTCAGGTCTATTAGCTTGTGATGTCCTTGTACTCAGGGCTATTAGCTTGTGATGTCATTGTACTCAGGGCTATTAGCTTGTAATGTCCTTGTACACAGGGCTATTAGCTTGTGATGTCCTTGTACTAAGGGATATTAGCTTGTGATATCCTTTTACACAGGGCTATTAGCTTGTGATGTCCTTGTACTCAGGGCTATTAGCTTGTGATGTCCTTGTACTCAGGGCTATTAGCTTGTGATGTCCTTGTACTCAGGGCTATTAGCTTGTGATGTCCTTGTACTCAGGGCTATTAGCTTGCGATGTCCTTGTACTCAGGGATATTAGCTTGTGATGTCCTTGTACTCAGGGCTATTAGCTTGCGATGTCCTTGTACTCAGGGATATTAGCTTGTGATGTCCTTGTACTCAGGGCTATTAGCTTTTGATGTCCTTGTACTCAGGGCTATTAGCTTGTGATATCCTTGTACTCAGGGCTATTAGCTTGTGATGTCCTTGTACTCAGGGCTATTAGCTTGTGATGTCCTTGTACTCAGGGATATTAGCTTGTGATATCCTTTTACACAGGGCTATTAGCTTGTGATGTCCTTGTACTCAGGGCTATTAGCTTGTGATGTCCTTGTACTCAGGGCTATTAGCTTGTGATGTCCTTTGACTCAGGGCTATTAGCTTGTGATGTCCTTGTACTCAGGGCTATTAGCTTGTGATGTCCTTGTACACAGGGCTATTAGCTTGTGATGTCCTTGTACTCAGATCTATTAGCTTGTGATGTCCTTGTACTCAGGGCTATTAGCTTGTGATGTCATTGTACTCAGGGCTATTAGCTTGTAATGTCCTTGTACACAGGGCTATTAGCTTGTGATGTCCTTGTACTCAGGGATATTAGCTTGTGATATCCTTTTACACAGGGCTATTAGCTTGTGATGTCCTTGTACTCAGGGCTATTAGCTTGTGATGTCCTTGTACACAGGGCTATTAGCTTGTGATGTCCTTTTACACCGGGCTATTAGCTTGTGATGTCCTTGTACACACGGATATTAACTCACACCATACTGTGTACACGCAACAACTTATTAGTGACTTCATTTATACCATTTCATTATACATCTACACTATCTAGTGAATACTCTTCACTAGTTGATGTTCAATATATTCGATATGTTAATACCACATATATTTAACTATTAATAATAATTATTATTATAATAACAATACAAATACAAATAATTAAATACTACAGTATTTATTATACTAATAATATTATAAATGTAACTTACTTATCTTAAGGGGGTATCCCAATACCAGCATTTCCAGAAATAATGTCCGGAAATGTTTGCTAGAAAGCGATTTTCTAGCAAGTTGTAGTGGGATACCCTCTTTAAAGTTACTATATTTCCGGCAAGTTGCCGCAAAGTAAAGGGGTATCCACTATAATTGTAGTTAACTTGCTAGAAAATGACTTTCTAACAAACATTTCCGGACATTATTACCGGAAATACTGGTAGTGGGATATCCCCTTTATGTATATTATATAATATTTTGAATATTTTAGATATTTAATTATTAAGTAAAAGGAATGATATATTTAGTATATAAAGTACATATAATACAAGTGTGGTAGATTTATAAGTATCTAAGTTATTTGTTTACGTGGTTCATAAAACTCTACCGCTGTCCTATATTGTATTACATAATATTACATAACATTACATAATAGATTGTATTGCATAATATAGTGTTACGTCGGTCAATGAAATGTTATTTATATATAAATAATTATTAGTTGAGATAAATGTCAACTAAAATGTCTACTAGAAATTTCTACCTGAAATGTCTACATAATATTAACATATGTAAATCGTTCTTAATAAACTGAACGTCTGTGAATATTAATATGTCTGCTACATAGGTATATACATATGTCTGCTACATAACATATGTATAAATCATGTTATAGAATGTACGAGAGCATTGTTTACAGAGTAAAGGTATTCGATTATAATTATTACTTTGAAATGTTATAATATTCACGATTTCATCATTCGATTACACAATATTATGTAATATTAAATGCTTATTGCGCAATACGTGTGATTGCGTAATAAAGCTATTGTTGTCTATTGTTAACTGACCTTGAGGTTGTCCCCTGTAGAATATCCTCCTGC